>OX424555.1:51151041-51729071 GCA_949152475.1 Terebella lapidaria | reverse complement strand
ATATATATATATATATATATATATATATATATATATATATATATTGAGTAAAATCTAGTTTAGCGGAATTTCATTAAAACCTTCATGGTCTTGCTTTCATTCATATCGATTTTTCTGTTCTGGGGATGTCAGGATTCTTGAGGTCAGAATCGCCGGTGATTTACAGATTGCGTGTTAATTCGTGCGGGAAAACAACAGTCGTCAAGCTCAGGACGGATTTGATTGATTGATTGAGTTTATTCGCATATTCCATGTAAAAATACAAGTGTATAAATACAAAATGTAAACGATACTATAAAATACACAGGGTAACACAAGAAAGCGAAAAATCACTTGTTTCCATTGTGGCCCATATGATCACAGACAATAATATGACGGCAGAGAATTTAACAATATTATAAAAATAACAATGGTAAATGTAGGTAATACTAATAATAATAATAAAAATAATAACAAATCTTACTAAATAATAATAAGGGATATGAAGAACAATACTGGTAATAATTAGACGGTAATAAAGTGAATAACATAACAAAAGACACAAATACAAGATGTATAAGAAATAAAATTAAAGATAGGTATATATGTCATTTTCTGCTTGGACCATGTTACGAAATAAAAGCTGTTTTACCCTGCTTTTAAAATTAGAACGAGAAGAACAATTTTTTATATGACTAGGAAGAGAGTTCCAGACCTTAGCACCAGTGTACATAAAAGAAGAAGCACCAAAGGATCTCACTGAAGGGATGACTAAAGACAAGATGCTGGACCTGGTGTTCCTATTATGGATTGTGAATACTTGTGTACAGGATGAAGATAGATATTCAGGAGCTTTATTGTGAATTACATTATACATATGATTCAACTTAATCTGATCGACTCTAAGGTTTACTGGCAACATATTGACCTGTTGAAATTCATTGATACCTATATGGGTTCTGGGTTGAGCGTTGAGGAGGAAGCGTATTATCTTGTTCTGCATTGTCTGCAGCCTCCCCTGATACTTCTTGGTTAGGCCAGAATACCAAGAAGAGCTGGCATAATCATAATGGCACTGTATGAGTGCTGACACCAGTAGCCTTTTGGTCCTAATGTCAAACTGCCTGGCCTGTCTGTACAAAAATTTCAATTTGGAACTTGATTTGCTGATGATATTTTCAGCAATTTGATCTCCAGATAAGGACTGACCAATGGGAAGATCTTGGGAAGTAAGATTTCAAACCACACAGCTTCAAGTTCACAATTAAAGTCCACTCTGGTATTGAATGCGATGTCAGACCGGATGAACACACATACACCTCCACCTTCTCGGTTCCTATCCTTGCGAAGACACTGGTATCCTGGAACCTCCACTTCAGAGTCAGAGATGGAGTGATCGAGCCATGATTCTGTGACCCCGATGACCGCGGCGTTACTCTCTTTAGCGATGAGACGTAACTCGTCCACTTTCGGCAGCAAGCTCCGCGCGTTCAGGTGAAGGAAAGTTAGTCCTTTATTCTTCATGGGTTTGAACATCGAGGGATCAAGAGTACCTGACCCGGAGGTATCGTGGGCACTGGTGATGTCACTTACTTGACTGGAGTCGAAGAATGAGTCAGTGAAAGCATGGACTGCACATCCAGAACAGTACCAGTTCTCATCATTCCTGCCAAGTCGACGGTATTCCGTGAGTGTCATACCCAAACACAAACGATGGGACCAAACATCACACGAGTCACAGCACAGTGCAGCCTGATTGTCTCGAACGTTAGTCCTGCATACACCACGCGGGAACTTAGGGAACCACGGGAAATTAGCATTGTGGGCATCGACACCTGGGCTTTGGTCAGATTGCAATGGTCATTGATCGAGAAAGTGCTGAATGCAGATCAACACAACATTAAAGCAGAAATGTTGCAAGTGGGGACACAATTAATCACTTCCTCGAACTCGTTTTCTGTGATCAGGTGCTGATCCATACTCATCAGCTTGCGTTTTGCAAAGTAATCAACATGTTTCGTGCACCTTCCTCAAATAGTTGAAAACGATACAATTGGTCCCTGAATTGATATATGATGCATAGTATACTTGGTCATAGGTTGAAGCATACATTTCAATTATTCTCTCAATAATGGGCTGGGAAAATATTGCTAGCCTCTCCTGGATGTGAATTCATCAAATATCCTTTCTCAAAGCTCAGCCATGTAATAAGACACATGAATGAGAGCATAGATGCCAATACCAAACTTGATTGTGGACATATCTACATAGCTTCAGATGTCCCAGATATATATTTGCATCAAAACTGATTTGAAGTGAACACTCAGTCCTTGCAGTTTGCTTGTTGCTAATCCAAGATTGACATTTTTTCAAGTCAATACAACTATATGGTATTGAACATCAGCGTGTCACTCGATCTTCTATTTTCACGATTGATGAATGATAAAATTTTGCATGTAATGCCTGAAAATTTTTCAAGACGGAGGTATTTTTAGGTTACAGGACCTTTGGTTTGATAACATATTGCTGTGGCGTTGCGTCCGTCTACATTTTTAGCTTTTTTAACTTATTGTCGTGGTTTTTAGTCCGTCATCGTCGTCGTCGTCGTCGTCCGCCACATCATCTGTTAACATTTTTTATATTTTTTTAACCATAAGTTTGTGTGAATATGTATTGGGTCAATACCCCCAGACGTATTTTTCATTATTTTGATTGAATCGATTATGCAGTTTTGGCGGCCATTTTTACGCCGAAAATGGCCGTTTTTGCATGTTCTCAACTTTAAAAATTATTTTTTAAAAAACTGTCTGATGAGTTTTGAGGTTTTAGTTTCAAAATGTTCCCCGCATGTGTCCTTATAATGTGTATAAGTTTCGATACTCTTGAATCGCCGGTCTGCGTGTGGCGGCCATTTTGATGTTTTTTTTACGGAGCCCAAATAGGACTTACTATTATGTTAAATTCTCCTATGCTTTATAGTGGGCCACAATGTTCTTGATATCTCACTTAGATTAGAGATTAGAAACTTGGAATCAATTGTGGACATATAGGAAATGATGTATGCTGAATATTCTCATGACCTTGAATTTTACCTTTGACCTCACTTTCAAGGTCAGAGCACAAAATGGCTAATATCTCGGTTATTATCGACTTTACAGCTTAGAAATCTTTTGTGACCATATAGGAAATGATATATGCCGAATATTCTGATGACCTTGAATTTGACCTGTGACCTTATTTTCAAGGTCAGAGCACAAAATGGCTAATATCTCGCTTATTATTCACTTTACAGCTTGGGAATCAATTGTGGACATATAGGAAATGATATATGCTAAATATTCTCGTGACCTTGAATTTGACCTTTAACCTCATTTTCAAGGTCAAAGTACAAATGGCTATTATCTCATTTATTATCGACTTTACAGCTTAGAAATCAAATGTGAACATATAGGAAATGATATACCAGGTATGCCGAATATTCTTATGACTATGAAATTTGACGTTTCACCTCATTTTCAAGGTCAGAGCACAAAATGGCTAATATCTCGCGTATGATTCACTTTACAGCTTGGGAATCAATTGTGGACATATAAGAAATGGTTAATGCTGAATATTCTCCTGACTTTGAATATGATCTTTTGACCTCATTTTCAAGGTCAAAGCACAAAATGGCTAATATTTCGCTTATTATCGACTTAACAGCTCAGAAATCAATTGTGGACATAATAGGAAATGATATATGCTGAATATTCTGGTAACCTTGAATTTGACCTTTGACCTCATTTTCAAGGTCAGAGCACAAAATGGCTAATATCTCGCTTATTGTTCACTTTTCAGCTTGGGAATCAATTGTGGACATATAAGAAGTAAAATATACTGAATATTCTCGTGTGACTTTGGATATGACCTTTGACCTCATTTTCTAGGTCAGAGCACGAATGGCGCATATCTCACTTGTTGTCATCTTTACAGCTTACGAATCAATTGTGGACATATATGAAATGATATATGCTGAATATACTTGTAACCTTGAAGTTACCAGACCATCAGTCCGATCACCTATTGGCTAGCCGGTAAGCTACAGGTCCCTTGGGCTTATGTTTATCTTCAAAGTTTACGATCAGATCCTTCTGAAATACCTCGAGAGGGAGGTATTTTTTTTATTTTCGCAATTCTTTCAAAATGGCGGCAATTTTTTTTTTATGAAAAACAGCCAATTTTGGATTTTGACGGTCGTTTTCTCAAACTCTGTTCAGTAACTTTTTTTTCTTATTGATACATAACACTCCTTATATATACTCCTGTGACGTGTGGAAGTTTAGTTATCTTTGAATGCTCGAAGTGGACCATTTCGGGCCCGAACTCGCCCCAAATGGGACTTTCGCATGTCAAATCCTCATATGCTTTAAAATGGGGCTCATTTGTTCAAATATCTCACTTAATATTGAGATTAGGAATCAATTGTGGACATAAAGGAAATGATATATGCTGAATATTCTCGTGACCTCGAAAATGACCTCTGACCTCTTTTTCAAGGTTAGAGCACAAAATGGCTAATATTTTGCTGTTATTGACATTATAGCTTGGCAGTCAATTGTGGCCATGATAAAGGAAATGATATATATTGAATATTCTGATGATCTTGAATTTGACCTTTGACCTCATTTTCAAGGCACAGAAATGAAGTGGCGAATGTCTCATTTGTTATCGACTTTACAACTTGAGATTCAAATGTAGACATACAGGAAACGATACATGCCGAATATCATAATAATCTTTAATTAGACCTTTGACTTTATTTTCAATGTCACAGGACAAAATTGCTAATACCTCTATTGTTTTTGAATTTACAGCTTAGTAATCAGTTGTGGACATTTAGTAATTGATATATGCTGAATATTCTCGTGACCTTGAATTTAACCAGTGACCTTATTTTCAAGGTCATGGGTCAAAATGGATAGTAACTAAAAATATTGTCTGGTAACCATTCTTAACCTTTGGGCTAATTTTCAATCTGGTACAGACAATACTCCGCCCATAACTCAACACAGTTTCATGTTTAACAACGGTGTATTTTGTCGTTAGTGTTAGGATTCATCCAATAAAATAACGATATCAAGACATCCCAGGATAACAAATTGCTATGTTAAAATGATGTTTACTTGGTATATGGCAATATCTACTCGAATAGATTCCCATATTGGCTTGACAAGTAGAAAAATAATAATGTTCTATCGAGTCAAACTCCCCACATAATTCCGAACATGTTGTTGGGTTAATATATATTTGAAAAGTAATGCGTCAGTTTCAATATTTTCCACCACACCACAATTAGTGCATTTATTCTTTGTGACAACAGTATTGCTGACATCCATATGTGAAACCATTACTTATTTACACATTTCTTAGGCTCACGACATCTTATCAATCGGATGTATGTCTTTATTTGAGATGTTTGAAGTTCAGAAATAGCAATGATTCTTATGTATCTTTTCAAAATGCAAATGTGTTTATACATATCAATGTATCTCTTTCTTTTCCCCAATATTCACATGATATATTATTGTAAGTGACAGTGTGTTCTGTCCAGACATATATCCAAGCGTTTTGAGATATGGTTCACAACAGATATCAAATTGATCTCGCTCACTGAAGTCTACCATTTTGTAAGGTATATATTGCGGAGGCATTGTTTTATAGGTTGCCTTTGGTAGAGTAGGCAACTCTTGATTGCAATTTCCTGTGACCACATAAGAGAGTGCCTGTACTTGTATAAGTAGTGATTAGCTAAAATCTTCCTGCATCTGACATTTTCGTCAATGTAAACCGACGAAATTCAACATTTTGGTTCTGTAGTTAGGCGTGTTATTTTCTCTTGTCTCACAAGTCCATACTAATGAAAAAGTATGGATCACGGACAAACATATGTAACATTCAGCGGAACATGATAGGAAATACCCTGCGGTTATCCTTACACGGATGTACGCCGTTACCATCAGCTCCTGGCTACTTCATGTCGTTCGTGTTCATTGATTCCAGTCCCGGTGTCTACCGAGTTGAAACAACAAAACGAATATTCTGGAGAAAAAAACTAAGTACTGTGTTTTGCTCGGTTCCACGTCCTAAGTGTCTCCATTTGCTTACAATACGAAACACCTGAGCTCGGGTTCCATCAATTGGTCTTCCATTGAACAAAAAATATGCCACTCCGTAAATGAATCAATCCTCGTGGCATGACGTTAAGGTGTGATAGATCGGTGTGTCATAGGGTGTTATGATGATACAACTGCGCCAAGCAAGACCCAATAGATCTACCCCCTTGTCATGTACCCTGTCATGGAATAAGTATGCATCTATACACAAACATCTCCATTCCCAAAGTCCGTTCACTTTATATGGTCATTGGGGACACCTTCGCAATTCAATCGCACGATATTCGCAGCTTTACATTTTGACCCTGTAAGTCGACTTGGTTTGAAATAAATCCATATATATTATGAAAACCATTGACGGCGTTCAAGTGGACAAGTGGTGACATTGTTAACGTTGATTTCATGTTATTACAGAACCATCGTTCTGTGTCAATCAGGCTGAGTGAATAGAACAAACCCAAAACAATGTGATTTTATGATTAAAAACTACATTGTAAAACTTAACACCTTAAATTAATTTGGTCCTCAAGATCAATAAATCTGTATCATGAAGAACAGCTGGATATTAGAGTAAACTGTTTCAAAATATATCCACATACAACAAACTATATACCATGTATCCTGAATCATACGTAATCGTCGAACATCGCATATATCCCCAAGACATGAAAGCCAATGGTCCCTATGCAATACAACCAATATCGATCAATATGGAATTTGTTGATGATCATAGCCAGCAAGCCTTGTTGGACCATGGCCGAAAGGGCATAAATCTCCCTCTTCACTCCGAGCACCATGTAATCCGTGGTTTTTCTCATTTCCACTCTGCCATTCATCCTCCCAGGAATTCGTTAATTCGATTAAGCTTCTCTATAATTGAACTCTTGCCCACCAGAGCTCAATGGTCAAGGATAAGCTTACGAGACAACCAATTCACTTCCCGTGTCTCTCTCGGTGTCACCAGAAGGAAATTTGTCATTCCAGGCTTTCTCTAAACTATCACCACGTACCGACGTCGTAGGGAGACTCGTAGAGAAGCATGTACTCCAATGTTCTACTTCAGACGTGCTACATCTGTCCACCCCAGGAATCAACTTGTTCATGGTTTATAATGTATATAAAATACATGTTTTATATACACATGTATATATATTTCATGATCAAGAATGACAAGCAATAGATAGATAATTTATTTCCCAAAACCTCATACATTTCACAAATTGTGCAGTTCAACATTTCATATACAGTAAATATCATGACTGTGGAGATGAGGGGAGTACCATAACCTAAGAAGTCTGTCTTCCTGCTACCCCCTGTGTAAAGCAAACTCATCTATAGAAACGAAGCGAGAGAGCGGACATAGAAAATGATGATACTGCCGATTCGTTTAATGTCATCATAGATAAAATTTGTGAATGGCCTCTGTCAAGTGTCACAGCCTAACATATCGTGATGAAAAGACTTCACTGAAACGTCTTGTGACGTTATTGGCATTATACTGATCACTGTCAACTCGCAACTAATTGACATCTGGTCCCAGAAAGTCAATGATATCTTTCACCCCAATTTGGGAATAGTATTACACTAATATGCGCGATCAAACAAAAGTTAACTGAATACTATTCTAAATATCATGATACTTTGTATATTTGTGGCAGCCGTATTACAATATTTTATGAGAGAATTTTAGATATCTTAATTGTGCTCAAGTTTGCTTCATAACTCTCTGTAATAATAGCTATTGTTACGCACGTTAAGCAACATATTTGACAATTTCTCCCAAGGCACATGTGTGCAGACACAATTTACAATATCCAATTTTGCTTATTGCACATACAAGGGTCCCAGACAAATTAGTCTGTTGCTGATAATCTCCGAGTTGCCTGGATACCAGACTTTCAGCATAGCGCCAGGGTGCAGGATAATGATAGGTGACATTCTTACCCGCATTACAATGCTGAAAATTAGTAGCACAATTGTGGGTCGCCATGTTACGAAAGAGTCAACCTTGGATTTGTCTTTGGACTGTGTAACAAAGTGTAGATAAAGCTTACTGGATGCGTTCAACAAACGTGACCCCGCACCACAAAATCAGGCATAAGTGACCGAGTTTCAAAATTGAGATATATACTGGGTCTCATAATCGTGGAATGAGATTTAAATACTATGAAACCAGTGAAATATAGCTTGAGATCAGCCCTGATACCAGGGCATATTTCAACGCTCTAGGAGTCCACATGACGGTTGATTCCAGCACATGACATTGTTTCCACAATTGACTTCATTGTTGGCTCTGTATGAATCAATCTATTATCACAAATACAGTGATATTCTCTATGAAACCCTGGATGGGGGAATGAACAGCTGGTACATGAGATCATCGGAACAACAAATTACATTTTGATATTTTAGGGAACATCGCTGTTAACGCCAAAAAAGTAGCTAAAATATGAAATTCATCTGTTTTAAAACTTCCGAACCATGGTCAATATGACATTGTGTAATCATTTGAAAACAGAAATTGTGGATTGAAAATTCTCGCAGATGTGAATGATAGGTTCATTGGATTAGTCGGGCATGTACGGGGGGTCCCTTTGCACCCCCCCCCCCCCCCATGATCCTCCAAAACCAACTTTTTTCTCAAGGTTTTTTAATACTAATAAACATTACATATGTCTCCGGTTGCGCATCCATTGCAAAAATTGGTTTTCGGGCCATTTTTCAAAATGGCCGCCCCGCGAAATATCGAATTTTGAGAATGCTTCACTTTAGGCTGCATAGGTCTACAAAATAAAATCTTTGTTACCTTTTGCTGCTTATTGTAGGGGCCTGATACATTGTACATGAGAAAACAGTGGGTAAATAAATATTTTTATTATGAATATGTCCATAAATCCAAGATGGCCACCAAATTTAGATAATTTTTCATTAAAATGTCCATAACTTCAGACTGAGTCAACCTAGGATGTTCATTTTGGGGTCTATACCTAGGTTTTCATATACAGGGAATCCATTTAGACCAAAATAAATACAATCAAGCTCTTTCTTTTGATGCATGCATCCAAGATGGCCGCCAAATTTAGATAATTTTTCACTGAAATGTCCATAATTTCGGACTGAGTCAACCTAGGATGTTCATTTTGGGGTCTATATCTAGGTTTTCATATACAGGGAATCCATCTAGACCAAAATAAATACAATCAAGCTATTTCTTTTGATGCATGTACACCTGCACATATGCTACAGGCTACACATTCATTTAGATATCTCTCCAACATAGCCCCCTTGACACCCCTATGGTCTCAATTGTGGATCTTGCTTGGATATTTCTGATAGAGACTTTTACTGATTTGCAATCCCAATCAATCCTTGAACAAATAGAGCTTGATTTGATTAGGTTTGTTAATTAACATAAATCCAAGATGCCTGCTAAACATACCCGGAAAATTAGCAAATTCATATGGGAAGGATGTCATGCAGTAGCTGAGAGGGTGCATACCAAATAGCTGCAGGCACTTTGATCCTAGGTTAGCACATGTTGCTTTTATATCCAGCAATGATCCGTCGCATCCTTCCATACATGCATTGCAGCTCTGCCAGACACACGCAATGGACAAGCAGCATAGACTCAACATCCTCTCCATATGCCAACATACAATAAATTCGGACAGCATTCAACTGATCTACTCACATCAGCAGATCAACTAAAACAATTGCTTGTTTTGCTGGGATATTATACATGTAGATAACAGCTCAGTTCCTGCTGTTGCCAAAAGTGACCCAGCCCCTCCAAGGCTCAGCGATGCCATCCAGTGTCAATGAAAGATAGTCAGAAAAATTGTAGTACCAAGGGATAATTGAATAACAATTACTGAATAATTGTCACTGGACACACCAGTGATGCACTTGTATAGCAACTGTTCAGCCCCAGGAGAGTGGCAACCCGTACACGAAGGTGTGTCTAAGCTAGATCAATGAATGAGACTGTTGTGGCAAAAATTTTCCAGAACTGAGATAGAGGATGTTGAGTGGTATGATGTCGGACAGCTCAAGACAACGTTGTTGTACTGCAAGAGAATGCAGGGCAATGGTGAAGACATCATCAACTAATATGTCAATTCATCCAATAAAGCAGTACCAATATCATAGTACCATGTTCCATCATGCTCATGTGTTAAGATAGCCAATGAAGATATTCTACATTATTGTTCTCTGTTTGTGATATAAAAAGTATCCCAAGCATGTTGGTGAGTAATGCATAAGTGTATGAATAAATTCAAATAACAATATGTTCTTATCTGCTTTCCATCTCAATGAGATGCTGTTATCATTTTAAATTGATATTATATAGCTAGAATAACACCAAAAATGGAGTCTACATACCAAAATACCCTTGAAAGTAAGTATCACACATCTTTATAGCACAATTAGTTAAGAACTTGAATTTTCGGGGTGTGTTTAGCAGGCATCTTGGATTTATGTTAATTAACAAAACTAATCAAATCAAGCTCTATTTGTTCAAGGATTGATTGGGATTGCAAATCAGTAAAAGTCTCTATCAGAAATATCCAAGCAAGATCCACAATTGAGACCATAGGGGTGTCAAGGGGGCTATGTTGGAGAGATATCTAAATGATTGTGTAGCGTGTACCATGTGTGCAGGTGTACATGCATCAAAAGAAATAGCTTGATTGTATTTATTTTGGTCTAGATGGATTCCCTGTATATGAAAACCTAGATATAGACCCCAAAATGAACATCCTAGGTTGACTCTGTCCGAAATTATGGACATTTTAGTGAAAAATTATCTAAATTTGGCGGCCATCTTGGATGCATGCATCAAAAGGAAGAGCTTGATTGTATTTATTTTGGTCTAAATGGATTCCTTGTATATGAAAACCTAGGTATAGACCCCAAAATGAACATCCTAGGTTGACTCAGTCTGAAGTTATGGACATTTTAGTGAAAAATTATCTAAATTTGGTGGCCATCTTGGATTTATGGACATATTCATAATAAAAATATTTATTTACCCACTGTTTTCTCATGTACAATGTATCAGGCCCCTACAATAAGCAGCAAAGGGTAACAAAGATTTTATTTTGTAGACCTATGCAGCCTAAAGTGAAGCATTCTCAAAATTCGATATTTCGCGGGGCGGCCATTTTGAAAAATGGCCCGAAAACCAATTTTTGCAATGGATGCGCAACCGGAGACATATGTAATGTTTACTAGTATTAAAAAACCTTGAGAAAAAAGTTGGTTTTGGAGGATCATGCGGGGGGGGGGGGGGGGGTGCAAAGGGACCCCCCGTACATGCCCGACTAGATGTTTTTAACCTGAAATACCCAAAGATTGGTCGTTTTTGGCGATTGGGACCACCATAAAATATTTGACGGAAACAACCATATATATTATTCTTGTGATATGTTTCTTGTGCTATCCTCTTGATAAATGTAATGGAAATTGGAAAATAGATGCCTACAAAGACATTTTTTTAGTGTTATGATTTCCGCATTTCTTTCAAAATGGCAACCAATTTCAATGAAAAAAGCCCAAATTCTGTCTTTGTCGTCCTTTTTCTCAAACTCTGATCAGTTTTGAGATTTTTCAAATAAGACATGCTAATTGGGATCCTTGACATTCTGTATAAAGATGGAGCGTCTTGAGTCATTTAAAAGGCCCAAAATTCCCAGAAACTATCTGATAGGTTTTGAGATTTTATTTCAGAACATGGTAATTAGGGTCCTTGACATACTATGAAGATGGAGTGCTATGAATCGCTCGAAAGGCCCAAAATGTAGGCTCAACCTGCCCAAAATTCAGTTCTGGCATGGTCCTTCGTTCACAGTCTTCACACACCCCGAAGTGGTTGAGCTTCTTGAGCTGTTCGGAGATTTCTCAAAAAAGCAATCTCCATCTGCTGGCACCTAAATGCAAACAGGTAACACTGCTGAACGTGCTTTAAAAAAATAATAATAGGAACTTGGATAATATCAGGCTGTTATCAGCACATGCCCACTGCATATTACCATATACATGTAGTGAAGTGAAATACTATGGTGTTGTGCTCAATCATATCAGTGAGAAGTATTAGATTGTGTGGTGTCTTATCCATGTTCTAATATCTTGTATCTAAATGCACTGTGTGAACAACTATCAGGCCGTCTTTTCAGGGTCGGTTGATGGCGGGTCAGGCCATCTCTCTTCGGGGTCAGTTAAAGGTGGACCATGATGTCTCTCTTCAGGGTCGGTTGATGGTGAATCAGGCTGTCTCTTTTCGGGGTCGGTTGATGGTGGATCAGGCCGTTTCTCTTCGGGATCGTTGATGGTGGATCAGGCTGTCTCTCTTCGAGATCGGTTGATGGTGGATCAGGCCGTTTCTCTTCGGGATCGTTGATGGTGGATCAGGCTGTCTCTCTTCGAGATCGGTTGATGGTGGATCAGGCCATTTCATTTTTGGTTCGGACCGATTGGTTGGCAGTGGGCAGGCCACCTCTCTTCAGGGTCAGTTGGTGGTAGATCAGGAAATAATTTGAAACCTATTTCTCATACAGTAATTTTAACATGTGGCTCCATTGTTTACTGATCCGACCAATGTCCACACCAGCGGAATCCAACTTTCTCCAAAAAAGAGTTGCAAGGGCTTGAACTTGATCTTCTCCAAAGCCTACAAAGTATAATAACATACTTAAATGCATAATATGTCATCAATAACAGTGACACAGTTCAAAACTGATTTGCATTACATGTATCAAATCATTCCTCGTTTAGGTACACCGTAAAACAGAGACGTTGGAAATAATAGTAATCATGATGAGCAGGCAAAGACTCAAAAGAAATGTGTATACTGTCATCAAACTCAGTCGGCCATCCAGAGAAGTCGGATATTTCCGTTGCATCCAGGACACCATCAGATAGTCACTGAATCGTTTTTCTATCCATTCAATCACAGGATCAACTATGACGCCAACGGATGACATGGTGAACGTACCCCTCAGACTCTCATCATTGATTCGATCTTGTTTCAGAAGTTGCTGCAAGCGTCATCCGGCCCTGAAAATATTGCTGAATGCAATACTGACACACTAAAAGGTGGAGTAGTCACTCAAACAAGTGTGTGCGATAGGAAACAAACTATCGGCATGATACTCAGGCCCTGCCAACCCGACACTCTGAATACAATTTTAGGTCAGTGATGTTTGGGCAAGTGACTGGAAATGCATTTCTGTCACTAATACATGTAGGTTTCCTGAGTGGCAAACACATTAACAAGCTAGCGAAAATCACAATTAAACCTCAGTATCTTGCTCACATTGACTATACAATTGTTAGCCTGTTCAGACAGGCAAAGAGATTGCAAATAGTTTACATGGTTTAGATAACCACACTAATCTGAAAATCCGGTAGAAATTAACATTGAGCGAAGTTTCGTCACGGAGCTAAGACATCCCTCAAGACTCTTTTGGCAGAAGTAGATGCTGGCGTCATCTCGCTGCAGTGACATGGATACAGTTTCTAGCTCAGACAAGACATCGTACATAGAGTGACCATAGCTGATGACTGCTTTGGAAACCAACAGGTTTTTGTACGTTTTCCAGAGGCTGCAGGGCGAGTTTGTGACCATCTGATTTTTCATGGGCTGTGAGTGTACATCTTTTTCAGACTGGTACAACCTCTGACGAACGTGCCCTCTGTGTAATTGCAAAAACTGACTCGATTGTGAAGCTTAAAGACAGAGAACTGTAGCTAGTACGGTAGGGCTTGCAGAAAATGCGGACACGCTCAGCTGCAGCACCACGAGTTGTTGCTGTGACTATCGGTAACGGATTTGTCTTGCACCTGCTCATCCTTGGCGAGTCATTCAAAGTCTTCAAGCCACGTGGTTTGGAAAGTTCCTTGCATCGTTTGTTCTCGATTTCTTCGGCCGGTGGTGGCGTTATATTTAGAAATTTCCACATTTTTACAAGGTCAAAATCACTTGTCAAGAATGATCATGACTCGTGTGAAAGCCATGATCTGATTATCTTAAGAATATTCTATTCATGACGTTTTACCACAACTGATCAATTACAAATCAACTAATGCGGAAAGTAGTTGAACTTGTTTCAATGCTGATTGAGTGAGCGCAAATTGCCAGCCGGCCTGCCGGGTCTGCTTGTTTTTCAAATTGTGCTTTCAGCAGGTCTTGTGCAGCCGACTGACGCTAATTTCTTCTCCTGTTTGGCTGTTCTCGAAAGCTGATCTGATCAGTTCTGAGATTTTTGTTTCAAAACATGGTAGCTGGGTCCCATGACATTATGTATGAAGTTGGATGCTTGAATCGCTGAAAAAGCCAGATATGTGGGTTCAAGTAGACCTCATATGCACAAATCGCTATATGAAGTGAAAACGCTTGTACATTCGGCTTACATTTGTATTATAAGCATATAGAAAGTCATATATGGCGCACCTTTTCGTAACCTTGAGGTTGATCTCAGACGACATTGAAAGCTAAATATCAAGGTCACGGGGACCCGGGTTGTGTAGATTGGCATGTAGAGACAAAATGCTTGTAGATAGGGCTCATGTTTATATTATGAGCATTTAGTAAGTCGAAGATAGAATATATTTTGGTGTCCTTGACCTCAGATGACTTTGAGTGCTGAATCTCAATGTCGAATCTGACAGGAAATGTGTAAATTGGCCTCTAGGGCTGAACAGCACATACAGCTCAGGTATGCATTATAAAAGTGCGGGGAGTCATATGTGGTGCATATTTTGGTGACCTTGAGGTTAACCACAGGCGACCTGGAAGGCTAAATCTCAAGGTCACGTCTAACCCGAAGTTTTTCTTTTGCCTTTACAAACAAAATGCTTGTAGATAGAGCTTATACTTGTGTTTTAATGGTGAAATTGAAGTTGACATAGATTGGTATATCTATCTTAGCCCTTGGGCTAATTTATTCAGATAAACTGGATCCCAGTTAAAAGCCGACTCACAATCACCGTCTTGTTCGCAGTACCCAGCCGGCTCTGTTTAATGGTACTCGGTACGTATAGTTGTGAGCAATAACATCCCTTATATGCTAATCCAATAACTTTTGTGACATATTCGCTATAATCATGATATTGGGAAAGTAATTCCTATTTTTCATGGAAGTTACCATGAACCAACTACAATGAATCAACATCAGGCTGATTCATGATCAACAATGGTCATGGCATTTGACGGGCAAGATATGGACCAGGTAAAAATTTGTTTTAAGTTTGTCATGGTCGAAGGACGAATTGCCACAGTTTGCAGAAATCCTGCAATCATAACTTAACCTTGTAATGTATGTTCAGACATAAATTAATGCTATACTAATGTTTATCTCATATATCTCATAAGATTCTGATTACAGTGTCATTATATGTTCTCCAGACTGAATTACTGTAATATCGCATTACAGAACCAAGGTAACATGATTCATTAAAGGTTCTTGTACGAAGCGGAATTAGATGCAGAACATTGCAGAATACCATGTAATCCAGTGAAATGCAGTTTTCTTTTAAAGGCAATTGAAAGGCAGGATGATGTTTCATTAGATGAATATCCTTGCGAGTGCGTGTCAATTCGATAAAAAATATAACAAACTCGCCCAAAATGTTTATTTTTCTGCCAAGGGTCACGAAAAAAAACCTCTCTGGTTCGTTTAGTAAATTTAAAATCAAACGGGCTTCATTTAACATCCACTATTATATAGAACAAGATAACGACAACAGGCAACATATCGGCTAGATTGATATTTGATATTAGCAAAAAATGGTTATACAATATACATACTCAAATAGAAATTACTCTGCTATTTTCCAGACTCTTAAACCAGCATATATCAAGCACATATTACCAAATATTGCACTGATGATGAACATCAATGATCATTAGGAGCATTAGGATAAATAAATGTAGTACATATTTCCAAAAGTTCATACATGTATTTCCCTTAAAGTTCAACCCCAAATCCATTCGCAAGCTGATTTATTCCCACTCCGATTTATTTGTATGAATGTGGGAGCTATGAAGGTCAAATATTTATTCACGTACTAAATCCTCCATGACACAAGGCAAACACTCTGACTCGGTGTACCCTGACTATATAATCCTAGAGATTACTACTGTTTCTGGCCAAAGCACATCAATAGAATGAACTGATCCATCTGAAATATTATCCTGGGCCCTCTCGCAACATAGGAAGCTCCGGATATTGGATGAGTAGCTCTGAAATTGAACACTGCTTTCATTCAACGTTATGTGATGAATTGCTAACTATAATTTCATCGCGCTTCCCACTAGGCAAGACATAATAATTAATTGTAGGTTTTTATATAGCGCTTTTCAACGTCTTCCAACATTCTCAAAGCGCTCTACAATTATTACGCCCGATTTTATGGCCTGGAACCACTTTTCGATCACCGTCCATTGACAATCACCTATATGTTGCAGCCATTGGCGCAAGGTGACTAAGTCATACGTACATTAGCAAACATTCCTAATCGGGTACTCATTTGTACGACAGAGTGAACCGAGACACATTGTGATGCACACCTTGCCCAAGGGTGTTAGACAGTCAACACAGCAGCGCCGGGGCTCGAACCAACAACCTGCTGGTCACGAGACGAGTGCCTTAACTGACTACGCCACCTGCCCTCAGACATTCCATTACACTTGCTAACACTTTCACCTTAGTAACACTGACTTTGATTGACTCGAACTCCTGGTGTGTTTGTCAAAACTTTAGCTCGTTATAAGCTTCAAACCGGACACTTTATGTTGTTGAAACTTTTGCTGGGAAGCCACTTTTGGTCATGCATTCTCCAAGGGGCACTATTTAATTCGCATGTTTTAGAATCACAGAAAATAATCACATATGAAAATCAGTTCCCTGTTTTTTGTCCTCCCAAATATAATCTTGATGACTTCCTGTTCCTTATAAAAACATATTATCGAAATATGCAAAAAGATCTGTGAACTATCAGCAAAAGTTTTGGGAGCGAATGATGCTGTGTCATAGCCATGTTTCGAATAAATCTGGTGTAAATCAATATGGGGTGACATGTTGGTCAATTCAGATGTAATATAACTACCTTCAATATATTTGTGGGCACACCCGCAGCGGGAAATTACAATCACTATTTCGATCTGAATCGAGTTCCTGATTTTCATTACTAAAACTTATGGAAGTGAAGCAAGATCACATCGATACTATTCCAAATCAATTATGGAACTCGTGCAGCAAGATTTAAAATATTCTGGAGGTCGACTCATTTTGCTGCATTGACAGTACTATTCAGTAGCCTGGGAATATAATTGCCATAATGAATTATTCAATTACATAACATCAGTAGTCGGGGTGTTGGACATTGAATATTTGCCAGTTCATTAAGATTAGAAAGAGATAAGCTCAGTTTTAGTATATTAATTCATAAATAATAAATTAATTTGTAGACAAGCTTATCTCCAGGAGTCAAAATCCCAAAATCAATTTATCAATTTATTTCATCCAAAATCAATTTATTTCATCCAATTGTACATGGACACATCCTTCTACTGAGAGAAGCTGGTGAGATGACGCCAGTAGCATGGATGGTGCACCATTCCAATGTATCGAACAGGTACCAACATTTCCAGATTTTTATTGTGATCATCAGCCAAAATAAACGGAGTCCGATGGTACAAGAGAACATGTGATGTATTGTTCCAAAATGAACGGAGCCGGATGGTACAAGGGAGTCTGTGATGTCTTTTTCAGCCAGTGTGTCTTTGGTTACACTATTTGGTCGGGCTTTCTGTCTATTGCAAAATGTTGTATTTTTACGTTTGTTATTGGCATCATCAAAATCTGATCGTATTGGTGGTAATAGATTGATACTTACATTCCATCTGGTTACATTTTTACATTTCATGATCCTCGTTTGGGCCAGGGAGTTTACGATCTCAACACTGCTGGATATATTTTAAAGATCAGTAACAGGTTTCAGGTCCAGTTTAGTTGCGTTAAGAAGTATTGTCCGATTATTATCAGATTATCGTTGCTCGTGCAACAAGATGGGATAATAAGTGGTTTCGAAAACAGAACTGTGGGCATTTCTAAATGCTGTGAGTAATTGTCACAAAGATGAATTTGGATTAAACGTGTCTTTGACTGCATTGCGCAAGATTCAATATTGGGTGAAAATGTAAGTTATGCAGCGTTTGAGTAGACTTTCCTAGTATTTCTTTTTTTATCTTACATAATTCTTGCTTTGGCTGTGCCAGGTTTCCCGAAGTCAGGCTCCCCGGAGGTTCGTTCATGATTTACATATTGCGTGTTAATCCCAGTTAGAAAGCTCAGGACGAATGGGCATTGTGGTCATCCACGTTTGAGTCATTGACAGATTGTAATGGTCATTGATTGAGGAAGTGCTGAATGCAGATCAATATAAAATCAAGGTAGTCCGGTACCTCTGGATCCGATCAGAGGAGTTGAAATTTGAAATTCATTTGATGATTTTCAGACATACACAGCAGTTAGTTGATAAATAAACACATTTCCAGAAATATCTATTCACAAGCTTTCAATGAATATTGATTTTTAGTGAAAATGGCAAAATATAACCTATTTTGCTGGTATTTTGGGAGTGAAGTTACCCATAATTCAACACTAAAGAGAAAACTTTCTGTAAAGAAATAATCATGGTGGCTTGACGTTAGAATGGGAAAGAACAATGTGTCATATAGTACATTGATCACATTTTGGACCCATATGTACCTCCCAAGAGCCCCCCGCTCCTTCCCTTGGTATCATTTTGGGTCTACTGAGTGAAATAAAACATGTAAATAGTAAAATTATATTGATAAACTTCCTGCTAACACCCTGTAATTAACCTGAATCCATTTTTTTTGTGATTTTTGCAGACCCCGACATGAGGTAATATACAGTAAATAGCCTGTTTGATGTTGTGAATGGGTTACATTTTGATGCCACGGTGATCTCCCCGCAAGATATCTGTGATGTTCATGTGAATCCACGGAAATCTAATTAGGGCACCTTTTTTTTCGACTGGGAATAAACTTTTTATTTGTCACACACTTTGACATGGAATGAGTATGCATCTGTTTGACTAAATTTTACACTCTTCGTACTATTGATTTTGTTTTACTTTATTCATACATTTCACTGTTGTTCTACATGAATAGCAACATTATCTCCTTTTCCAAAGCCGATCCAACTCAAGCGGCCATTGCGGACATCTTCCCAATGCAGTCACAACTTCCAATCAACATTATCTAGGATAATCACAGCTTTACGTTTTGACCGTGAAGGCCGACTTGCTTTGAAATAAATGTATATATTCACAACACCATTGCCGATATTCAAGTGGACAATTGACCTTACGACTGTCATGGTTGAACAACGTTTTTGTGAAACGTACACCTTGGACAAATATTACCGAACAATAGTAATCACCTCGGACAAACAACTCAAAGCATACACCGTCTTGAGGTCAATTGGTGACCTTGTTCGGATTGAATCCATGTTAACACAAGACCATTTATATGTGGTGTTAAATGGCATCACTGAGTGCATGGACCAAACCAATAATTAAAATTGAATATTTGCAACTATACTCTATCACTAAAACATTGAATTAACTTGGTCCTCGACATAATCAATGTACAGTTGACTACTAAAATAAAAATGTTTAAAAAAAATTAGCCCAAGGGCTAAGAAAGGTTACCGGACAATATATATTTTAGATATTAGTATTTTGTCCCGTGACCTTTAAAAAACGTCATTGGTCAATTCAAGGACACGATAATATTCGGCATATGTCATTTCTAGTATGTCCACAATTAATTCCTAAGCTGTGAAGTCAATAATAAGCGAGATATTAGCCATTATGTCCTGTGACCTTGAAAATGAGGTCAAAGGTCGAATTCAAGGTCATAGCAATATTCAGCATATATCATTTCCTATATGTTCATAATTGATTCCTAAGCTGTGAAGTCAATAATAAGCGAGATATTAGCCATTATGTCCTGTGACCTTGAAAATGAGGTCAAAGGTCGAATTCAAGGTCACAGCAATATTCAGCATATATCATTTCCTATATGTTCATAATTGATTCCTAAGCTGTAAAGTCCATAATGAGCAAGCTATTAGCCATTTTGTCCTGTGACCTTGGAAATTAGGTCAAAGGTGAAGTTCAAGGTCATGACAATGTTCAGAATATATCATTTTCTGTATGTCCCCAATTGATTGCTAAGCTGTCGATAAAAAGCGAGATATTACCCATTTCGTTCTCTGACCTTGAAAATGAGGTCAAAGGTCAAATTCAAGGTCATAGCAATATTCAGCATATATCATTTCCTATATGTTCATAATTGATTCCTAAGCTGTAAAATCGATAATAAGCGAGATATTAGCTATTTTGTCCTGCGACCTTGAAAAGGAGGTCAAAGGTCAAATTCAAGGTCATGACAATAATCTGCATATATCATTTCCTATAAGTTCATAATTGATTCCTACACTGTAAAGTCAATAATAAGCAAGATATTAGCCATTTTGTGCTCTGACCTTGAAACTGAGGTCAGAAGTCAAATTCAAGATCACGAGAATATTCAGCATATATCATTTCCTATATGTCCACAATTGATCCCTAAGCTGTAAAATCGATAAGGGAGATATTAGCCATTCTGTGGTGTGACCTTGAAAATGAGGTCAAAGGTCAAATTCAAGGTCATCAGAATATTCGGCATATATCATTTCCTATATGTCCACAATTGGTTCCTAAGCTGTAAAGTCGTTAATAAGCAAGATATTAGACATTTTGTGCTCTGACCTTGAAACCGAGGTCAGAGGTCAAATTCAAGACCCTGAGAATATTCAGCATATATCATTTCCTATATGTGCACAATTGATTCCTAGTCTCTAATCTCAATATTAAGTGAGATATTAGGCTTAGTGTGTCCCATTGTAAAGCATAGGAGAATTTAACAAGGGAAAGTCCCATTTGGGCCGAGTTTGGGCCCAAAATGGCCTACTTCGAGCGATTCAAGGGCAACGAAATTTATACGTGTCACAGGGGTACATATGAGGAGTGTTATGCATTGATAAGAAAAATAGTTATTGAACGGATTCTGAGAAAACGACCGTCAAAGTCCAAAATTGGCCATTTTTCGACGAAAATGGCCCTCTGACTTTGAAACTGAGGTCAGAGGTCAAATTCAAGGTCACCAGAATATTCAGGATATATCATTTCCTATATGTGCACAATTGATTCCTAGTCTCTAATCTCAATATTAAGTGAGATACTAGGCTTAATTTTGTCCCATTATAAAGGATAGGAGAATTTAACATGGGAGAGTCCCATTTGGGCCGAGTTTGGGCCCAAAATGGCCCACTTCGAGCGATTCAAGGGCAACGAAATTTATACATGTCACAGGGGTACATATGAGGAGTGTTATGCATTGATAAGAAAAATAGTTATTGAACGGATTCTGAGAAAACGACCGTCAAAGTCCAAAATTGGCCATTTTTCGACGAAAACGGCCGCCATTTTGAAAAAAATTGGAAAATCAGAAAACTAAAAAAAACCTTCCTTGGAAATATTTTTAGGTATTTTTGTGCAAAATTTCAGAAATATTCCATCATAAACTTTAAAGATAAAAATGTGAACGGACGGACGGACGGACGACGGACGCCGGACGCAACGCCATGGCAATAGGTTATCGGACCAAAGGTCCGGTAACCTAATATGTACACATACAGCAAATTATATATTGAAAGATACATAATCATCTAACAACGCACATATTCAAAAGACATGAAGCCAGCGATCCATCTGCTCTACAGCCAATATCCATCAATATGGAATTTGTTGATGATCAAAGCCAGCAAGCCTTGGTGGACCATGGCCGAAAGGGCATAAATCTCCCCCTTCACTCCGAGCACCATGTAATTCGGTGTTTTTCTCATTTCCACTCTGCCATTCATCCTCCGAGGAATTCGTTAATTCGATTAAGCTTCTCTATAATTGAACTCTTGCCCACCAGAGCTCAATGGTCAAGGATAAGCTTACAGGACAACCAATTCACTTCCCGGTGTCACCAGAAGGGAATTTGTCATTCCAGGCTTTCATTGAACCATCACCATGTACCGACGTAGTGGAGAGACTCCTAGAAAAGCATGCACCAACGTCCTATAGAGACACGAGGCATACAATATACTTCAGATGTGCTTAATTCCACACTATCTCAGCAATCGACTTGTTCATGCGAAAATTATATATTTTCTATGAGGTGAACCAGAAATATGATGCCGTTGAAGACAAATATATTTATGTTTCACATTGAATTTGTGAACATGCTAAACAGCTAAATTATGTGGAAACTTTCAGGATTCATAATACTGCTGAATCGTTTAATGTCATGATAGATAAAAACTAAATAGTTCGGTCAATGTAGGAAATGTCACGGTCTGATAGGGGGTGATTCAGAAAAAAATACCTTCATCGAAACGTGATGTTACTTTATTGACATTTATTTACTGATCACACCATAAACTTGCAATTGCTTCGATATCTGGTGTCAGATGTCAATGTATATATTCACAACAAATTGTGCTCAGGCCTGTTTCATAACTTTGTAATGATGTTACGCATGCTGAGCAACATATTTGACAATAAAAGGGTTGCAAACTGCCTATAGTTCTGCGGCATCTCTCAAGGCACATGTGTGCAGACACAATTTACAATATCCAATTTTGCTTATTGCACATACAAGGGTCCCAGACAAATTAGCCTGTTTCGGACAATCTCCGAGTTGCCTGGATACCATGGCATCAGGGTACAACAAAATGATAAGTGACATTCTTACCCGCATTACGATGCTGTATATTAGTAAAACTATTGCGGGTATCCATGCAACGAAGTTGTCAGCCTTGGATTTTTCTATAGACCATATAACAAAATGTAGATAAAGCTGCCACATCATTGTGTGTTCAACAAATATAATCAGCATTGGGTCTTATTTGGTGAAAATTGCAGGGTGTTGATTGAGGAAACAGGTTCAAGGGCCCTAAAACCATTGAATTGTAGCTCGAACTCACCCTTGGTACCAAAGAAAACTTCAGAAGAGGCTCCGTTTCGAATATATTGTGTATCAAAAAAAATATACAAATGAATAAAAATGTCTTTCCCTACTCGTACAACAAGCCAACCTGCATAAAGATTGATGAAATCTACTGTATTTTTGGCAAATAAATCCACCCAATGAGCTTTTAAATACGCCCACAAAATGTGAAAATGAACGTTTCAAATAACTGACATGGGGATTCCACAATTAAGGACAACATTTCCTTGCTAGGCAATCAAAACTATATCCCAAATGATCTACAGAAAATTTACTACAACATCCGAGCAACATTTTGTTGTCATATCTCAACATAACCACTGTATGTCCTTCCCAAAGTGTCACCATTTCAACCTACGGTATATCCAAAAGTCAATATGACCCGTTCCAAATCGAGTGAGATTTTATTCACTCAGTTTAAAGCTGTGAACGGAGTATGAAAACTCGCGTAGTGTAGTTATGTGCGGCGCAGGAGGGGCCGGTGGTCCAGGCTAGGCCCTAGGATTAGTTGGTCAGAGGAGACATTATTGTTCGAACCACACAGTGTCAACGTATACCCAGGCGATTACTCTGAGACTATTTTAGAGAGAAAAAATATTTTTAACATGTTCAAACTCCTCGCAAATCAGTAACAAGAAATGTGTGACACTTATGAATTGATACCCCACACGGACGTCTCAATCATTTGAGAGACTCCCTCCCTCTACACCCTACAGCTAGCCGCCGAACGTTATCTGACCCAGTTCTATTGTGTTGGGGTCAGGTCATGTTTATGTTAACGTTCTATTGTCTCAAAAGTCCGTCATATGGTGTAAACAGGTGAAAAATAAAATTCCCAAGTAATTACACTTTCAAAATATATTCGAATCCATGTCCGAGGATGTTATGAAAAGTTGTGCATTGAGATTGTATGTAATCATGAAAAATTAGCATTTTTGAGAGAAATTTAGCATATAGGTGCGCAGGTTGTTCAGTTTGAATTTATATACAATACATCGTTGTAAAATATATCTGTCCGATATTTTGTGTTGTCAATTTATCCGTGACATGATAACGTTCTGAGGTCAGGTTAGAGTTCTATTGATGTTTGAAATGTAATCATGGCTTGAGTGTACGGTACTTGGACCGGAACCAGTTAGGGCCCAAGTATCATACACTGCGCCTTAAATCGTCCACTAAATGAATGCCATTTAATGGGTCTGTCACTTTTTAAATCCTTATTGATTATATAGGAAAGCGCCGTGTGTGAGACTTGAGCCATAATTAGGCAAAATGTCCATTGTGTTAGGTGTTTTGTACCACTATTACCCATAGATTCAGTTGGTGTGTCAGTTGTAACAAGCAAATACCCATTTGATAGCGTTTGTTGTGCCCCAATTTTCCACATATTTACTGCAACCTGGGGCCTGTCTTCCAACGGTCTAGTAGCCCGCATGATGTTTGATTCCAGATTTATACAGTTCTCTGTTGAACATGTATGCATGAACATATTATCACAAATACGATATTCATGATGAAAATCCGAATGAAATGAACAAGCTTGTACCTGGGATCACTGGAGCTCAAAAACTACCATTTCGATATTTTTCTTTGGCATAAAATGCAACTCGACTATGAAGGTTCGTGAACATCATTGCTAACACCCTACCAAATTGCATAGAGCGTTGACCGACCTAGTTCTTTTGTTTAGGGGTCAGGTCATGTTGTTTTTAATGCTGTAGGGCTAACATTTTGCGAAACAATGTGAGTAAAATAATTTTTCTGTCAAATATTGACCATATTACCTGAGAATGGGGATTCGATGCAGTGTCCGAGATACCAATGTACAAGCGCGTGCTCTCCAATAATCCATATGAGTCTGATTTGTTCAGAAAAAGGCCCTGGCCCACGGATTTTGCCCACAAATATGTAGTGTCCAAACATTGATCACAATTTTTTCGATACTTATGGCCAATGTACAACAAACCTGTTCGAACTGGAGGTTTCAAATACTTCAAACTTTATTCGTGATCAATATAAAGGCGCAACACCAGCTAATTAGGGCTCTAATAATTTATTATTGAATCGCTTGTGGCGTGTCAACGCTCTAAAGACATGGTCTACGCTCTAAGGCTGCCTGATCAAATTTACAAGTCTCGATTTGCCAGCAGTAATGTGTAGTCTTTTGGTGGAATATCCAAGACAGATTCATGGAAACTCAACATATAATGCTTCGGAGAATCGTTCGCATGCATCAAAACAACCACAAGACATCCTCAACGAGTGTCCATTCTTCCCGGAGAAGGTATATGTGACTTTAACCAGGCAGCCTTAGAGCGTAGACCATGTCTTTAGAGCGTTGACACGCCACAAGCGATACAATAATTAATTATTACAGACCTAAATAGATGGTGTTGCGCCTTTATATCGCTTACGAATGAAGTCTGAAATACTTGAAACCTCCAGTTCAAACAGTGTTGCTGTACATCGGTCATAAGTATCGAAAAAAATGTGATCACTGTTTGGAACCTACATATTTGTTGGCCACATCCGTGGGCCAGGGCCTATTTGTGAACAAATCAGATTCATATGGCTAATTGGAGAGCACGAGCTTGTTCATTGGTATCTCGGACACTGCATCGAATCCCCATTCTAAGGTAATATGGTCAATATTTGACAGAAAATTATTTTACTCACCCTATGTGGCAAAAAGTTAGCCTCACAAAATGACCTGACCCCTAAACGAAAGAACTAGGTCGGTGAACGCTCTATGCCATTTGGTAGGGTGTTAATGCAATTTCACATTCGATGTCGATTGCGACCTCCTACTCGATGTCTTACCAGTCTGGTCTCTTTAAATAGATTAACTGCTCGCAAATTATTGATATACGTCTTTTATCAACACCATTTTGACGATCCCCATTTCCTGTGGCGTGAAATATTTTTCAGGAAAAATAACGGACATTAGTGTGGTAATTTTTAAATTCCCCCTCCCAAGTCACCAAATGGCTTGCCAATGTATATTCCCGAACACATGTGACTAGTCAGGGTACATCGATGATCAGATCATGCAAATTGAAACATTGAATACGTGTCAACTGAATGTGAAGAATATTGATTCCAGGACGATCTCTTCATATTTTTATGTGTCAATTTGCCTAAACGGAAATTGATTCATGGAGCCCAATACGTTTGGCGCCATTGTCACCACAAAAAAACCCCGACGAGACAGATTTTATTTGTACTCATCCCTGACTGATTTGTACTTCTCATATATTTATGTCGTCAGAGTTGTGAAAGTCTGTGAGTTTCCGATATTTTAGTGATTTTACGAAAAATTATGTAATTTTGTATTTAATTTATGGATGTCTGTATTGAGAAAGTTAGCACGTCGCATCCTATTTTTTTCATCGGTCTCCATTCCAATGCGTCACCCACTTTAGTTTTCTGTAAGCACTGATAAATTACACGACAGTTTGTATACATTGGAACACACGGGCTTTTGGACCTAAATCCTCTGCGTTTCTGGCTTTTGCTATCAATATTGAACAAATCGTAAACAGATATAGAGGTGAATATCGGACAACACTGGAAACTTCAACACTAATAATTATTAACAAGTCCCGAATACATGCCACCTAGATAGGATCCCCAGTTGATACCCGACTCCCAATATACTTGTCCTCTTTGCTAGGCCAGTTCTGTATAATGATATTGTACATGTACACTGCACATATATAGCTGTGACGAATCATTTTCCCGGGACCTCACTTGTCTGCTAATTCAATAAAGTCCGTGACATATTTGCTATACTCGTGATATTGGGGAAGTGATTTCCATTTCACGAACGTTTCTATAAACCATCTACAGTTATCATCAGGTTGATTTATGATCTACAATAGTCAAGGCAGCTGAGGGGCATGCTAAGAGCCAGGCCAGGATTTATTTTGATTTGTCACGGCCGAAGGACAAACTGCCACAGGATTCAGACATCCAGCAATCAAAACTTGACCTTGTAATGTTTAGCCAGACAAAATCTGAATATTATATGTAATACTTTACAAATAGTATGTACCTCTCGCCAAACACGTATTCACCGAGCATATTCTCGCGTTCACTGGAACCGGGAGTCAATATTTGTTTTATTATATGATGACACAGGCGAAAAGTTCGGAAGTTCATGCTGATACTGAGGCAATGTTTATCTATGACGTGGACGTTATGGTGTCAACATAGGGCTGGACAGTCTCGTCGGGCACACATCCATAAATGACGTTTTGGTGACGTCATACAATCCTTCTGGGGGTAAACAATGCCACGTGGTCATTTTTGCTGAAGTTAGGTGATTTCTTCAGCAACCCGAAAAATTATTATTCCACATATCGCTCTGATGCTTTCTTTTGCTCCATAACAAAGTTATTCATATGCTGTTTGAACTAAAATGATATTGAATATGTGTCACATCATCGATAGTTCCCCAAATCACAAAGAAGCATTAAAGTACTAGCAAAGTGAAAATATGATGTTTTGTTATATGAAAGCTCATTGATCTGAGCAAAATGGTCTTTACGGTATATCAATATCTCTATCCGTTCAAAAGTTACAGCCATTTGAAACCGCCATTCCGGCACTACAATACAGAAGACACTTGAAATGTTCTAGCAACTCATTCATATGCAAATTAGATGCTAATGAGAATTCGTGACGTCACAAGGGGAACAAATTTTAATTAGGATATTTCAAGCCATGATATAATGATTCTTATTTAAGGTTCTGACGATCTGACTAGTGTATATTATTATGTACCATACATAGTCAATATCCACACAAACTGTACTGTTGCTATGGTTACCAGTCGTTCCTTATAGCCGTAGTTACCCATAGTTGCCATGGCCATTAACTGCCAAGTCAGTCTATCCACAGACTTTCTATCCATTAATTTATGAAATAAATTATTATAGATCTCAAGTTGGCACCATTTATATTTGTGCATACCCTGTTCTTAGTGGGTTTCTGGCCCTAGCAACCATGGTTGCTATGGGTCATACCAGGTCATTGATTACCTTGACAACAACAGAAAAAGTGAAAGCACTGATTATCCATATTAAAATCTGTATAGAATACGTTTTGATGAATAATCATAACATTTAATGAATGAAAAATACATATCAAAGTACCTAATTAAAACAACTTCCCCCGATGACGTCATGAATATCTCATTTGCATCCTAATTAGCTAAAATGTTTTGAAAAAAGCAAATTTGCCGATTTCAGTCTTTAAAGTGCTATAACTTTTGAACGGATTGTGATATTCACATGCCGTAAAAACCATTTTGCTCAGATCAATGAGATCTTTCAAATAAATTCACATCATATTTTCACTATACTAGTACTTTAAACTGGAAATCTAAACTCCGGCCAACATGACTTTTCGTGGGCCAAGATCATAGCGACATTCCCCCAAAACATACTATATTCAGACCGTGCAATGAACGAGATATGTTGAACCCTTTGCAAACACACGCTTGAGGCCTGGGTCAAAGTGGGTGATGTGTCAGTCGGCGATGTGTCTGTAATGGTACAAGCTACACAATGTAGGTAAGGGAATCATGCAGGTATGAGAGAAAAGTACCACAGACACAACAATAGAAAGCAACCAAAATGTAAGGTGAAACATGCAGGTAAACTTGAGAAAGTTATGTGTAATTGAAGCCGAAATGGTAGTGCAAGCGATAAGGATACAACCAAGGAAAGGGATAACAGGTGACTCTCGCGTCAGTTGTGCTGTAATTGGGACCTTTCAGTGACACAACTGTCCAGGAGCCAACAATGTCCTCTCCTGTACAATTGGTGCCCTCCTTGAAGTAACAGTACTTACAGAAGCACGTAAATTTACTAATGTAGACGTAGGGTGATGCTTTTGCGATACAGTGAACTTGCATTAGTTCCTCGACAGCTTTTATTTCTCCATGATCCATGCTACGCGTTGTGTAAGTCATCGTTGATGCTCCCCACCAGGAAAAATGTTCTATTCCTGTTCCTTGCTGATGCTGTGTGGAACACACTCTCTCCCACTTTTTAAAGGTTTTGGAGACAGAACTCGTACAAATCTTTCGCTCCAGTGATAATGGTTTTGCGCTGAGTGACTGCACGAGTTGCTGCATTCTTTATGACGGCACCCAGACCATCAGTTGCAGACTTTCCATGGCTTGCCTCAAAGTAATGTCCAGCTGTGGTCATTCCACCTATTGATATGTCAGCCATCGTCGTTCTGGATCTATACTGAACTGCGCAACAGTCAGAGAATTGGGTGAGTGTTCTGATTCCACGTTTGTCGTGGAGCTCTTTTTAGAAAGAGTAACAAACTCTTCCACTGCTGGTGCATCGTGTTGTAAGTCATCGCTGATGGCTATGACGGACTCTATGTGAGTGTGCTTACTGGGTTGATCAAGGTTGATCAAGGTTGTTCACGTATGCCACCATATGGTGAGCTATCACCTGGCCCTGACTCCAGTGGTAGCTTTGAACCTCATTTTAGAGGCTGCATGTCATTTTGGAGGCTGCAAAATCTACGACCATCACTGAAGACTTAGCTGGCATCATGTCGTGACTCAAAGCATACTGATGTTGCTGCCATTTGGCATGAAACAGGTGACGACTCAGTGGGACAGCATCCTTCAGGAAATCCTGAACGAATTCTTTCACTTCCACTGAACGCATATGGAGACCCAAAACTCTCAATTCCTTGCCAGTGTTTTTGTGACGTATACAAACGGTAATCTCAAACTCTGTACTGGGTTTCTGAGGCTCCTCTCTCACTCTCAGCAACTAATGCTTCATAGTGTTCCTACAGTTTGTTGGAAGGAGTGAAGTTGGTTACATGTGTCATACAGACAATCATTGGTAGTTTGTGGAAAGAGAACCAACTCTGCCACATCCTTCAGTGTGAAGTTCTCACTCATGTGTTGAGTTTGATTTTAGCGTTCTCACACATTTTGCAGCAACAAACCATCCACTCCTGGAATCTGATGGCTCTCACATTTGCTGGATTCATTCTGATGAATTGGCAGTAGCCGACCTTGAGTGATGGTTTTGATTTCTTGAACAAATTGTATGCAGCTGAATATGAATGTTCAAGTAGGTAAGTACCTTTTCCCTTCTTCACTCTCCTTTTCTGGGGATGTGCCCGAGAAACAGCTTCTTCTCTGACGTTTTGTGTGATTTTATCTTTGCGATGCTTCCTGTCCATCTCAGACGACTTTTTGACATTAGAGCGTTGAGGTCGAAGCCCCCAACCCTCTACATGTCTATGTGTTGACTTTTTTATGGAGGCTTCATGCCAATCTATCGACGCACGTTTTGGCATGTAAACGTTTAGATACCTACTTCAAATGAGGATTTTCTTCGTCCTTGACATAAAATCTCTCGAATTGATGGGAAACTTTGACTATTCCATAGATATATCAGGCATGAATCGATGTGCTAGGTTTGAGAAAATTACGTAAATGTTCAAATTATCTAAAAACGTCCCAAAATGGCGGAGCCGATGGAAATTGACGTTCCCAGAATGCAAAGCAAATTTTACCACAATCATGCGTATTTTGGAAAACAATTTCTGTTCAGCAATTCGTGTATGCATACATGCATGTGGGCATCTGCGTGTGGACATTTTTGGCGTTATGAAGTAAACACAGCGATTCGTCTGCGATGCCACGGCTACATTTACCGTAATTTGACGTATTTTATAACATGATAATTAAGCTGGTGTTCTGTGCTGGATTGCGAAGTCTTTTTATTCTCAACTGGTATTTTAATTTGCACAGCAAGGGCATGTGTTAGGCTATATCTGATGATATCAGATGCAGACATTCCTCATAGTTTCCAATATTTTGAGGATATTTTAATGAGGTTACATATCATTTTAGCAGGCGTATTTGTTCCATTGATCGATTTTAAAGTAAATGTTTACTTATTAGTAATATGAATGAAGTAGGCCATGTTTTTCATCCTAGTATACGGAAATGAATTGGAATCACATAGGGGATGAAATTATGGCTTCTTCTTTCTTTTTTTTTTTGGGGGGGGAGGGGAGGGGGAAGTTGTGTAAGATATATTCAGCTGTCGTGGTGCTGATGATGTGCTCAAGCTCTAATGTCGTCTTCCGCAGTTTGCTGCATTTTCTTGTTTGTTAGGTATTTGGCTGACATGCCCAGGTGTTTCGCAATTTTCCTCTTGAACCCCTTGCGGTTTCTCATCATGATGGCTATGTGTCTTAACTGTTTCCTCTTGTCATCAGTCCTGGCTTTGAGATACCCTGTGTGATTTCTGATTTTATGGGCAATCCGAATATTCTGATGACCTTGATCTTGACCTTTGACCTCATTTCCAAGGTCACAGGACAAAATGGCTAATTATTGGTGGTAATAGATTGATACTTACATTATTGTCGATTTTACAGCTTAGGGATCAATTGTGGATATATAGGAAATGATATATGCTGAATATTCTCGTGACCTTGAATTTGACCTCTGACCTCAGTTGCAAGGTCAGAGCACAAAATGGCTAATATCTCACTTATTATCGACTTCACAGCTTAGGAATCAATTGTGAACATATGGAAAATGATATATGCTGAATATTGTCATGACGTTGAATTCGTCCTTTGACCTCATTTTCAAGGTCAATAGGCAAAATTGCTAATATCTTGCTTCTCTATTGATTTAATAACTTGAGAACCAATTATGGACATTGAAATTGAAATTGATATACACTGATGACCTTGAATTTGACCTTGACATTATTTTATAATATCTTGCTTATTATCGACTTTACAGCTTAGGAATCAATTGTGGATGTACTAGAAATGATATGCTGAATATTCTCGTGACCTTGAATTGACCAATGACCTTATTTTCAAGGTCATGGGACAAAAGGCTAATATCTAAAATATATATTGTCCAGTAGCCTTTCTCAGCCCTTGGGCTAATTTTTTTTCATTGAAAGCTTTCCCGAGGTAGAACTCATCCCCTCTTTGTTTGGGTGTTGTAAGAACTAGTAAGCCATTGTACACGTAAGCTGATACTGTCAAAAGGGGTTCATACAATTGTGCGATTTCAGTGACTTTGTCGAGTTCAACATCTTGGTGTCATTGAAGATTTCGACTTCTATGTTGTGGACAATCACAGTCGTGCTCACGTCAGGGATGCCGTCGGTGCAACCCCAAAGATTCATTGACAATTTGACGCCATCCCCGAGCAGTGTGATCTCCTGTTTCTCTTGGAATCTGGTGCATTTGGACAGTGTGATCTATAATGAATTTTGAGATCATGAAAAAAATATGGATGAAATAGTATTCTGGATGGGACTGTAAATATTATAGTCATACTAGTGTGTGCTCCCAATATGATTGCCCTTGATAGCGTGAATACAATATGCATGTCCCTCTGTGATTTTCCCGCTGGTCGATAGCCTTTTGCCGGCCTCACTGGATAGTGCGTCCTTCAAAGGGATATGGGGGGCTGAGTAATACTCGTCCACTTATTTTTGTTGAAGGTCGAAAGTGTTTGTGCGGAAAACCTGGAAATCAAAATTACGTACATATTTCGAGTATTGTATGATAATGTAATATATATGTAGCGAAAATAATGGCAAAATGTATAAAGTATTATAAACGTTATAGATATAGTAACATGCAGATATCCTCAGAAACTGTGTTTTGCTTATTCAAATATATTATTAGGAATATTGCTCTGAATCAATAACATATCAAATGTGCTCCTGTTTTGGGAAATAGATCTCAAGGTTATCGGTAACAATGTAACTATTCAGAGATAAGATTATTTAATGAATTTTGAGGAATCATGATCATTCATGGACACGGTGATTACGATGAGTTTTATTTTTAAAAAATTCAGGATTACCTGGATATGCTGTGGCGAGTTCTTTGCCAGACTATCATGGAAAATATCATGGAACATGTTGATAATACATGTCGGTTCTTGGCCATGTCTCTATCCCTCCTCTCCTCTCTCTCTCCATCTCTCATTGACAAAAAAACTTACTCCTCCTCGTCCATTCCAATTATAGACAGTGAAAGTGTTTGGAGGCCCGACTGTTGAATCTGAAAGGTGACATGTTCTATTTCGGGGTCAATTCTATGGTATTGTACTATTTCTGTATGAGCCAATCAACATAGAACAAAGCAAATCAGATTGCGATACTTGCTGTTATGCTGGACTCTGGTGTAGAGTTCAGCGTAATGGTGTCGTTAAAGATTCCGACTTCTATGCTGTGGACGCTCACAGTCGTGCCCACACGTCAGGATGCCGTTGGTGCAAAGATTCATTGACACTTTGGCGCCATCACCGACCTGTTTGATATCCCGTTTCTCTTGGAATCTTGTGCGTTTGAACCATGTGATCTATAATGAATTTTGAGATATTGACAAAAATATTGATTAATTAGTATTCTGGATGATACTATAAATATTATTGTCATACTAGTGGATGCTCCTAATATGATTGCCTTTGATGAACACAATATGCATACTCTATAATTTTCCCGCTGGTCGATACCATTTTGCCAGCCTCACTGGACAGTGCATCCTTCAATGGGATATCGGGCGGTGAGTAGTACTCGTCCACTTGTTTTTGTTGAAGGTCAAAAGTGTGGGTGCGAAAAACCTGGAAATCAAAATTACGTACATATTTCGAGTAATTTTACAATGTAATATGTTATAATGTATATATTCATTCTAGATATAGTAACATGCAGATTTCCTCATTAATTGTGTTTTGCTTATTCCAATATATTATTAAGAATATTGCTCTGAAGAATAACGTGTCAAATGTGTTCCTATTTTGGGAAATAGATATCAAGGTTATCGGTAACAATGTTAATATTCAGTGATAAGAATATTTAATGAATTTTTAGGAATCATGATCATTCATTGACACGGAATTTACGATGAGTTTTATTTTTTTTTAAAATTCAGGATTGGCAGGATATGCTGCGGCGAGTTTTTTGCCGGACTATCATATCATGGAAAATATCATGGAGCATGTTGATAATACATGTCCGTTCCTGGGACATTCTCTCTCCCTCCTCTCCATATCTCTCTCCATCTCTGTCTTAGAACCAAAGAGTAACAACATGTTACATCAACAGGGTTGATGTGATGTCGGAAGCAATCCGCTAGAACTTTTACATAATACGCCTACTTCACACAGTGTGCTGTATTGGCGCAGTTCAGAGACGTTAGGACTTTGAAGGCACAGACCCAGAATCAAGACTCTTCACACTTTATTTTTATTTCTCTCTTAATAATATGTGATATTTGAAGCAATTGCATAAAAACGTTTTAGCACATAGTTTCTTCAAACTTTTGGGCTTAATTCGTCAGACCTGTTAAGTAAATTCTATTTACTTTGTAGGTTGGTCTAGTTTGGGAGCAGAATTGGACTTTGGTGCGCACTTCTTGACCCGTTTGAATATCAATGGTAATAACGATTTTATCAGTAAAACAAGATAAAAATTCAGATAAAAGTGAGCTTGTGTGTCAAAGTAGATAGATAAATTTCTATTTCAACCATCTTTTGTCATTACGGATCTCAATCATCTGTGTAAACCGAAACTCCGGTCTGCGGGGCTGGGAGGCTGAAAATGCCCAGTGGCGCAAGTAGACTCAGTAGCACTTACGCGAGAGCAGTCGCTTACCAAGCAAAAGGTTTGTGGTTCAAATCCTGGTTGGTCTCAACAGAGTTTGTCAGAGGGATAATTCATTTCGAATTATTAAATTTTAGGTATCTTAAATTCAAATAATGGAAGCTCGTTTTTTACTATTTTGTGAATTTCATTATTATACTCAAAGGTCATATTTGAATTACAATATCGCGTTCTTAGTACAGACTGCATGTTCCAATACATGTGGACGGGAAAGTCAAGTGATATGTTGAGATAATTCACGATTCCAACATCGCAGTATAAAGTGTGTATATTGTTCGAATTGGAAATTTGAATATGAGTTGTACGGGAATATGAGTTTGTTCACGTGGTGGAAGGTTCGGGTGGAAAGTTCGGGATTTTGATATGGTTTTAAATATGTTATAATGTTGCGTATAATGGTTTGGTAATGTGAGGTGTCAGTATCGCGATGGTTTCTTATAAATATGGATGTTCCCAACACCAAGGCGAGGTCCGGGCACCTATCACCCACACCCACATTTTTCATTCAGTGTCATGCTGCTGAACGTGGAGCAGGTAGAAACCTGACTAATATTCTCGGCTATAGTTTAGCTATTAAAACCTTGTTGTTAAAGTCTTTCAAATTTTTTTTTTCATTAAAGGCCTTCCCGAGGTAGAAATTATCCCCTCTATGTTGGGGTGCTGTAAGAACTAGTAAGCCATTGTACACGTAATCGGATAATGTCAAAAGGGGTTCATCCAAAAGGGGTTGTCAAATTGATGGGCCAATTTGGTTGGGTTTTCCCAAAGGTAAAGTGTATTTTTGGGGGTGCCGAAAGAGGGCATGCACATCATTGGGTTGCCTATAAAAGGCCAGCACAGCAGCCGCTCTACCAGAGGGGGCGGGATGGTGCAGTGACAGAGCGCTCTGCCCATGATCTACAGGTCGTGGGTTCGAGTCCGCTCAGCGCGACTTGTGCCTGAAAACCTCTTAAGCCAATGCAGCCCGACTGGTGATAAAAACAAAGGCCGGGTGGTGTCAGAGACTGGCGGTAAAAAGTCTGGCTGGTCTCCTAAGTTTGGGTATAAACAGACCCACGGAGGGTAGGCATGAGTGGGCCCGATCCTGCGATCCTTTGTCAAATATAGTAATCTCAACAAAAGGATCACAGCACTTTCAAAAATAATATTTCTGATTATTTCCATAAGGGTTTACAGTTTAATTTTGTGAATAAACGCAAATATCGTGAGAGCTTTGCGATATTTGTTGATTCATCATAATGCATACGCATACGAAAGAGCGACAAAAATATTGAGCTTAATTTCTGATGTTGGCAGAACAATTACGAAAAGTTGCCAACTTTTATAGTTTAAGATATAAGAGTGATAAAATGTGATGAAAAATATTTTTTTACACCAAAATAGACGCATAAACTATCAATTCGATCCAAAACATTGGGCAACATTAAAACCATTGAACCTGTGCTCGGATATACATCTATAGCTATATTCTTCTTTGTTTATTATATGGAGAAAAATGAGCAATTTGAGCCAATAAATTAAGGTTAATATTCACATAAACTTCCCATCCCAACATATTTCCGCTGGCCACAAAAATAAGTCTCTCCACTGTTACAGTAGGTTACTTGTATCCAATTAAGTCTAAAAATGAGCTAACGTGCTGGAATTGCAGAAAGTTATTTTAAAAACTAAAGAACTTATTGGAAAAACATGGTGGTCAGAGTTGAATGACGCTGACTTTAGTGCACTGATTTGTAAATTTCTCTCAAACAATCATATGTCGGTCCAGAAATTATTGGGAGAAAAGCAAGTTAGATTTTCAGTAAACAATTTAGATTCTCATCAAAACTTTTGCATTAAATTCACAAACAACAGCCGCAGTAGGTGGGCAACAAGCATCCTTGATAAGAAAAACTAGTACTGTGAATACACCATTCTACGGCCCAAGTAACTGCTGGTGATGAAATCACAAATACCGGAAGATTCAACTAAGAAGAAATCATCAATACCAACATTCGCACCACCCTGACGGCGTGCCGAGTGTCTGTGATGTCGATAGCTGAGGGTGATGTGCCTTTTACAATGTATGTCTTGTCATCAGTCTATGTTCAACTTACATGGTGTGGTCATATGTAGTATGCTGAGATGATTAACAACACCATGGTCACAGGTCTGTGAAACTATCGTAATCAGTGGAGGAAATGGGGGCAAGATTCCTGGAAATGACAAGCAGCATATTTCTAATATATAGACTTGCAGTAACTACCTAAATTGACATGAACAGTTCTATTTTGGATTTATGAGCATTCAAAACAGCTATCTATATTCAGCCATTAATAAGCGTTCCTCCTCCAGATACAATTGTTCACATATAGTGGTACTCATTGATTATCGGTATATTTTTTTCTAGTTTTGAAATCAGTAATGACAAGAAGCTATCACCGACATGCAGGCCAATGACGTAGACTGTCAGGGCTCAATACATAGAGGAAGGCCTTGTGGTATTGTCACAAGATGTCACTTGTTTCAGGTACAATGAACAGGTATTCACTAATTGTTTCCGGGGTCATCTATTTAAAGTGGGCAGTGGTTGCATTGTCGTATGTGTATTGGGGTGGATTAGTCATGGTTTAGTATCACACGGTAAGTGTGTGAACATTGGCTCAGTAATGCGAGGTTAAACCTTTGCATAGCTTCCAGCTTTTAGCTGAGTGCTATTTTCGTATTATTTTGCAACTGCGATAAAAACATATGACGCTTAACAAAGTCCTCAATCTGTTACGGACAGAGCAATTTTAAATCAGTTTGACAGGAAGGACATTTGGCGGGAAAATGGAAAAAATATCTTCTCAATTGGCAGAGCTAAGACAGACACGCAATCACGACAGCATCAGGTGTGTACATGGACCACTAATTGACACAAAGTACCATCTGCTGATGTCAAATTTTCTCCCCTGGAAAAAGGTTCGAAAGGACGTGGACGCTGGTAGTTGCAACACTGGGCTTTAACTTTTCGTTACCATATCAGGTAGACAACGTGTCGTGTTGGCAGGCGAACAAAGGGGAACCGGCCCAAGTATCATATCCTGCGCCGTCCTCTACATTCAATAAGGATTAAAAAGGTGATAGATGGATTAAATGGCATTCATTTAGTGGAAAAGGGCCCAAGTACCATACACTGCTCCTTAATACTACTCGTCCACTTAAAACATACCATTTATTCCGTGTCGTACCTTTTTAATCCTTATTGAATATAGAGGAAGGCGCAGGATATGATACTTGGGCCTGGAAAAGTAGTATTAAGGCTCTATAATCAATAAGAATTGAAAAGGTGACGACGGATTAAATGGTATTCATTTAGTGGAAGAGTAGTACTAAGGCTCTTATGTTCAATAAGAATTGAGAAGGTGACGACGGATTAAATGGTATTCATTTAGTGGAAGAGTAGTATTAAGGTGCATTGTATGATACTTGGGCCGGGGAAGCCTACTGTGTAATCCTTAATTGGGTAACACAATTCAATGCAGCATTCTGAGTTTTGTGGAGATTAGCGTTGAACTCGGGTTGGGATGTAACACTAAAGCGTTACATCAGTTACAGACGTTACACCACAATTCAGTGTGGTTGTTGTTTTCTAATTCTTTTAGAATTACAAACAGAAATAATTATACCCACCCTGTAATTGTCAGGGCGCTATTGCGAAGTTTGAGATAAATATTTAAGCGGGGCTTCATTTCTATTTTTTGAGGGGAGGGGGGGGGGGGGGGGGTACATCCATGCAGTCTTGCATTTTTGTTTGACAAAATGACATAGACGTGGAATCATATATATATAGTGACAGAAATAGAAATCGTCGCCCATAATCACGAAAAGCTGCCAGTCATGTCTGACATAGATTTGAAATGTCCGGCATGTTGTTGGCATCATGAGATCAACCATCGTGAGCTGTCGTATGAAAATCTAAGGAATTATCGATTTTGATGATAAAATTTTTGTGATCTGTATTCGGTGCGCGTGCATCTGTGTAAACTCAAGTTCATCCATCAGTGAAACACGCTTTTTGGTCGTAGTTTTGTTTTAAATAATCGGATCAACTTGAAAGTTTGTGTCTATTAATTGGGCATAATGCCGTAATTTTTCACCACATTTCAGAGTTCTATCTCAAAAATTGAGAAAGTTGGCAATCTAACCCAATGTTAAATTTCGGCCCCAACATGGCATTTCAGAGTCTGCAAAAAAAAAACCAACTTTTATTCGATGTACGAGTTATATATTGCTTCAGAATAAACATATTTACTTAATATACACCGACTATGCCTTCCGAGTCTAAATCAATGCAATATGTTCATTCTGTATGGGCATACACACGATAAAAACCCTGAATATGTTGAAATTTATGGCACAATCTTCTTTACATGAACATTTATCATCAATTTCGAGGCTGGCACTAATCCGGATAACATCGATATTGACTCGGTATCAGATGAAGGTGAGTATATTGAAAAAGAGGACGAATAGGGTCTGTTGCTCGAGCATAACGTTGAAATATATAAGCAGTAAAAAGCTGAAGATTGATTGATTTTTACTCGTGTAACCAATGTAAAAATCTATAAAAAATACAAATAGTTATAGAAGATACAAATCAATACATTCAATATACAGGGTGAAACAAAAAAGCACAGAGCACTTGTTTCCATTGTGGCCCAACATAATCGCAGATAAACATAGCGACCATAATTATAATATATAACAGCAGAAACCCATAAGAGTCTCTCTTATTGGTTTCTGATAACAGGTGTATAATAATATTGAAGACAAAAATAGATGTATACCAAGAAAACCAAATAATTTGAAAAATAATACAGAACAATAAGGTAGTATAACAGAGTAAAAGTAATAATGAAAAACATGGGATTTTGACTAAAGATAATGAAATGTAGAATAAACATTGTAGAATAATATGACTAGAATAATAATTTGTAGAATAAGATAAGAAAATTGACTAGTAGAACACAAATGGGTTTTCAGTTTGTTGGTCCAACTGTTGGAATAAAAAGTGTTTAACCCTGCTTTTAAAAACAGACTCGGTTTCACAAACCCTGATAGGATTAGGCGGGCTGTCAAAAAGCGAAAAAGCTTGGCGCCAGTGTACATAAAACTGATAGCCCCAAAGGACCGGACACGGGGAATGAGCAGATACATGGTGCTGGACCTGGTGTTGATACTGTGACGCGCAGAACTGAATTTGAAAGAATCGAACAGATAGGAAGGGGCAGTGTTGTTCATAACAATAAACATGTGGCTAAGTTTTAATTGTTGAACTCAGAACTCCAATGGCAACATATTGACCTTTCTGAACTCTGTCGGACCTATGTGAGTCCTAGGGTGAGCAGAGAGGAGGAAACGTATGATTTTATTCTGCATGATCTGAGCAGGTCTGAGCAGGTGCCGCCTCTTGGTATTTTAGGCTCTTTTGGTCAGGCCAGAATACCAAGCTGAGCTAGCATAATCCATGTGACACTGAATCAAAGTTGATGTAAGAAGCTTTTTCGTTGAGAAATCCAAATGGTTGGCCTGTCTGTACAAGAACTTTAATTTTGAATTTGATTTGCTGATAATTTTATCAGCAATAGGATCGCCTGATAAAGCCTGGTCTAATTCCAGGCCGATATATTTTACACAAGATTTACTGCTAATAGTATTTCCGTTACAGTTTACATCAATTGTGTCTTTTTGCAGGAGTCGTTTTTTTTGGATCCGAACAGGATCGATTCCGTCTTTCTCAGGTGGAATGAAAGCTTATTATCTATTAACCATTCTCTGACTGACTCAAGTTCAGGTGATAAGGTTTGCTGAATATCTGCAGTATTCCTGCCAGCTACCAGTAGAGCAGAGTCATCAGCATACAACAACAGTTGTTCGCAGTTAACTGCTGAGGGCATGTCATTAACATATATTAAGAATAGAAGGGGACCCATGATAGAGCCCTTCGATACCCCCACATGTTACCATAGCAGGAGTGGATGGGGTGCCCCCTATTTCCACTGTCTGCAGCCTTCCATCAAGGTCGGATTTGAACCAGTCTATGGTTGGCTCATTGAATCCCAAGGCCTTTAGATTGCCTAATAGAATTTTGTGGTCCACCGTATCAAGGGCTTTCTGCAAATCCAAAAGCGTCATACCTGTGTAATTACCTTTGTCTTGCTCGAATTTGATATAGTCCAACAAGTGGATCAAGCAAGTATCTGTGGACTATTGTGATCTAAAACCGGATTTGGAACTCATATAGGAGTTTGTTGTTACTTAGGTAGTGATCTACCTGCTCAAAGACTATTTTCTCAAGTACTTTAGACAGGATGCTCAATCTAGAGACCGGCCTATAGTTGCCTGCTTCAGTTTTAGAGTTCTTTTTTGAATATCGGGGTGATTCTAGCAGCTAAGGGAGTTTGCCACTAGAAATTGATAAATTTACAATATAAGTTAGTGGACTAGTTATGAACTTACACCATCTTTAAGAAATCTCGCGGGCAAATTGTAAAAACTAGTTGCCATGTTCGAATTTAGAGTAAGGAGGTGGTTCAGCACAAGGTGTTCAGTCACTCCCTGCAAAGCAAAACAGTTGGGTTGAACATTTTTACCTTTATAAAAATTTTCAAAATGTTCGGTACCATATTTTCCTGAACATGGAGGAAGCTGGTCAACTAATTTTGTAGCTATTGTAGAAAAGTACTCATTGAATGTATGCGCTACCTTGGGTTGAACATTTTTACCTTCATAAAAATTCTCAAAATGTTCGGTACCATTTTTTCCTGAACATGGAGGAAGCTGGTCAACTAATTTTGTAGCTATTGTAGAAAAGTACTCATTGAATGTATTCGCTACATCTAGTTTAACGAAAGTGATTTCATCATCTTTACAGAAACCAATATGTTGAGGTTTTGGCTTCTCCGATAATCCCAAACTGTTCAGCACATTCCATAACTTATCTGGCTGGTTTTTATATTCTTCCACCTTGCCTTTGCAATACTCAGATTCTGATTTTTTCCTTGACATACTGGACTTGATGACGTATAAATCTCTCATACCAGACTGGGTCTTTTGTTTTGACAAATTTGTGTGACGCTTTATTCTTTTCATTTACCAGGTGTATAATTACAGATTTAACGGGGGCCACTTTGTCGAGAACACACATGAACTTGGTTATAAATGCCTCCCATGCCATATCAACATCACTGCTATTTATCACCTCTGCCCAGTCCACATTTGCCAGTTCTGTTTCGAACAATTCAGTGCTACAACTCTCCATGGAGATTTTTGCGTGTCGATAAGTCAGCTTTTTCTTACATTTCCTGCTACAATACACAATTAAATGGTCACTTACTGCTATAGATGACACACCACTGTGAGTAATCTTACTTGCGTCAGACACAATAACAAGATCTAATATGGTGGACGTTTTCGGGGTTACTCTAGTTGGACTCGATATTAACTGAGTAAGATTGAAACTGAATATGAAATGGTCCAACGATTTACGTAGATTTCCGCTACCTTTTCTAGTACAATCAGTTTTGAAGTCACCTAGTAGTATACATTCATGAGAAGAAAATGTGTCACATGACAGACATATTTGTTCTAGTTTTTCCTAGAAATCCAGCTGTTTTGGGGCACGATAACAAATGCCAACTATAATTGGCCTAGTTTTTTGGTAGTAAAAATTCAAACCACACTGCTTCAATATCTGTTTTGGATGTCCATTTTGCGGTTGGATGTTAAGTCGGTTCTGATGTAGCATCCCTCGCCGCCCCCTTCGCGATTTCGGTCCTTGCGCACAAAGTGGTAGCCAGGTATGTCTACCTCAGCGTTTGACACTGAATCGTCTGGCCATGTTTCCGTGACTCAGATCACAGCAGCGTTTGTCGCACTGGCAAATGTGGATAAAAGTCAAACCTTTGTATTGGTTGATACCGTGTGGAATCCACCTGCCCCGTCTCCAATGCTGGGGGGGGGGGCATCATTGCAGTATGAGTCACTATCCTGGTTCCTGGTGTTATGCAATGACACACTCGGTGAGTCCTCCGATGCGAAGGAGTCAGATGGGGTAGGCATTGTACAGCTTGGGCGGTCCAACTATCCTCCGATTGGAAGCGAATGCATCTGTTTCAAGTGGCAATGTAGCAACAAAATAAATCCAGCTAATCGAAAGCATACGTCACCGTCACCGGGGGGGGGGGGGGGGGTGGGGCATCATTGCAGTATGAGTCACTATCCTGGTTCCTGGTGTTATGCAATGACACACTCGGTGAGTCCTCCGATGCGAAGGAGTCAGATGGGGTAGGCATTGTACAGCTTGGGCGGTCCAACTATCCTCCGATTGGAAGCGAATGCATCTGTTTCAAGTGGCAATGTAGCAACAAAATAAATTCGATTATGATCGCTGAAATACATATTGAAAAAGAAAGTTGGTCTATTCTTTCAACTCAAGTTATTCAACCCGACAAATAACCCAAAAGTTTCCGGCATAAACGAGGCAATGTTTCAACCTATAATCACTAATACAACCAGATTTTGAAGACAATGGTGTCATCAGGGGCAGACAGTGTCTGAACTATATGTGCTTCTATTGTAGATTTGATGGAAATAGTAGGCTATACAACTGCCCAACAAACAATTTATAAATCCGAAAAAAAACTCGTAGAGAATGATCGACTTGCGGAGACAAAAAACGATGACGTCATGAGACTGAGTGTAGGATTAGTCGTTTTTTTAATCTACGTTTTTGCAAATCATTTTAGGCATATAAGTAATAGATATACTGAGCGCGAGGTGGATTAGAATATTAGGGACCGAGCGGCGAAACCGCGAGGTTTCATAATATTCTAATTCACCGAAGCGCGAAGGGTCCGCACATAATTTCTTCACTTTGTGACGGTGCAATCTGTCGAAATCTACTCGTTTCCCAAAACCACAATAATTCTTTGAATCATGATGGATGCAAACACGACCAAATTCCCGAATATGCTCAGATCCCCGAGATTTTTTTAATTTTTGCCATAGAATCTGAAATTCAACAGATTATCGCCGGTGACGTATGCAAAATAATAATCGGTATCATTCAGCATCGCAAAAATATCAGCGAAGAACGGGGTGAACGAGACAGGAAAACCAGTATGTCCGAAAGCAGACGTATATATATTATCCAACATTCCTTCTAAAGATGAAAACGATATAAAACATATGTGTATTTACAGATTTGTTCGTAAAATCACTATGACCGGTCCTATAGATTGATTCATGGCTCCAATGTTAGACTGGTAAGTGAAAGTATTTTCATTTCATGCATTTCATATATGGCGATCTGAACATTCTATTCAAAGTTTTTATCCCCAAAATACATATGCTATGTATATACTATATTTTACGTTTAAAAACGAAAAAAGAGCATTCACGTGTGAATGTGTTAGTTGTATTAGTGGTAATAGATTGATACATACTTTCAATTATTATTTGCAGGGAAATTGCAATATTGGCCTGCGTGCATATTATCTCTGGAGGCTTCTCTAGGGTGCCGTTACAAATGTGGATATACCTGTGATGTATCGCAGGATTAATATCAAAACTACCGGAATTCCCAGGATAATGTGCATACCATTTCACTGGATTTCCGGGAGGGCTTTGCACAAGATTTGCATGAAGACTGGATGATTTCATGAACTAATATAAATATTCACCACAAAACTTTCGCACTTTTATATGTGAGTCTAATAAAATCTGCCGTATTGTATTTGTTCTGTTGTTTTGTTCACTCGGTTGTGACGAAGTCATTCGAGTGGGTCGTCAAGGTTCAGTGCGCCAGGTATATAATATATTTGCTAGCAGGTATGGCATAAGTTAGATATCGACCGCTGGAGAACAATAGGACCAATAACTAATGGGCAATTGGGACCAGATATACTGAACGCATTGTGGATAAGGGGAGTGACCACATTACAGGAGTACCCTCAAAATGTAAATGCCTATGTTGGCATTCGGGACCGATGCATCTGACCACACTGCATAGGTTGATCACATTTCTAGAGTGACCGCAGGCTGGAGTTCTACTGTATATTCGAATACGTCATCAACACGCTTGTTAATTTTCCTCTCACGAGGATCCACGATTACGATCGCGGTTAAACGGTGTGCTTCAAGATTGCATTCAGTGCAACCACCGCCCAGAGCTCTAATTTGCCTCGCAATATCGGAACTAGAATATCGTTCTTCGGTAGAATAGTACAGCCGCAGGCCGCACGTGTATTCACCTGCCTGGCTCTCACGGAAGACATTGTACGAAAATAAAAAAGCGTATCTGCCAGCGAAGTTACACTGATTAGCCATATAAAGTGAAAAAGTTAAGTATACTGCGCTTTGATTGGTTTTTGTGTTGGCTCCACTTATTGGCAAATAATGCATGTATGCAAATGAATGGAAGTATCAATCTATTACCACCAATACATCCAGATTTTGATGATGTTAATAACAACCGTAAAATACAACATTTGCAATAGAAACAAAGACCGACCAAATAGTTTACCCAAAGACACACTGGCGTCATCAGGGGCAGACAGAAATCCGTTTTCATTGGCGACCAACATTTAGAGATTCTACTGACAGTGAGTGACAGATTGGTTTCATCGAATGTGAAGATTACTGGACTACTTCGTAATTTGCAATACAGTTACAAACCAATTGTGATACGTGACGAAAGTACACGACTTATGTAAAACAAACCTCCATCGTGTAAACGTTACTAGACATCCTCAGATTATTTGCCATACCTCATGTTAAACTTGAAGAACTAGAGGACCAATGTCCTACCCACTATATCAAAAATACCAATAGCAATGAATTTCGTCCGTATTCCATTATTACTTGCCGGTAAGATTTCGGCAAGTATGTTGGTTCGTTGGTGGATTTGTTACTTGCCGGAATCTAAAGATTTCGGCAAGTATGTTGGTTCGTTCGTGGTTTTGGGTGTTTTATTGTGTGTTTGTCTTTTCGCACTCTAGCGTCCACAGTTTTTGGGCTAGCTTCCCAAAACTTTTTTGATGGATAGGTATTCACCCTGGGGAGGTAGCGCATTTTAAAAATAAAAAATCGGATCATTGATGACGTCACCAAAAATCATTGAAAAATATAAAAAAATCCCTATCTTTAACATGGGGCGAATTTTCGAAAATTCATAACTCGCTTAATTTTCATTGAATTGTTTCGAAATTTTAATCACCTATGTATAATGCCAACCTCCATGAACTTCATAAGTTTGATCCGGATCTGATTTGGATTACGGATTTTACAGCCATTTGAATTTATCATTGAAAACTCCATTTAACACATACTTTTTGTTATATTTCGATTTATTATGCGCTATTCACGTTGATTTATCGCGTAAAGTGTCCCACCACTATTGGTCATAAAGTGTCCAAATTTGATAAGGATTTGATCCGGATTATGGATTTGACAACCATTTGAAATTAACATTGAAAACTCCCTTTAACACATACAGTTTCACTGAAATTGCATTATCCAAATTGTCCATGCAGATGACAGCATGAATAATATCGGTAGAGATCTAGTAGTGAACGATTTCATCAACAAGGTAAAGTTCTTCTACACCACGAAATTTCAAGGTCGAAGGCCAAAGGTCAAGATCAATATTGACCTGCAAATAAAAATCATGTAGGTCACTATATCTCAGGAACTAATAGAGTTAGAAACACGCAGGTAAAGACATAGTGTTGTACACTTTTAGCCTAACATCTTTTGTATTTAGACCTAAGGTCTACGACCTATGACCTTTCCAAGCGCCTGAGGTCGAATTTTGCAAAATGCAAAAGGTCGAACGCCTGAGGTCGATCACCTGAGGTCGAACATTGCAAAATGTTGTGTTTTGCGTTTGTTATTGGACTCATCAAAATTTGGCTGTATTGGTGGTAATAGATTAATACTTACATTCATACCATTGAGCCGGTGTCACTGCTGGTGGACGTTAATTCTGTCCCCGAGGATACCATCAACTCAGTAGCCTTTTGGCTTGTGATTAGGTACCCATGTACTTGTCATATATCTATTCCATGGGGTTTGTTTCGGATTTCTAAATTATTTTCATAGGTTGTTGGGCAGTTGTATACTAATTCCATCAGGTGTACAGTAGAAACAACTACACTTACCACACTGTCTGCCCCTGATGACGCCAGTGTGTCTTTTGATAAAGTATTTGGTCGGGCTTTGTTTCTATTGCAAAATGTTGTGTTTTTCGTTTGTTATTGGAATCATCAAAATTTGGCTGTATTGGTGGTAATAGATTGATACTTACATTCATACCACTGAGCCGTTGTCACTGCTGGTGGACGTTAATTCTGTCCCCGAGGATACCATCAACTCAGTAGCCTTTTTGGCTTGTGATTAGGTACCTATGTACTTGTCATATATCTTTTCCATGGGGTTTGTTTCGGATTTCTAAATTATTTTCATAGGTTGTTGGACAGTTGTATTCTAATTTCATCAGGTTTACAGTAGAAACAACTACACTTACCACACTGTCTGCCCCTGATGACGCCAGTGTGTCTTTTGATAAAGTATTTGGTCGGGCTTTGTTTCTATTGCAAAATGTTGTGTTTCGCGTTTGTTATTGGAATCATCAAAATTTGGCTGTATTGGTGGTAATAGATTGATACTTACATTCATACCACTGAGCCGGTGTCACTGCTGGTGGACGTTAATTCTGTCCCCGAGGACACCATCAACTCAGTAGCTTTTGGCTTGTGATTAGGTACCTATGTACTTGTCATATATCTTTTCAATGGGGTTTGTTTCGGATTTCTAAATTATTTTCATAGGTTGTTGGACAGTTGTATACTAATTCCATCAGGTGTACAGTAGAAACAACTACACTTACCATACTGTCTGCCCCTGATGACGCCAGTGTGTCTTTTGATAAAGTATTTGGTCGGGCTTTGTTTCTATTGCAAAATGTTGTGTTAGTATCATACGAACTATTAATTGCCTTGTGATACACAATATCTGGTCACTTTGTGTTGACTACGATCGTTCGAAAGAACTATGAATTTGTAAACAAATGACAATGGTTCGTCGATTCCTCCGGCTGTTTTTGTATTCTTGTATGAACAAATTCAGTATGAGCTTGGATGAAAAAAAAACCCCCAAGATGTTAAAAACGTATGGGGCTCTAAAACAGTCATACACCATTTCAGCATATCACCCCGAAAGACGCCACTGTAACGCTCAATTTGATGCAGTCTGAACGACGCGGAGAGCCTGATATGGCTGACTGTCGTTGACCATCGGTACGAAAATCGTTTGGACATCATTTCAAGGAATACAACGAAACGAAAGTATAGAAACAAACCACATGCAATAGGTGAATTACAAGTTCATAAGTAGGCCTATCCTATCAAAAGCCTGAATTTATGGTTTGGATGGACATCAATTTTCCACGTCGCACCTTCCAGAATTATACATTAACTTGATTGATGATGTGACCGAGGCTGAACACTACGCAACGCGCCAAGGAAACATTCATACCTATAACCTAATACGCCACGCAAGATATATTACTCTAAACAATCCAACACATGATACACCAAAAAAAAAACGTTTTTAATCTACCTTACAAAATAATCCAGAACAGTGTGCAATACCAGAAATTTGTCGACACACTACTGACAACGTACTGCTCGCCAAAACAGCACATCGAGAATCTGATGCCCCATGATATATCCAGGAGTTTTGTAAAGACCGTTCCTACTCTGTTTTGGAGTGTATATCAGCCCTGATTCCAGCTAATTCTGCCGAAACTGTCAAGCCTACAGCTTGATCCGAGCAAATCTCTCAAACACACTGAACGATCAGTTATGGTCAGGAATAGCTTGGTTTCATTGCATATTTTTTTTCTCTCGATTTGATGGTTTGTTTATAGGTACACTTTGTCGAGTCAAAGCCCAACCCTGCTATTTGAACAGAACTGCGTTGTCCTCGGGGCCGGGTCTAAATCGTTTCTATGATATTATCCAGGCGTCCACCGGGCACATTGGAGCTGTGAATGACGAGGACCTCAGTTGTCTGATAACTGAATAATTATTGAAATATCTGGGATACCTGTGACGTTGGGAGAAGTGATTTCCAGTTATGGACGTGTGTGATTGAACCATCCATGGCTAGTTTCAGGGTGATTTTTGATTAGCAGTGTGATTTATGATAGTATTGATCTCTGAGCCACGAGTAATAGACCAAATGAAAAATGATCTAATTTGTTTTGTCCAGAGAACGATATGCTACAGATATCAAGCAACCAGGTCCGGATATATTATAATACATGGAACAACATAAAATCCACCACGCATCGTTCCCTATATCAGATGTTTTGACATTAGCTTCGAAGTTTGTGACACATATTAAAATTTCAACAAACAAGCCTGCGAGCAGGAAGGAAAGAGTTTACCAAATAATCAACGTGTCCTGGTGTAGACTGTTGAGGTTAACACCAACCACCATGGCTTGAATCAAGTTCTTGGTCTGACAAGTGTTCTTTGTAAGTGCGGGAACCGAGTACATCTGAGAGTACGTCGATGATTGGGGATCAAAAGTCGCTCCAGCACCGAGGTTGACTATATTGATATATTGAAATACAAACGGCATAATTTCGTGTCAATCACGCATTTTTAGAGCGGTATTATTTCCGAGATCAGTGTATAGAAGTTTGCCTGCTATATGAAGGTGCATATCACGAAATATTTCACATGGCAATCGCTGTTGGAGGTCACAGTTGAAGGTGCATATCACGAAATATCTCACGTGAAAATCGAATCGTTTTAGCTTTTTTCATTAGACACATCGATTTTGTTGATACTTTCCGACTCGTGTTTCCAATCATGCGCTCTTGGAACTGTGATTTGGTTTTTCCACGTTTGGAAAAAAATCTCAAGGGTTACGAAAGGTTACCGAAGAAATGTAAATATCTAATCCACAAAACATTCAAGCACACCAGGAATACCAATACTACATGTATTGTAATGAAGTAAAACTGAAAATTCCCAACACACCGGTTTATGGAAGGCGACATAAGTTTTGACTGGCAAAAGCTTGAAGATATATTTACTTTTTAGATATTTGCTTCTCTTGAACGGTTGTCGGATAGTCAAAATGGCCACCATGTACAAACCGGTGAAACAAGGGCAATAAATTGTCAGTAGCCTTCTGGCTATTGATTAGGTACTTATGTACTTGTCATATATCTGTTCCATGGGGTTTGTTTCGGATTTCTAAAATATTTTCATAGGTTGTTGGGCAGTTGTATACTAAGTCTATCAGGTGTACAGTAGAAACAACTACATTCAACACACTGTCTGCCCCTGATGACGCCAGTGTGTCTTTGGATTTGTGGTAATAGATTGATACCTACATTCATACCACTGAGTCGGTGTCACTGCTGGCGGACGTTAAATCTGTCCCCGAGGATACCATCAACTCAGTAGCCTTCTGGCTATTGATTAGGTACTTATGTACTTGTCATATATCTGTTCCATGGGGTTTGTTTCGGATTTCGAAAATATTTTCATAGGTTGTCGGGCAGTTGTATACTAAGTCCATCAGGTGTACAGTAGCAACAACTACATTCAACACACTGTCTGCCCCTGATGACGCCAGTGTGTCTTTGGATAAACTATTTGGTCGGGCTTTGTTTCTGTTGCAAAATGTTGTATTTTACATTTGTTATTCACATTATCAAAATCTACTGTATTTGTGGTAATAGATTGATACCTACATTCACCCACAAGGGATCTGATGTATTAAGAAGCAAAACGTCTGTCGTGCAACTGTATACTAGTTTACCGTAAAAAAGATGTGCATTAAAAACAAGTACATTCAACCCACTGTCTACCTCTGCTGTCGTCAATATATTACTAAATATTTTCTTGGCCTTTGTGTCTAATCGAGAAAAATCCATATTAGGCTTATATTTGACATCATCAAAATCTTGTGATCTTAGTGGTAATAGTTTCAGACATACTATTCGTCCAAAGAGACCAGACGCCCTGTAAGCTAAAGACAATAAACTCTATATTCAAAGCTCGTTGACTAATTGATGAAGACACATCATGATGAGGACAATGCATGAGTGTAAACACTCAAGATCTTCATAGCACAGTGCGCAATCAGTTTGAAGATTTGGTCACTGGAGGTGGTACTTTTCTGCAAATTTCACGGAAAACGGGCAAGGTAAATTTTAGGCTGTTGAGTTTGGTGATGCAAATGCATACTAAATTCGGAGAACTACTCGATAGAATACTGTAGTTACGTTCAATATACTCAAAACTGATTATTAGCGGCGATTAAACAACATGACAGCAGATATGTTTTGAAGCAGAACGAGAACAACGTAAACATTCCCCATTTATCACTCATTTCGCACCCAAACGTATCAATTGCTCCGTTATACTTGACTGTGTCACGCATCAAATTTGACATTAGATGAGCGATTCCACACTTTATCGTAAGCACACGCTAGAACTATGGGGGTTCTCTGATTTTGACAAAATCTATTTGTTTTTGTAGTTTGGCGAGTCCCATATGAGATGCAGATGTGACCCACTAGGCGATGCATCATTGACCCACAAGGAGATGAAGAAATGTACCACTATTTCGGTCCTTGAAATTCGTTTCTCTTTGTATAAAATCACCAATTTAACTAATTTCATGTTATTTTTTCCTAATTCAAAACTTCTAGAATGGAATAGTACACGAATGAACGTGTCATTAAATTTTAGAGTGTGTTATAATGCAATAAACTTGCATGTGCTGGTTATCGTGGTGCATAGTTTTGAGAAGTCTCATCAGGCCAGGAAATGAGCACCGAAAAATTTTCCCAAAGAACAGACAACATTTCCGGTAACATCTCGACAATTGCCTTCTAACTCTTCGTCCTGGGGAGTGAAGGAAGTATGAGATTTGCCTGCATCATCTTGATCATCATCAGAACTGTTTCCGAATAAATTTTTCTTCAATGATTCTGTGTCATCATTTTTTCTGTTTCATCAATTACTGTTCTTTTGGCTGCTGGACTCTTCCCGGGAGTTATAGTTAACGCACTCACGTTAACGGACAGGTCCTCCTCTACAGAATATATTCTGTTCTGTAATGTGTCCCCTGAAACGCCATACGTCTTTGAGTGCACCTTAATTAGTGCGTCCACTCTGTTCACACAACTGTGGTACTCTCAATTTTACCTGGTACTCTGATACTGAAAACGCATGATGTGACTTGTAGTCACAATATCCACAATCTATTTGATCTTCCATTGTGATCTTGTACGTTCATGAACTGTTGAGACTTCTCAAAACTATGCACCACAAAAACCAGCACAGTCATGCAAGTTTATTGCATTATAACACACTCTAATACTTTAAGACACATTAATTCGTGAACTATTCCATTCTAGAAGTTTTGAATTAGGAAAAAAATAACATGAAATGAGTAAATTGGTGATTTTCTACAAAGAGACACGAATTTCAAGGACCGAAATAGTGGTACATTTCTTCATCCCCTTGTGGGTCAATGGTGCATCGCCTAGTGGGTCACATCTGCATCTCATATGGGACTCGGCAAACCACAAAAACAAATAGATTTTGTCAAAATCAGAGAACCCCCCATGGTTCTAGCGTGTGCTTACGATAAAGTGTGGAATCGCTCATCTAATGTCAAATTTGATGCGTGACACAGTCAAGTATAACAGAGCAATTGATACGTTTGGGTGCGAAATGAGTGATAAATGGGGAATGTTTACCGTGTTCTCGATCTGCTTCGAAACATATCTGCTGTCATGTTGTTTAATCGCCGCTAATAATCAGTTTTGAGTATATTGAACGTAACTACAGTATTTTATCGAGTAGTTCTCCGAATTTAGTATGCATTTGCATCACCAAACTCAACAGCCTAAAATTTACCTTGCCCGTTTTCCGTGAAACTTGCAGAAAAGCACCACCTCCAGTGACCAAATCTTCAAACTGATTGCGCACTGTGCATAGTTCGAGTTCACCAAAGGATGCACTATACAGTTTACGACATCCTACATGCTAAAATATAACCCTAGGCTCTAATGTCCATGGGTCAGTTACAATTATGAGCATAATCTTGGTGGTGAGTGCTCAGACATAAGAAGTTCAAGGCCACCGAATGGTACAGTTATGTGACTTCCAATGTGCTCATAATCCAAAGCTAAGCGTCAACTTCGAGTGTTCGATCTTCATTGATTAAGTCAAAAGATTTACGCATTTCGAGCGATTCAAGCAGTACATCTTTACATGCAAAAATCGAAACATAACACTTCCATTAACAAATTAGGAAAGAGATACTAAAAAGATACTGAGATCACAATATTTGAGGTTGAAAAATGAACGAAATTCGCTATTTATATTTTTAATTACACTTCCACCAACGAGGGAACATTATTTTATATAAAAAAGTAACGAAGGTAAGTATATGACCCATACCAGTATGAGCTATATTCCTACGATCAGACACAATCACCATGCCCGACAGAAGACAATCATTGTTGACAAACGGACGGTGTCAAGAGCATAATGGAATTTATGGACCAGTAAGCAAAAAATTAGGCCAAGGGCCGAAGATAGGTTACCGGACAATGTTTAATATTTTAGATGTTAGCCAGGTCACTGGTTGAATTCAAGGTCAAGAGAATATTCAGCATATATAACATTAAGCATATATCATGTCCACAGTTGATTGCTAAGCTTTAAATTCAATAATCAGCGAGATATTAGCAATTTTGTGCTGTGGCCTTGAAAATGAAGGGGCAAAGGTCAAATTCAAGGTCATCAAAATATTCAGTGTATATCATTTTCTATATCATGTCCACAATTGATTCCCAAGCCATACAGTCAATAGAGGAGCAAGATATGAGCCAGTTCGTCCTTGGACTTTGAAAATGAGGTCCGAGGTCAAATTCAAGGTCCGAGAATATTCAGCATATATCATTTCCTACATCTCCACAATTGATTCCTAAGCTGTAGAGTCAATAATAAGTGAGATATTAGCCATTTTGTCCTGTGACCTTGAAAATGAGGTCTAAGGTCAAATTCAAGGTCATGACAATAATCTGAATATATGTTAATAACTGATTCCTAAGCTGTAAAATCGATAACAAGCGAGATATTAGCCATTTTGTAATATGACCTTGAAAATGGGGTCAAAGGTCAAATTCAAGGTCATCAGAATATTCAGCATATATCATTTCCTATATGTCCACAATTGATTCCTAAGCTGTAGAGTCGATAATAAGCGAGATATCAGCCATTTTGTGATCTGACTTTGAAATTGAGGTCAGAGGTCAAATTCAAGGTCACGAGAATATTCAGCATATATCATTTCCTATATGTCCACAATTGATTCCTAGTCTCTAATCTCAATATTAAGTGAGATATTAGGCATAATGTGTCCCATTATAAAGCATAGGAGAATTTAACATGGGAAACGGCGGACGGCGGACGGTTCGAAAACCATGGGGACAATGCCACGCCATGCCAATAGGTAATGTAATATTGTTGCTATCATCATCATATTATGTATACATAAATATGGTATACAATAAGAATTGAAATCCATACTCGATACACAAGTGAAAATATCAGAGAACTGTAAAGGTGGGGAATGTAGTCATGACAATACCAATTAAATGACGTCACATCCGTCCGAGAATTCCCTATTTTGAAATGGGGGATACCCTTGATCCCCCGCAGAAGGGTGGGGGATATTTTGCTTTCGCTGGCTGTTTACCCGAGCTGGTTGGCATTGCACAAGAACAGTTTCAAAACCACAGCACGCACAGACGACGAACGGTTCATTTGGGATGTCGGGCATGAAAATGAGCTGGGGGATGCCTTAAGCATTCGAGCTGTAGACCTATATTTTCCTTCTTATCGTGTGATGAGGAAATGAATTAGCCAGCATGATATATTAGCTGCAAAGGCTCCGCTTGTTCGGGAAAAGAGCTATTAGAATTTGAATTGAGGTGTTTCAACATTGTTTTCAATGGGAGATGGGATTACTGGTATGTGTCCTGTGAACGTTAAGAAGGTCACATACTCAATTATGAGCGTCTAGTTCTGTGCCTATTTCAGACGATATTAAACACGGATTGTGGCTAGGGTCCTGGGGGGGGGGGGGGGGGGGGGAAAGAGCTTCCTGTTTGTGGTCCGAGAGCGCATTAGCCACACCCACAAAAGAAACTGGTCCATTTGAAATATTGCCCTGGGCTATCCTACAGTGTGGAAAGCTCCGGATATTTGATCAGTAGCTGGGAAAGCGAAGGATGCTTTTATTATGTCCACTGAAAAAGTATTGATGCAATTGGCCGCCTAGCATGAAGTGATGGTATGTATGTCCTTCCATGGTAACTAGATACATTGTAGTATTGATCTTTCTAACGTTTTACTCTTAATTGGATTACAGCTTCCATAGCCTACTTCTCTTTTTCGGTTTTTGTTCAGTTTCGGTTTTTCCCAACGGCATATACAGTATGTCATTATTATAATATTGTGCTGAAACTGTTCCTGAGGTGATTACTAGAAACAAGTTACAAGAATCGATCTCTTAATATCTTAATTCTCAGTCATTTGGTCATCGCATCGCGCTGGGTTTTTCTGTAATCGGGTAAAATCAGACGACGGCGGAAGTTTGAAGTTGTAATAGATATCCCCGTTACACGGAACTCATGCTTTTGCGTTTTGATGCCTCACCTGTCACGTTGTGATAATGAAGCATTTGAAGGTGACGTGAGTAAAGTTCGTCACATCCACCTCTGAAATATCGGATATGACATATTTTCAGTTTGGATATGCCTTCAGGATAACACCCGTGAACAAAAATCACCAATTTTTTTTGTCGAAAAAACATTTCCCCTGACCACCCAAATTACATTTTCTCTTCATTACACATCACTTGTAACTATTGCACCTGCGTTACACTATTCGGGCGTATGCTTCAAAGCATGGCAAACGAATGTTCAGTCGCATTGTTACGTATCCCTACGACTAAAGTGATATCGGCACACAAAGTTGTTTATAAAAAATACAGCACTAACATTGAGTCAAAATTACGGTCAAATGGTTACGATTTTCATGAAAACATGGTTCATTATATTATATAGTTACATATCCAAGATGTTTGAATAATGATGAAGGTTCTGTAGTTAACCTTAACAATGCTCTGCATTATTAGCTATTTTTGGTTAGCGAGACGGCGTCGGAGGTTGCTCAACTTTGGACATCCCATTCTGGAATACATAATTTCTGATTTTTGGTATCATGATCGATATGTTTGTTAAAGCTAAATGACTGTTTTGACTTCCGACAAATCAAGTACGACTGGGTCACGAATCAACTGCTATATTGTAAATGGCTATCTAAGACTGCTTCATCCGGAGGTGGATAAAATAGTTGATGCTGGTTCTGCAAAGTATACGAATCATGGAGTGAATTCCCGCTTTCATTGAACCTCAATTCCAAAAATTGATAACGTGCGTCATTGAATGTATGACTGTACGCTGTAAACCGTTTCTGACGATGCACGAGGAATTACGGAGTTTGGATGATACAATTTGAAGTACGGCGATTATCAATTCATGGTCACGAGGTATGTGAATTCATCATAGAGAAAGGAGGAAATGCGGAAGTGATGACAGGAAAGACCTTGCAGCATATCCTGAATAATATATTTCAGGTCCACTAAGAGTTGCACCCGCTTTTGGCTGACATCAAAAGGTCATACCGTAGGGTTAGTTCATTCGATAAGTTACATGTAAAAAACGAATGGGAAACCAGATATGTTTACAGCATATGAAATAGTATGAGTACGTTTGTACTCATACGTTCGTCAGGCAGGTGAGACAGTGTTTGTCAATTATTTTATACTATTGTTAGCAGGGGCGGATCCAGGATTTTTGAATAGGGGGGGGGGGGGTGCTCTTCTTAAATGTACATAATCTTGAATTATCGTGAGTGAGCGTAGTGAGCGAAGCCTTATGCGGTCTGGGGGTCCGGGGGGTGCCCCCCTGAATTTAGTGTCTCTGAGATGGTTTCTAAGGTGTATTTTACAACTGTACCTTGTGAAATCAATAAGTAGAATTTTACTTTAAAAGTCTGCTTAGTTCTGTTGTAAATGGTAAATGAAGGATAGATTTTCAAAATAAGGAAGGTCTAATCTTCCTACCATTCTAAGGCTGTTCTAAGGTTCTTATGCACCAGGCATGGTGATGGTCATTCGTTTAATAATGAAGATGAGATATAGTTATCTTCATAGTTATGCCTACATCCAGAGTTATATCCAGAGTTATACAGAACTCTGTCTGAAACAAACCAATAAATCAAATAAAAATATCCCCTGTGTATATTCAATGACAGTTTCAGTATGAAGTCAAATGTGTCGAACTAAATTTATTATTGGATGGAGGGGTGGGGTGGGAAGCTGATTAGAGGAGTCAAGCGACCGAGCGAAGTGAGGTGGATGGGTGGTAGCTTACACATCGTGGGGTCTGGGGCCTGCTCAAGGGCCCCAGAAGCCAGAGCTTTCTTCATGTTCTGTGGTTGATTCTGAGCTCTCTCTGATTGAGTATTTTTCATTCCACACATGCATGTAAATATTGCTGGTACATGTATTTGAATTTATTTATCACGAAACTACTCATTGTCACTTTACATATTATATGTTATATAACTTAAAAAACTTATAAAAAAAAACTCATGATTAATGACACTCAATTACATAATTATTGACCAACAAATGTTAGGCCCATGTAACGCTGTAATGCACCTTAACATATTCCTGAGTCACAGATTTTTTGTTGAAAATATTTTGTGGGGCTCTGCCCTCCCCCCTGCTGCCCCCGCTCCCCCCAGTCAAACATATCAAACGAGGAAAATTACACTCATATTTCGTGAAATGTAGGTGCAGACCCACATTCCCTATAGCTTCTTGCTCTCTCTTTATTCTTTTTTTTCACGGCCCAATAGGGGGCGGGGGTGCGCGCCGGGTGCACCCCCCTCTAAATCCGCCAGTGGTTAGCAAGATAGAACGTAAATGACTAACGGTTATCGCTACCTGTGATCAATACATGTATTCCCTTTTTTGGCTCATTTACATAGTAGTAATCATTTCGGCTACAAGCCATCATACGTTGCACTCGTTGCACGTTATCACAGAAACTACATTCCGGGATCATCTATTTAAAGTTTACACGGGCCATGCCATCGCATATGCATACATGGCTCAAGTATATTGTGGATACGCTGAACCCGCTACACCTACACAGAGAGTGTAGAACAGAGAGTTTTCACTCCACCGGCACCATTTTGTATTTTGAACTGGTGGCACTCCTGGTGGATGGATGTGCTTTATGAATGTATTTGTTTACTACTATTACTACGACATGAATGTATAAATGAAAGAATATGTCAACAAAACGGAATGACATAATTCACAATCGTCCCTGAGGACGACAAACTACAGCACCGCATCCAGCCGCCAGGATTGCAGAGCTCCATGAGACAAAATGGCAGACAATAGAAATTTGCAGAGTGAAACCTCTCTGTTCTACACTCTCTGACCTACAGAACATTTTTTAGTTGGTTTGACAGATTGAAAATGTATCTGGCATGTGTGATTCACGCATAAAAACAACGACATATACCTCTTATTGCCTCAGAGTACTATCTGTTAATGCAATTTTCTAGCCCAGCAAAACCTATAAAAAATTATTACACCATACTCTGATGTGTCTAACTTGATTACACCGGTTTTTGACGATATTTTCGCGATGCTGAATGTTATTGTTCTATGAATTGACATACTTCACCGAGAAGGCAAACGACACTTTTCTCCCGAATTTCAGACTTCTATCGCAAAAATCGAAGAAGTTGGCTATCTACCCAAATGTTAAATTTCAGTCCAAAACGGGGTGTCAAGAATCTGAGCATATTCGAGGAATTGGTCCTGTTTACATCCACCAGGATTCGAAGTATTATTGTAATTTCGGACCAGAGCACACACTGGGGTGTATTCTACATAGACATTTCGGAAGATTTCGGAAGATTGCACTGCCACAAAAGCAACCAAATGTACGAATACAAAATCAGATGAGGACCCAGAAATTCAGCGATGAGCTGAATTTAGCATTGAGGTAGATTGCCAACTTTTTCAATTTTCGTGATAGAAGTCTGAAATTCGGTAGAAAATTGCCGATTGAAGAAGTATGCCAAGTTACAGAACGATACCATTTATCATCGCAAAAAATATCAGCGAATAACAGTGTAAACGAGTTAGACAAATGAGAGTATAGTAATTTTGATGTCGGGCCGCTTTATCTCACACTTCGGATTGCAAATTGTCTATCATTTAGAGGAACCAATGTCCCCTCCACCATTACACCCATACTTGGCAGACACATAATATCACAAGAGCATATATTTATAGATCTACATCATTGTCGTTATAGATCCACAACATTTACAGATATTATGACTGTCTCGAAAAAAGCATTCTTTACAACTCTTTCTCCTCAATATTCTCCTGCAAGACAGGAAGCTTCCAAATGTTTTGTCATACTGCAAATGTCAAGTCAAAAGAACGTCACATCGGATTCACGTCATATCCAGCAAAACATACTATTTTCTGTCTGTTCATTTTCCAATACCAAAGAGGGCACAATATTGCAAGTTCTATGGGAGCTTATATAACTATATGAATTAGACGCCCGTAGGCGTCACACAAACATTCTATACAGCCCATGTATGAGGTCGACCTTATATGACCAAGGACGTTCTTTGTTTCACATAATGGAGCGAAATTTCCCCATGCTCGGATGAACAGCTAATCACGTCGATTGCTTTATTTCATTGACCTTCCGGATTTTAGGGCCCTGACCACCCCACCCTTGTTTAAAATCCCTGGCACCACCACTGCATGTCATCGTATTATGTGCAAAACAACTAGTTAACACGGGAGCTTCTATAACTACATGAATTAGACATCCGTAGGCGTCACACAAACATTCTATACAACCCATGTATGAGGTCGACCTACCATGTCATCAACTAGAGACTCACAACTAAGAGTTTGATATTTCTCCTCCAGACAGGAAACTCCCAAATGTGTTGTCAAACTGGAAATGTCAAGTCAAAGAATGTCAACGCCCGATTCACGTCATGACCAACAAAACTATAATTTCTGGTGACTGAGATGGAGATACCCTGTAAAAACATGAACTTTGTTCCAGACTCTCTCTTATTGTCGTTTTTTTTCACAACTACAACCCGCCCTACATCGTTGGATACGTGACGGCTGATTGTGATTGCGCTGCATATTCATTAGGGGTGAAAACTATGACCTATTCTTTCGGGTGTAAAATGTGATATCAATCCAATACATCCATAATTCTATATATTCTTAATTTCTACATTGCGAGTGAAGCATCAATAAAGGGTATCATCACTGTCACAAAATTATCAATAATCCCGTTTCACTAGTGTATATATTTTAGCCAACTGAAAATATATATAATAATAATATACAGCATTTATATAGCGCCCGATTCAACAAGCTTGCTCTAAGGAGCCTAACATAAAATATATATGTACTACAAAAAGAAAACAAATAGACAATAACCGTAAGGAGAATAAAATTTACTGAATGTATAAAAATTGACTACTGGCTACTAGCTACTGGTAGATATAATTATGCAGGATTGATCTACTGTTTATAACAATACAAGTCGTAAGTTGTTTCTTATAGAATGTTCGACTGTTAACTTTTATGTTGTATGGCAGCTCGTTCTACAGGATGGCTGTTGACTACATTAAGCAGAAATACATGTATATTCACTGAATTATGAATATATATTTTAATATATTTACTATATTATATATTTTCAGATTTATACGGCTCGGCTCACCACATGTAATACACCTGTACAATAGTGAGTTATGACTGAGGAACATATTATTTTGATGCAAGTGGTGATATGGAATCATATGCTGTGTCACACATACCATAGCATGCTTACACTACATAAATGTGTATTATCCACAAATAAAAGAACGAAATATATCTTCAAGAAGGAAGAAAACCTTTTTGTTCATAATGACTTGAGTTTCGACCTTTTAAGTCTAGGGAAGTTCTTTGTTTCACACGTGATGCAGTGAAATTACCCCATTCACCGATCGACAGCTAATCACATAACTTTGGTTGCATTCGTGTCCATCCATTCGGTTCCGAGGGGATAATCGGTCACAATGTTCTGTATCGATGTGGTGAGCGAGTTTATGTAGTGACTAGGACTTTGTGCAGCTCGCGATTGTTATGACTTATATAGGTTAATGTCATAATATATCAAAGAAAATAAATAGTTGAACGCGAAACGCCCAAGTATCAGATATAAGTTTAACGCTTGTAAAAGGTTCGAATACATGCATAATTATATACCTGGTATTTCGAAACGGGATTGATTATGATGGTCTTCGAAAAACTGTTCGACTGACGTCCAATTGCGCCCCAGAGTTTACCTGCTACCACAACTGTGTATGTACATGTAAGTAGGGCCAGTGCAAGATGAACCAATGGACATACCGATATAGTACTTTGCCCTCTTCTGTTCTCCACTACTGACGATAGTAGCACGTCCGTGTGTTATTATCGACCGACGCTCTGATTGGGAACAAAGTATGGCTTCATCTGAGAGAAATGTGAAGCTGAAGCCGAGGAGTGGGTCCCCAGTGACACTTAGGTGAGCTTTGATGTCCCCATTTGGGAAATGACGCTGAAGTGATGAGTCGGCAACCAGAAAAAAGGATATCCATTTGCGCATGTACATTTGCCCGTAACTATAATTTAAGTTAGGTGAATTGAAACTAACTGAATGACGTGATTTCATAACATCCGACACTCCCCGAAGCATAGTGCTATAAACCTATTCAAGAAGATGTGACTTTGTTTAGGTAGCTGGGATAGCAAATCGAAATTCACAGTTGGATAGTAACTACTCACAATTAAGTGATCTAATTTTTGCTCAATTTGAATGCACAGGCCGACGTTCACAGCATGGCATGTCCACCACACGTGCAGGACAAGTCTAAATCTACGTTAAATTGAAATGCGTATTCTTCTGTGTATTTTTAGTACTTTGGGAGCCAAAAGCAGATTACAGCGAAACAAAAGCCCCCACCAGGCGACCTAGAAAATACAAAGGTTCTGAAGTCTGTTTGAGCAAGGCGCAGTACCAGCCTACACACCAAGATAACTCTTGAATATCGATGTCAAGAAACCCCTGGAAACATCTGGAAAACGCTATCACTATTCCATATATATATATGTATATATTTTCGGCAGGAAATAGAACGAAAACAAAACAACAAAACGAACTTGTATCAAACGAATGCACGGCTATTCGTCAATATAATTTTTACCAATCATATAGACCTACTCTCCACAATATTCACTGCTGAGACTTTTGACGTAATTTTACGTCGATGATTGAAGACCAAATCCCTAGTATTCAAATACTGTTTGGTGTGTGTGGGTGTGTGTATACGGAGGTCGTTTTGGTTATATCGTACGTCATTTCATTTATATATACTCTATTTATATTATTATTTTAAAACTCATTCTTTTTCTCCAGATGTTTTCTCGTCAGAATAAGCCTATTTTAAGTGATTTATTTTTCATATTGAAGAATATCAAATGAGTTGGCCATTTGTGTACAGCTTGTGAGATATTCATAATGGTCCAGTAGTCTACATGTACAACCTGAGACGGAAGCAATTACTGGTTCGGGTTGATTTTCAGTGACATCTACAGGAAATGCAGTATGTATAGACGCACAAGGGCATGTGGTAGACCACAGGATAACGAACTGTGATGATAGAACGAGTACGTGCAGTGTCTAGACTGGTTAGTAATCTTGTCACATGGTAATAATAATGATATGAAAATAGTATCAGTAATATTAAATATAGCCATTAACTCAGTCAGATATTCTACGAATGACAAACCTGTGTCACATCAGGTGAGAATATGATCAGACTATCACTATTCAGTGGCGATCAAAGCATGTCAAAACAGTTATATGCGCAATGTCCATGGAAGTGCCAAGCTAGTATTCGAACAGCAGCTCGACAATATGTCTTAGACAAGACTTTTAACAGGCAATAAAACCCCCCTAGATCATGTTGAATTTGCTCGCTTGTTACAAGCTAATTTCGGTGTTCAGAACGGGTGAATATATGGGGCAGGAAAACGCTAACTAATTCCGAAACACCTCATGTCACACCCGTTTGGCCATGTACGTATGGGGTTCATGAAGTTCCTTGAAAATTCACGATTTTGCCCGACATTGGATATAGCGATTTGAGAATGAGTTTGGCGTTGTTCGCCCGGAATACATGTACTTCATATTTGAATGATGGTATCATGTTTATTATAATGTACATGTACAAAGCCGAACTTTTTGCATTGAGTACATAATGAACGTTTAGTGTGATTTTATATTCGGATGCGTCATGATTATCCAGTTCGGTGATTCCAGACGGAAGTTGTGTGGAAATGATCACTTAATGGGAGTTTGCCCATACGTATTCATGCTCGCGAACACACTGCTGATATATTTACGTCACAACACACTACAAAAAATAGCTAAATTTATTGCGCAAAGGATACATCGGTGCACCATGACCCCCAAACATGGGCAATTGGACGAAATTGCTGGCCTAAGAGTCGGTATACACATGGGCAAACTCCTCTCCATTTCTAGAGTTGGTAATGGACCTTTTCATAGACTTTCCCGCCAAAATTTCCCGAATGCGGTAATTTTCCGACAAGTGCTCGCATTCGAGTCATTTAAAGTTGGATTCAAGTTTGAAATCAGCCAAATTTAGCATTCTTGTTTGTCACGCAAACTTGAAAGTACATCTCGAGATAGTCGGTAATTTATAGGAAATATGCACAGTTCGACAACAGATACTTAGAAAATTACCGTTAATCGTGCATGAAAACAGTGGATAGAGAATGATCGGCCTGTCTACATTGCCGGTTGCCACAGTATCTAGACAAACACCAATGACGTCATCAGGATGTGTATAGAACTCGCCCAAAAGGCGGGCCGCTTTTAGGAAAAAAATGATGCAAATCTTGATTTGGAAACTCAATTTAGGCACGTAATACACATTTTCAGACCCAAATTTGTACGATTTATCATTCTATAGATAAAATAAAGCTATCGCAGAATGAATAAATTTTGTCAATTCTAAAAGTGATTATAGCTTTAACGGTCGTAAACAAAATCTTCATAGCGCAAAAAAAAGCCGATTTTCATATCAAAATGTGCAAAATATTAAGTGTTTTAATAAGTAGAGTTATCATAATGGCCTTTTGTGCTTATTTTATCAACTTGAAACGAAAATAGAACGGATTTCGTGACGCGGGTTAGTCTGCTTTCAACCCAATTACCGTAATGCAGCATCACGTACGATAATAGTCAACGCGATATATGTTTGCAAGTATAGCTCATATCTCATATATATAAATATATAGCTCATATCATAAATTACGAAGGAACTACAAAATGTAGCTCTTCACGTTAAGCCTGATAATTTACAATATTCCACCTGGCTTGAGACAGCGCACGAGAAGAGCAAACGCTTGCAATGATCGAAGTTGGGTTGTACCACGGACTCATTCACGCTATCATTACATAGATCATCTTTATTAGACATAAAGTTTACCTACTTTAACATATATAGATAGGCGGTTCAAGATATTGCAGGTAATGAATTAAGTAAATATACAATGAAATGAAAGAATTCACAAATAGATATTATAGTCTCATAATTTATTTTTTGTGAATTTGCTGGACAAAATACTGTAAAACGACTAATTTTGGCGGAAAATTTATTTGGCGGTAGGGGAAAAACCGCCAAATTAATCGTCCACCAATTAACTAGATATATGTTAAGAAATAAAAGTGGCACTGAAACCGCCAAAATAAATCTCCTCCAATTAACGAGTGGCTCACAACCGCCAAATTCAATAGCAGCCAAAATTAGTCTACATTAGTGTACATAATTTTTCTGCTGTTTTTTCACGTCATTATTCACGAAAATGCACGAAAATCAGAAGGAAAAAAATTCATGACACGCACGTGCGAACGAGCAGTTTTCAGTGGTTAGTTTGAAATGACGGAATGACCCAACGACTGCCGAATATTAATAAACTCAGTAGCCTTCTGGCTTGTGATTGGGTACTTATGTACTGTCATATATCTGTTCCATGGGGTTTGTTTGGGATTTCTAAATTATTTTCATAGGTTGTTGGACAGTTGTATACTAACTCCGGCAGGTGTACAGTAGCCCCTGACGACTCCAGTTTGTCTTTGGATAAAATACTTGGTCGGGCTTCGTTTCTATTGCAAAATGTTGTACTTTTACGTTGTTATTGGCATCATCAAAATCTGACTGTATTGTCGGTAATAGATATTGATACTTACATTCATACCACTGAGTCGGTGTCACTGCTGGCGGACGTTAAATCTGTCCCCGAGGGTACCATCAACTCAGTAGCCTTCTGGCTTGTGAGTGGGTACTTATGTACATGTCATATATCTGTTCCATGGGTTTTGTTTCGGATTTCTAAATTATTTTCATAGGTTGTTGGGCAGTTGTATACCAATGGACCATTTCACAGGGACAATGGACCAATTCATAGACTTTCCCGCCATCTCATGCATATTCGGACTTTTCCGTAATTCAAACGGACCACTGAATCGCTGGTCTCATATACGGGTATCTCCTGCCGACTACTGATAAAACCATTTGAGAAACGAAATGGCGGGAAACCACAAAATGTGCATTGTCCTCAAATGTGAATCACATAAACCGCCTTGGCGACGTATTTGAGCAAGAAACAATCGATTATGATTGAATTTGTACCATACAAGATTGCGAACAAGTGTTACTCCAAATTCACGTTTATATGCGGGGCTCATTTTCATGAACAGCTGATGAAGGTTCCGAGGATAGAAAACTGGGAGGGACCAGTTAGTTTCTCTAACCATGATTATTGTGGTTTAGATGTGTTTTGCTGGGTACATACTGATTCGGGATACTGGTTTTACATGAAGAACAAATAATCTACAGACAGTAGGTCTGTTGAATGGAAGCACACTGACTATTTCGTTGTGTTTAGACAGTGTACCTGATTCCTTCTAGCCAGGTATAATTTCATAGCCGCGGTATTTTTTCCAGTCCCCGATCCACATGTACAAATTTCCACAATTCTGGAAATATCGCACACAGGTGGGCTGGGGACCACCTGAGCAAGGACAACATACATGTAAAATATATTTCGTGAGATTTACCCCTTATCCAATATTCCGGATAGAAAGACTCAGTGCGTTCTCTGCTGTCATTTGTATACTCGCTAGCCTGTAATACTGCCATTCATAAATATGGACCTGTTGTCATAATGGGATTACCGGGGTATCATAAATACTGGTAATGTGTTGTTATTATCACGCTACATCTATCATGAAATTTCAGACAACTTAGGCCTATTGATATGTTTTTTTTCAGGTTATTATAATATTCCAATTCGAGATAAGATCATATAAGGTCATTCGACTCTTGTTGGTGGACCAATTTTTCATTCCAGTGAAGTACTATACGTATATCCATCATTTGCAGCCATCGTCTATGAGGTATGTGACAATTGTGTACGTTATTGATAATACTAAGATCATTGCTATGGTAGAATAATAATACCTAATAATGCTCTGTGAACATGTTCATCACTTCTCTCCACTGACGAATTTATCTGACCGATGTGGTGGTCCCATGCAACACTGAAACAGTAACCGGTCCCTCCACATTCGACATCAACAAACACTGATTGTTTTGAGATGGGTTCCCATGCCCAGGGTGGTTTTACGGAAATATCAGTGTTTCATGTAATTCACAGTCAGAAAATAAGGTTTCACGCCCTAATACTAATATATTAGCAGGATTATGAACGTTCGTGCAATAACTAAATTAATTTCTTCAAACAATGCAAAATAACCACAGTTTGCCAAGTTGTTTATCACCGTTAGTGAGACCAGTCTCTGATTGGTCGGACGTTCGGCAAATTTGGCGGGAATTTCTGTGAACTAGTCCATTTCCGAAGCCTGAAAACGTAGACATTTTTGGACCAATCAGAAGCGAGGGGCTTTGAATCAGTTTCAAATGTATTTTGCATAGCTTTTTTGCCGAGCACGCGCATGCAGTTAAAGACACTTTCGGAATCCCGTGTATGGTTTTACGCTGCCATGGAAGCGCGTGTTTTGCCCTCAGTAGCCATTGGTCCGTTTTGAATTACGGAAATTACCAAGTAATGCCAGATATTCTTGAGATCCGAGGGGGCCCTCTGAAATGGTCCATTCCATCAGGTGTACAGTAGAAACAACTACATTTAACACACTGTCTGCCCCTGACAACGCCAGTGTGTCTTCGGATAAACTACGTGGTCGGGCTTTGTTTCTATTGCAAAATGTTGTATATTTACGTTGTTATTAGCATCATCAAAATCTGACTGTATTGGTGGTAATAGGCCTCTGTGAAAAGGTCCATTCCAATGTCATTACATATACATATTGCACATTCCAAAGCTCTGTCTTCACATATGTAGGCTTATTTAAACCTTACAAAGACACCCACATACATATTTGGCATAATTCATACACATTTAACAAGATATGGAACATAACTGTATCTGGCAAGACTGGCATACAATCCAGTGATAGTGTGCTAATATTCTCGTATGGTCATGGCAATGGGGGTAAATACGCCAATTGCAAATTCATTTCAGTAAAGACCCACGTTGCATTTAATGCCATCTTCTGGGAAAACCTTCCATGCACAACAAAGTCAGTATTGTTGACAAATTTTAGTCGCCTTACTGGTCAGCACCCCACCATGTCCTATGAATATCGATTAATCTTAGTCATGCATGATTAAACTATGGACATTCGAATGCCTTTATATGGCAACGTGGGTCTATTTACAGGAAGACACAAACAATTGTACCTTCCGATAATGTACCCCATTATCAACGCGATTTTGATTGTTTATATTGGCGAACTTTCTGCAACTGATTGTAGACCCGAGTTCTGGCAAACTTGTACAAGTCATAATCGTTCGCAAGAGCACCTTTCATTATGGCAACTGAGGTCGTGTTGACTGGTTCCTTTCGGAGAGAAGCCCATTTGTTAACTGATGCGTCGTCTGAAATATGAATTTTGTTTCATATAAAAAGCTAAATGTGGCATATTTTCATGACGAGCGTTTGCAATATATGTCCTTTGAAATTGTGCCAGCAAATCTACATTCACTAAGTCCCAAGCGACACTGCCCAAGCATGTTGTATATAAATGTAACTAATTACCCAGAGCAAGTGCTACGTGTATCTCGGAATACACACGATTCGTGTACAACTGTACGTATATAATTAGATGAAGATGAATACATTATCACTATCGTAGTACTATTGGGATTATCAGCTCAAAGTACGTCATTGATTGATTGATTGATTCATTCACTCACGTAGTTCATTGTAAATATCGATGCTGTTACAGAACAACCGTGGCAGAAATACTTCAAGGATCTCAAAGAAAGCTGGCATATCTTCAGTCAAACCGACAACGAGATAGCTTGAATCAAGAGTCCTCTTTGCTATTTGTAGAGTGGCTCTACTGCGTGTGCTGAAAGTAAAATTATAAATGACACAACGCAGAATGGTTTTGCATAACTAGTATATTTTATGAAGTAGGTCTGTAATTATACAACCATACCAATAATTGTTCTGACCATCACAGAGAAATCGCAGTGGCATCATTGAGTGGTAGAAACACGGAGGTTTCATCCCATTCACAGCAAGACAATCATCAAGACTCTGTAATCGGGTGTAATATTGTAGGTCAGTAACTTGCAGTTACCCAAAATTCAATACACAATGATGATAACATTCCGGTTGTTTCGTTGTGATTCTTTTAGGAACATCATATGGAATATAACATTGATGGATCTGTCTGATAATTAGGGTAATATAATTTTCTTATGTGTATGACCGATTTATGTATGGTGTGGAGAATAACATTGATACATATAAAGTAGGATGGATTAATGTACACTCTGCGGTTTCGTTTTATGTTGGTTACAATACATTTAGATGAGTTTGATATTTGTACCCATTGTAATTTATTATGAACAAGTAACATATACTAATATTGAGTCATGTATTTTCGCCACATCTGGGGGTTCTTACTACATTTTATTGGCTATTGGGCCATTTGTTCACTAATATACGATTATATGGCAAATATGCAGCAGGACTTTTTTTTTAGGTTACCGAATCTACCTAGTAGCATGTCGTTTTGTCCGTCGTACGTCCATCAAGCCGTCCGTTAGTCCGGCGGTCCGATAGCAATTTTTATCTCTTTCTCGACATGATACCAGTCTACTGTATATCTGTAGACGCATTTTACTGAATCGTTTTGGCGTATTCCACGGATGTGTGAAATTTTAGTATAATGATATGAAATAGTACAGGAATTTAGAAAAAAAAAATGGACCGGAAATTTAAGAAAAAACAATTATTTCTCAAAATCTGTCCTACAACTTTTTTCCAATGCATGCAATCAACTAAGGAAAACATGTGTCAACGTACGGTGCAAGTTTTGTTTTGCTTGAATTGACCCAACTGATTATTTAGTTACTGGGTGGATTTACGTGGTAGATGTATTATTTTATAATGACGGCTTGAATTGGCCTCGAGTGACCGTGATGGCTAAGAATTACATGTATGTACCACCCGAAATGTGCAAATTGGTGATAAGATTTGAAGCAGTACAATATAGAGCTTAGATTTGTATTTAAATCATAGTAGCAGTGTGCCATTATAATGTTTTATTTCTCTTGAGATGAAGACTTGAAGACATTTGCTTAAAAAATTGTTTCCGTTCGTTGGTAACTAATATATTCGAGTATTTATTGAGTCAGTTTTACAATCGCCTTCGCTAGTCGATGAAAAAATAGCTTAGGCAATTTTACAGGCGAGACGTGCAGTAACCAGAAATAGTAACCAAGGGTGTGGCTTTTACGTGGCTCTGAACGACTGAACGTAGGATTAGCACGATATGTCGTACGTATATTCTTTGTTATCTTGCGTGGAAATTATACGCTCCCGTAGATTCGTCTGTATATTCCGCTGCCGAGTTTAATACTCTCGCAAGTCGCCGGGAAGTCGGTGTGTGCTGGTGATCTATCGTGATATCCGTAGGACAAGACTCGAATAACTTCGCGCTTTCCTGATATGTTGGGCCCGTTTTCGACGGGTTTTCACCGTATATACGTACGTATTACTACGGAAGCCCACAGGTGACATGCGCGTAAAAAATTTCTATGTCTTTTTCACCAAAAACCTAGCACGTTCGAACGTGGAAGCATTTAACACTATCACGTTCGCACGTGGAAACAGTTTAGGCTATTGCGTTCACACGTGGAAAGTCCTAGGTTACCACGTTCACACGTGGAAGCATTTAACGCTTCCACGTTCGCACGTGGAAACTTCAGGAGCTACCACGTTCGCACGTGCAAAGATTTGGGTGTGATAGCATCAAATGCTTTCACGTGTGAACGTGGTAGCTTTGAAACTTTCTACGTGTGAACGTAGAAACCTAAATCTTTCTACGTGCGAACGTGGAAAGGTATAAATGCTTCCACGTGTGAACGTGGTAGCTTTGGAACTTTCTACGTGTGAACGTGGAAACATACATCTTTCTACGTTCGAACGTGATAAGAGTTTCTATGTGCGAACGTGAAAGCATATATTTTTTCCACGTGTGACCGTGGTAGCTTCGAACTTTCTACGTGTGAACGTGGAAGCCTAAAACCTTTCTACGTACGAACGTGATAAGTTTTAAAGTTACCACGTGCGAACGTGATAGCGCTAAATGCTTCCACGTGCGAACGTGGTAGCTTTGAACTTCCTACGTTCGAACGTGCAAGGTTTTTACTAGAAAAAAAACACCAAATTTTTTCCCTGCACTTGTCACCTATGGGCTTCCATATATTACCGCTACCTACCGCGACGTTCGTGAGATATGTCGTGACTTCATTTGCACGAAGGCCACACCCAAAAAATTATTCAAGCCCTGTCGTGGGTTTGCTCGCTACGGATCTCATGGATTTACCGGCTATGTTAGAAGGGGCATTAGATGTAAAGATATTTATAAGGAAAAACATATGGTGTATTATGTTGATGACCTTGAACTCGAATGACCTTTGAGTGTTTATATAATGAGCATGAAGGGGAACAGTGAAGATTTTCAGGTGAATCTGAGTGTGATTTCATTTGCTCATATTTTGGCAAACAAAGTTTACCAATTATTCACGCCTTACCCGGTTGTGTTTGGGCTGCTTGGTCGACATTCCATCGTCAAGAGCCCTGCGTATCCCGTACTTCCTAAAGCTGAAAAGTGAAACCACCTGCTCCATCGGATCTCGTATCACGTTCACCAGCACTGGTTCGTGTGGGCGATAGGACCTGTGGACATCGTGCATCTGATTGACAACAACTCTCTTCCCTCTGATGCTAACACAAGGTACTAGATAACACGTTTCTCATGCGGATACTGTTAGTATTCACAATCTCCGTGGATACTGAATGCAAGTACTGACAGTATTATGCAACTACTAACACTCCCAGTACATGATGCGTTGTACGGTATATGTTTCTGTTTTATAAAGTGCCTGAAATAAACTCACGAGAAGTTGTGGTAGGGACTTTGTGCTTCCAACATTAACGCGCGATGTTTTTCATTGGATGTGTACCAATCTTTCACATCTTTATCCTGCAGAGAAATAGAAATGCAACTGCTAAAGCACCAAGCTGTACAGAAGCATCCAAAATAAAATACCAGTCCCATTGTAATTTCACTGTATTCCACTGTAATTTCACTGTGATTATGTCGTTTACCCCTTCTGTGTATCGTTATTTTATTTTACTCGCATTCGAAACGTACTAGGTTTCGACTAGTAGAAGCCTTCATTACGAAGTTATATCGACTTGCTATTGCACGCAAGACGTCCCTCACACTCCGGCTGCCACATTTGGGACTGCTCAAGTAGAACGTATTGCGACATCCTCTCAGGAGCCAAAGTTGTGATGACGTCAATGGTTTTGTTTCATCACGTGTGTCAGTGATGAAATCGCTGGCGAGACACGGTATCTCGAAGTCGAAATCCGACATCTGTGAAATGTTATCAGCCAGTTAGTTATACACGCTCAACATGAAAGTGAATGCGTGTCTTACAATGTTGTAAATGACCCTGATGCGCAGGATAAATTCACTATGATATGAAATACATTTATATAATACTATAAGGGACACAATAAGCGATCCGCTTGAAATATACATAAAAAAACAAGTTTACGTGGGTATTAAGTACCTTGCACTCAACACTGTTTCGCGATATCATGCTATCTTGGCTATTAACAATCTTGGCCTGTGACTGAGGGAACATCTTATCCTGGGGGACTTCAATATTAGTGGTTGCAGGGATTGACAAGCCATCTTGACTATCAAAAACCAGGCCATCTTGACCATCAAAAACAATTTGGGCATTTTGATGTGTATTAATTCTATTCCGATGCGCATCAGCCTTGTTATCCACAATTCCCCGGTGGTTATAGCTGTTCTGTTTCAAGCTGCCATGGGACGACAGGTATAACAGAAGCAAAGCCAAGACACCAATCACGCATGTGCCGAATATCCGTAGTGACAAAGAACGGACTATTTGCTGTTGCTTGCCTGCCATCGTTTGCGCAGTGTGTTAACGGGTGATAACACGTGATATCTTCTCTCAAGATTAGTCTTATATCCGTAGGGAATTCGATAAAATTACAGTTGGTGATATGATTGACCGAAATCGCGTTCAGAATGAAAAAGGAAGAAATCTCGAAAGAAGAGGATTTGAGTGTATTTTTCATATAAATTGCTTAGTACAACCTGTGCACGCGCGAGACATAGGTTGGGAGAATTTATGGGAACAGGTCGATGTGTGTTGCATCATCTGCTGCTCAAGATGGGGGCTAAGTTTTTACAATCGTTAACTCCCTCTCAATAAAGTTGGCTTCTAACTTACTTGCTAAGCACTTTGGATATCGACGGATTGTCATCTTAGTGTGTAACAGCACGTGTTGCTTCGTAAATCAAACATAAATCAAGACCATCAGATGATATGTGATTTTGTTTCAATCCCGAGGCTATACATTTCAGGATCATGGTTTGGTTATAGTGTTAGTGAGTGCACACACTGAATTTTTTTTCAAAATCTGATTCAATTTAACCATTATTTTTTAATAATAACATGGTTTTCCTGACTTCCTTGATTAGTTTTAACTGTGCCTTATGTTAGATAAGATATTTTTCTGAAACAGCGAAGTTTAGAACTACCATCAGACGGTGGTAATCGTTGTCCATTGTATATTCAATGTATTTTTTATAATATATTGTATATTTATAATATATTGGTGCATATCCGCAGGATATTTGAAACATGAGATGATTATCTTAACTCCCGTGTACAGATTATCGAAACACAATGTGCAGAGTTAATTGAAAATGACCACGAACGTGATCACCGTGTCAAAATTGGGGTAAATATTGATGGAAGAAACCTTACTTCTGGGGAATTTCAGCCCCAAAAAATACATTTAATCCAATAAATTAAGGTTATTAATGACATAAACTTTCCCACCCAACATACTTCCGCTGGCCACAAAAATAATTCTCTCCACTGTAGGTTACTTGTTATGTATAGTTTCATTTTCTGTTCGCTACGAGCCATCCGTCCTAAGTTCGCCAGGTTTCAAACTTCACCAATACAAGAACATTTTTCATGCTCTGACTTGAAATAAAAGCATCACATAATAACATCAATCGATAGTTTAATACCCAAGCTTTTCACCAGCAGTTTCATGTCCACAAGGACAGCTTCTATCCTGTGCTGATATGCAGTTGGCGAACTTGAGGATGCGGTGAACTTAAGACGTTTGGCTCGTACTGACATGAATTGCTGCCGACTAGGAGCTTTATAGACTCATATCTATATACTAGTACATTTCTAAAGCTAAATAATGTTACTCCAACACAGTAGTTGCGTTCTATGGACAACACCTCCATTGAAAAGTTGAATTAGATTTTCCCTTTTGACTTTTCTAAATTTTGACTTTTCTAAACTTTTCATATAATATATACATTTCACAACCCGCGATAGCCAGTGCAGGCAGCATGCCTATTCCCATACATACCCAACATCGCGTATTATTCTTTTATGTATGACTAAAGTGTGTTGGGTTTCCACAGCACACGTAAAATTATATCTAACAGTGTATCTGCAAATTGTACTGCATGGCGATTGTGGGTGATCTATACTGTAGTGTTTCAAATGTATTCGGGCAGATCCGACAGAAACCATAGACGACGTGCCACTGAAATTTATTTTGTTTTGGCCTGACTGGTGAATACAATAAAGCTTTAGAGTTTTGCTTTGAAATGAACTTGAAAGTGTCTACAATGATCTATTGGGGGTATGAATCCATTGTTTTCCATGAAGAATTACAGTACTTAATATTCCGAGGCTGGGCTTCGGATAAATTTCTTATTGCCACAGACTTTGATGTTAAAATTGCACGGTGAGTGGATCTATACCTACCAGATACGTTCACACTCACTAACAACACTCACTAACAAATTAGCTAAACAAAATTAAATATACACACCATATGCACGGTGAGGCATTCAGTAGTAACAGTGTAACACTTTTTTACCCACAAAATAAACCCACAAATAAATGACAATCACTTGGCCTGATAGTAATAAAGATAGAATTATGAACCCCGCTGTTATGGACAAAACACCCCACACACTATGGACGATTGAACTCACAAGTAATGGGAGATCACTTGGCCAATAAGTGCTAAAGATCCAATTCCGCACCCCGATGTTATGGACAACACATCCCACACACTATGGACGATTCAACCCACAAGTAATGGACGATCACTTGACCAAAAAGTGCAAAAGATACAATTCTGCACCCCGATGTTATGGACAACACACCCCACACACTATGGACGATTGAACCCACAAGTAATGGACGATCACTTTGCCAAAAAGTGCTAAAGATCTAATTCGGCACCACGCTGTTATGGACAACACATCCCACACACTATGCACGATTGAACCCACAAGTAATGGACGATCACTTTGCCAAAAAGTGCTAAAGATCCAATTCTGCACCACGCTGTTATGGACAACACACCACACACACTATGGACGATTGAACCCACGGTAATTGACGAACACTTGGCCAAAAAGTGCTAAAGATCTAATTCTGCACCCTGCTGTTATGGACAACCCCCCCCCCCCCCCCACACACACACACACTATGGACGATTGAACCCACAGTAATCGACGATCACTTTGCCAAAAAGTGTTATAGATCTAATTCTGCACCCTGCTGGTATGGACACCCCCCCCCCCACACACACACACACAAACACACACACTATGGACGATTGAACCCACAGTAATGTACGATCACTTTGCCGAAAAGTGCTAAAGATTTAATTCTGCACCTCGCTGTTATGGACAACACACCCCCACACACTATGGACGATTGAACCCACATGTAATGGACGATCACTTGGTCAAAAAGTACTAAAGATACAATTCTGCACCTCGCTGTTATGGACAACACACCACACACACTATGGACGATTGAACCCACGGTAATTGACGAACACTTGGCCAAAAAGTGCTAAAGATCTAATTCTGCACCCTGCTGTTATGGACAACCCCCCCCCCCCCCACACACACACACACACTATGGACGATTGAACCCACAGTAATCGACGATCACTTTGCCAAAAAGTGTTATAGATCTAATTCTGCACCCTGCTGGTATGGACACCCCCCCACACACACACACACACAAACACACACACTATGGACGATTGAACCCACAGTAATGTACGATCACTTTGCCGAAAAGTGCTAAAGATTTAATTCTGCACCTCGCTGTTATGGACAACACACCCCCACACACTATGGACGATTGAACCCACATGTAATGGACGATCACTTGGTCAAAAAGTACTAAAGATACAATTCTGCACCTCGCTGTTATGGACAACACACCACACACACTATGGACGATTGAACCCACAAGTTTTTTTTTTTTTTTTTTTTTTCACTAATTTTATTGTTAAATCACAAATCAGGTACATATCGTCAATGAGAACATCATTAAACATGCGTACAGAAAAGAAGTAAAAAAAACATGAGAGGAACAACCGAACAACCACTTACAACAAAAATTTTAAATACATTACAAAAGTCACACATACTGCATTCACAAACTGCGATGTCGGCGGCCAAACCCATATATGTACGCGCTTTATATCCAAGTTTTTTTTTTCGTATGATGATATATCAAATTATATTCATAAGCTCCGACCATTTTTCAATACTGGACATTCTTAAGTTATTTTGTGCAACGTTTATCTCGATGCTTTCATGATACTTGATAAATCGTATTAAGTTACGAAGATTTATGTTCTGTTTTTTGCATTTACACACAAAAATGTATCTTTTAACCAATAGAATTAAGGAGTTTTCCAAAACGGCTTTAGATTGGTATACTCCTAAAATTATGTTTTTAACATTTATATAAGGGTGTAGATTAACGTCCGGAAATATCTCATTAGCTAAATCGATCCATAACTTCATAATTGATGGGCAATCGTGAAACATGTGTATTAAATCCTCTACTGTATCTGGACAATTAATGCAGAAAGGACTATCCCGAATTTTGTACTTGTGTAACATTACATTTGTAGGCAAGATGCGGTGAATAATTTTATATTGGAAGCATCTAATTTTCTCATTGATTGTGGTTTCCCTCGGCATTGTTAATATGGATTTCCAGGCAGAATCTTCTACAGTAATGTGCAAATCATATTGCCATTTTTCTTTAAAACGCATTTCGGTTTTTGTACTTGATATAATTTGATTATATATATATTTTACAGCTTTCGTTTGTTTACATATATCACTGACAATCCAGGTGCTTCTTGTGCCTGTTGTTGTGGTAATTCATATGCATTTATGGTTTCTTTAAAATTTGATGTTATTGAGTTTATCAAACTCATATAATCCAGAAAATTTTTATTTTTATTCCAAATTGTGAAATAATGTTTTCTCTTTTGAAAAAAAGGTGCTCATCATAATTATATAGGTCTTTGAAGTAGACCATACCTTTGTTTATGAATTCGGATTTACGCTTTAATAGGTTCGGGTTATTTATGTAATCACTATTCCATATCACTAAGTTGGGGATGAGGTTTTGGTCAGTTTGGGGTACAATGGTTGTCCTATATGTTAGCCAGTTTTGCATAACTTCTTTCCAAAAATCATTTTTATTTGTTTTAATAACTCTTTTTATATATGTTGTTGAGCCTTCGAAGATGTATTTTACATGTCTTTCTTTCAGTATTTTCTCCAACAGAGCAACCCATGTGTTTTATCTATCGCTATAATTAATTTTTTTGATCCAAGAAAGTTTAACTGATTTAAAAAAAGATTCTATTTGGATCATATTTTGACCCCCTTGGTCATAATCTTTGACCAACACACTTTCCTTTATTTTGGGTCTATTTTTCCACATATATTGTTTGACTGCGCTTTTAATCTCGGTCATTTGTGTTAAACTAGGCGAGGGGTAGTACTTGTAAGAGATGTATAAACAAAGGCAATATATATGTTTTTACAACATTTATGCGACCGGACAATGATTGTGTTTGCCAATGATATTTTTTCAGTAATTTATTCATGTTAGCTATTTTCGGACCGTAGTTAAGTTCGCTCATTTCCGCTGGGTTCACACTGAAGTTTATACCCAATAGTTTGAAATGTTTAGAAAAAGGGATGTCCAAAATAGGACATATTTGAGTAGTTTGAGAACCTAGCTTAATTACCTGTGTTTTGTCAATATTAAGTTTTAAATCTGACACCTGCTCGAAATGGATGAAAGTCTCTGTGCATTGTTGAATCGATTCGGAATCATAATCTAGAATAAGAAAGGTGTCATCAGCATATTGACCTATTTTAAATTCTGTATTGCCTATGTTTAAACCTTTTATCTGTTTGGATTGTTTTATGAAAGCTGACAAAGGCTCTATCGCCAGAATGAATAAATAAGGAGACAATGGGTCACCTTGGCGGCACCCCCTGTTTAATCTGAAAAAATTTGAGTAATTTCCGTTATTTATCACACAACTCTGGCTGTTATTATAAATAATTTCAAACCATTTTATAAAATCGGGCCCAAAATTATATAATTTCAACACTCTATTAATATATCCCCATTCTATCGAATCGAAAGCTTTTTCGAAGTCAAGAAGCATTAAAATACCGTTTTTGTTATTATCTTTGCAATATTGTATTAGGTCGTAGATAAGCCTTGTGTTCTCTTCCATGTATCTTCCTTTCAAAAAACCTCGTTGATCAGAACTTATTATGTGTGGTAAAACAGTTTTCATTCGTTTAGCTAGAACACTGGTCAATATTTTATAGTCCGTATTCAGTAGTGATATTGGCCTCCAATTTTCAAAAATTGTCTCTGTTTACCCGGTTTCGGAATAGTTGTTATAATACCCCGTCTTTGTGTTATTGATAACTCCCCTGTTGAAAAAGACTCTCTTAATGACCTCACCAAATACACACCAATGTAATCCCAAAATTTAATATAAAATTTGACCGGTAATCCATCTATCCCAGGTGATTTATTAAGCTTCATGTCTTTCAAAGCTTCTTTAATTTCCAGTAAAGTAACATTTCCTTCACAAGCTGTTTGTTGTATTTCATTTAATTTATTTGATGTATTTAAATTTAGAAAGTTATATTTAGTATCTGAGTGTTCTTCACCCGATATTTTCGAGGAATAAAGGTTTGTGTAATATTTCTCTATTTCTACTAAAATTTGTTTCGGTTGTGTGATAACTCTATCTTTTATTTCAACTTTATTAATGCATTTGTTTACAAAGTTTTTACGTTCCAAATTATCAAAGAATTTCGTTGGCTTATCTCCCTCTTCATACCATTTAACTCTAGATCTGATAATTGAGCCTCGGATAGTCTCACTTCGTATTTTTTCCAACTCATCATTCAAATTTTCTAATATTTCTAGATTATCTTCTCCGTCTTGACAGGATTTGCTAACCTCGGCTATTCTTGTTATCAGATTATTTTCTAGCGCTGATTGGTCCCGTTTCAATTTTGAAGAGTATTTGATAGTGCATTTACGTATTTCCATTTTAAGGGTTTCGAAGAACAATCGGTCATTGATCGTGAATGTGATTTCAGATTCATTTAAATCTTGAAATGGCTCGCGGTATCTGTCTAAATTTTCCTTTATAACCTGTTTAATTGATTCCTCATACTTCTTGTCAGTTAATAAACTGGTGTTAAATTTCCAGAATCCCCTTCCCCTTGGTTCCCTAGATATAGATAAGGTTATATGAACTATGGAGTGGTCAGACTTATAACCAGGATGAATCACCATATCTTGCGTTATGTTCATTAAATCAGGCCTTAACAGAAAAAAGTCCAATCGGGACATCTTTATTGGATTTTTTTGGAACCATGTATATCCTGGTTTATCTGGATTATGTATCCGCCACGGATCTTCCAATTCAAACTCAGTTGATAAATCTAGTACCAATTTCCTGGATTTCACATTGTTGTCGTGCAGGTAAAATTTTGTGTCGAGTCTCTGATTTAAAACCAAGTTCCAATCTCCGCACATGACTATAGATGCTGCCTGGATATCCGATACTGCATCAAACACCGAATGAAAAAATCCTGGATCATCCGTATTCGGTCCATATATATTCACCAGACAAATGTCAGTCTCTATCATATGTATATTTAAAAGTAGAAAATTCCCTTTCGCATCCTTTACTATATTATGTACTGTATACTCTACATTGTTACCGAACATTATTGCTACACCCCTAGATCTACTGGTGCCACTGGAAATTATAACCTCGTTGCCCCAATCTTTTCTGAAATTTATTTCAGTATCTGGCGTACTATGAATATCTTGCAAACAGTATATATCGCCTTTCAAAGACTTCAGATAGTCGAACACATCATATCGTTTGTTCTTATCACTCAGTCCTCTAACATTGAAACTGTATATATCAACACCGTCTGTAAGCATTTAATGAGATAAGTGTAAATAGAGATTGAAAAAAGACACGGGTACTAGGTATCGGAAACGCTGTCTGGTCGGCTATCATAACGGTCGCATGAAAATATATCATACGTGCGGTGAGCAGAACTATATATACATAGAGACGTCGAGGCGGATTTTTTTTTCTATCTCGGCACATATATTTGGTTTGGACACCACGAAAAGCAACATATTCTCGTGACAATTATAGATACTGTTGATGGGAAATATATTTCTTTGCCGATATACAAACTCAGCATTTTTAGAGTGGACCTTGATTATAAATATTTGTTTGTTTTTATCTGATGCTAACTTCACCACACGATCCAGACTTGAACATTTTCAAAGTTGTGTTGCTCTTCATCCCAAAAAAAAAATAGTTAGGACAAAGGCTAAGGAAGGCTACCGGACGAAAGTACACTGTCGAGCTGTCACAGTCTGAAATGGTCATTTCTCGACATCATGTTAACGAGGGATGGTTTACTTTATGTTAACAATTAATTTCCAAGCTGAAAAGTCACCAAAAGTAAAAACATTAGCCATTTCCCGATTTGACCCAGAGAAATAAAGTCGAAGGCCAACTTCGGGGCCATGAAAACCCCCCAGCACACACCATCTCATACATGTACACAATCTACTACCAAGCTACGAAGTCGACAACAAGCGAGACATCAGCCACCCTGCAACCATATAAATCCAAGATTGGCCGTCCTTCTTGGCCGAAAATGACCGCCATTTTGAAAACAAAACCCAAAAAAACCACGAAAATCAGAAATTGAAAAAAAATATCTCCCTCTTGAAATATTTTTGGGTATTTTTGTGCAAACTGTCAAGGAAACCCCGATTGCAATATCCAAAGACAAACATATGGATGACGGACTAAACGCCATGTCAGTAGGTTTTCGGACTAAAAGTACGGAAACCTAAAAACAGAAGCGATAACTTATATGCATCTCGTAATGTTTCTACAATATCGATTTTTCCCCTACCTTTAGTACGTTCATTTTTTTTTTTTGCAAAACCTTCACTGAACAAACTCTTAGTTTATTGGCACATACATCAATATATCCCGGTTTATCAGCGGACAAATGTTCATTTATTTTGAAACATTCACTTTACAAATTCATACTTAAATTCAAATCATATAATATATCATATTTCTGTTAGTGACATACTTCTGTCACTGTGAACAAACATTTTAGTGTCAGTCTGCAGATAATCCTCTATTCGAACGAGATTTTTTCATTTAGCGAAAAGCACTCAAGTTCGCTGGCACACTTGAATGTAGTGTCCACCACATAGTAACCCTTAAATTGTCAACCTTTTTGATAGTATTTTTAAAAAAAACAAAAAAAGAACAATCAAGAACTCAGGAGTCGCTTCTAGACGGTACGGACTCATTATACATGTTCAACAAATGTTCAACAAAATATTGAGAAATAATAATGTTCGACAATTTTTGTTACTGGATGAAAAGGTTTGTGTTTTTTTGCACTGAACTTCATAGACGTCATAGACTTCATCGTCGCACAGGAACTAGTCTGCACAGGATAAATACAAGCAGATCGTACAGGTTTCTACCCTCATATCATCCATGCATATGTATATAAAATTCAATGCTAACGATTTTTCTTAATTGAACTTTACTTGAGTTTTGTCATTGTACTCAAGGTTCAAGGACAAGATACATTTACATACAAATTATACAGGGTGCTACCATCATAGACTCAATGCACATACCACTGTTTTATTGCAAACGAAAAGATCCTGAAAGATTTTTTTTTTTTTTTTTTTTAAACTGAACTTCACTGAGCTTTGTCATCATTCTCCGAGTTCAAAGAAAAAGTACATACAAATTATACATTTGCTACCTTATGACTGCAACGCAAATAACAATGTTTTTTTTGCAAACGGAGAGGAAACTCTTTTTTTTTTTAAATTTCACTTGAACTTTGTCATCGTGCTCGCATTTCTAAACTGTACAAAATAAAGACAAATACATACATATTATATAGGACAATGCCATTATATTCGTAATTCATAGCATTACTGGATGAAAAAAACAGAAAGTGCATAATTTTAATTCACGGCAAATGTATTTTGCAGTATAATGAAAAGTTTTTGAGGTCAAATTTCTCATTTAATTCTGGTACTGCATGACTGGATGAGCTTCGCTCGTCAGACACGGTTCTGAAGGAAGTGGTCTGCTCTGTGGGGTGGACTGAGGCATCACAGGAGTTTCGTTCCTTACTGTAACGTGTCCAGGATTTGGGGTGTATTGAGGCATCACTCAGGTGGTATTCTGGGGCATCGACATAGGATTAGTAGGATTAAGTTTCAGAGGTGTTTGGGGATGGGCCATATGAGGTTGGGGATGAGGTTGGTTCATCTGAGCAGACTGCATCTGCGGAGAAGTAACATTGAGAGCCATGGTCGACTGAGGACTGGTACGAGGTGCATCTGGCGGAGATTGGGTCAACGAGGGAAATAGAACAGCCCTTGTACATTGCTTAATAATGTCAAATCTCCTTGGTCCGATGTTTTGACCTCCGTACCATCTGGACACTACGATCACACGGTTCGTGACGTTTGACTTCATCATGACGTCCAGGATACGCCTTGCTCCTCCATGTTCACCGTCATCACGACAAAAGTCCCGGATGTAATTTGAATCATACACTCGGGCGGCAACCATGTTGTGTGTCGCAGAACCCAGGTTCCTGTTTGTCGGTGCTTAATGGCCTCCACTGCCATGGATACTTCCAGGGGTGTCGTCGCTGTTGCAATATGGGCCACAAACTTACTTCCAGTGTCTATGATTGGGGTTGATGAGTGTATGTTCATGAGATGCACATGGTTCACGATGTCCAGTATCGGGATGTGACATGTGGGAATGACTGGAGCTTCATACCTTATCTCATCAGCAAGAAGTACATCCCCTTTACCCACGAATTTTGGACGTTTTCCCTGGTTCTTGAATGTCTTAAAAAGTCCCAGGACTTGATTTTTCTTCTCCTGAATAACTTGTGGCAGTTGATTCGTGACATAATACTCTCCAGTCATGTTTTTAGCGTGTTGAAGGACTGTGTCTTTCCCTCTGATGAAGACTGCAACTATTGGTCTAGCCCGCCCTCTGACACTGTTGCCGAATCTGTGACACCTGGCTATCCACACCCTCGAAGCACTGTGTTCATCTGAGAGATCGTCGGAAAACTTAAGCAGAGAAGGGTCTACCTTCATTTCCGACACCAACACATTCTTCAGGACTTCGAATGTATTCTCTGTCGTTGTTTCTGGTATGTTGTGAAATAGCAAATTGTTTTTCATACTCCTGTACTGTATGTCAGTAATGTCACCGTTCATCTGTTTCTGGTGGGTTTCTATTTCAACAAGTTTGCTTTCCATGTACGTCAACCGCTTATTCAACGCCTTGTTTTCGTTTTCAAGTGCCTTCACTTTCCCCTTTGTATGTTCATGCTCTTCTTGTGTAAAACACAGAGATTTCTCAAGTTCCGATTGTTTAGTTTGCATCTGCTGTAGAATTTGTGTGATTTTATTGACTTCAGGAGCGACTTTATCAAGACTCATCTCCACCAATAGTTGTTTAAGATTCAGAAATACCCACCATTTTTTTGTGTAGCACAGTAAATATTGCAGCATTGAATATTACTAAATTATTTTTATCAAACCCAATATGGGGAAAAGGGCCTAGAAATAGCATTTGAGCAAGCAATATTATATTGAAGAAGAATTTTGAAGCATTTAATCAAATTTTAGGATGCCAAATGACAAAGTTAAATTACACAATTTTACGCGTCACCGTTCATATAGAAATAATACATTAACAAATCTGCTAACTATTTTTCCAACAATTGCCACATACCCAAGTCTATGAGCCGAGCCTTACTTTTTTAGATTTCCCCCTCAAAACCATACAATGGATTTTTGAAGTTGACTCTGCTGTGAGAACTGAACAACAAATCCATCATGGCCACAGGTTCACTTCCAAGGGGACTACTTTTTTAACCCTTGTACACCTATGGAACATTCATTCATTGTCTGGAAGGGGAAGATGTATGACAAATAAGTTGAATAAGTGAGAACAAGCAGATATACTTTGTTTACAGGAATCTTGTGTGCCACATGCTACAGGCACCTGCCTGGACTGTGTGTGCAGTCATGTGTAACACACCTGCAAGGTGCACACTGCTTTCCTCATGTTCATAGAAGCTCAAATACTAGTACATGATGTGCATGTCAAGAACAAGTCAGTATACTGCTCAAGCTGTCATATTAATCTGCAATACTGAGGTTAAATACTACTAATAAATATCTGAATACACAACATATTTTCAGAACATATATATTTTTCATTATTAATATTGTAAATGGTTCAATTCTGCCATGCCAACACATACAAGAACATTTACAAGTGGAATTTATAAAAGTGATTAATTAAAAAATTTTATTTACAAAATTCAGTAAATTAATATACCTAGTATTCCTACCAAGCATGAAACACAAGTATTAAAACCATCGTTAATTTAATTCTTGATTACAAGTTGTTTGACATTAGTTTCATTTATTGATTCACTTTTATCATACGCACACACACTTATCCAATTGGTCAGTTCATTCTTTTCTCTATATTAGTTGCCAAGAAAGTGGCTCAGAATAACTGACATAAAAAAACCCAGCATTTGTACATAACCATAATGACAATATGCTAGGTCATGATGCAATCAGACTGTTTCTCAATAAATGTATTTACCATATATGTTCAATATTTCAATAGTTTCCTGTATAATAGAAAAACAGTACTCAAATGCTCATATGAAAATTGTATACTATGGGAAGAAGTACATATAAATTACCATGGTCACAAAAAGTGAAATGAACATGGTCAGACATCTAATAACTAACATACTGTACATGTTTCACAATACTTGTTGTTTTGGCCATACACACACCAAAAAATTAAATGTATGAACTATTTTGGCCTTCATCTGAGTGTCCCTGTCACCATGGTTACTGTACATCATGATGAATTTGCTCAAGGAATACCAGAACTGGGCCACTATCAAACCCTACTACAGACATTGAATGTGCATGGAAATACATGTACATTCAAAATACAGGGATCAATTTACCCAAGTATGTAGAAAAAAATAGCCCAAGGGCTAAGATAGGGTACCGGACAATATATAATACTGGTAGCTATATTTTGTCCCGTGATCTTAGAAATAAGGTCACTGGTCAAACTTAAAGTCACGAGAGTGTTCAGCATATTTGATTTCCTATACGTTCACAATTGATTACTAAGCTGGAAATTCAATAATGAGAGAGATAATAATCATCATGTCCTGTGACCTTGAAAATCAAATCAAATGTCAAATTAAAGGTCTACAGAATATTCAGCATTTATCATTTGCTGTATGTCAACAATTGATTTCTAAGATGTAAAGTCGATAATAAGCGAGATAATAGCCAATTTGTGCTTTGACCTTGAAAAGTAGGTCAAAGGTCAATTTCAAGGTCATCAGAGTATTCGACATATAACATTTCCTATATGTCCGCAATTGATTCCTAAGCTGTAAAGTCGATAATAGGCGAGATATTAGCCATTTTGGGCTCTGACCTTGAAAATGAGGTTAAAGGTCAAATTCAAGGTGACGAGAATATTCAGCATATATCATTTCCTATATGTCCACAATTGATTCCGAGTCTCTAATCTCAATATTAAGTGAGATATCTAGAACATTGTGGCCCATTATAAAGCATAGGAGAATTTAACATGGGAAAGTCCTATTTGGGCCCCGTAAGCAACATCAAAATGGCCGCCGCACGCAGGCCGGCGATTCAAGAGCATCAAAACTTATACACATTATAAATATACATGAGGGGAACATTTTGAAACTAAAATCTCAAAACTGATCAGACAGTTTTTGAGAAAATAATTTTTAAAGTTAAGAACATGCAAAAACAGCCATTTTCGGCATAAAAATGGACCCCAAAACTGCATAATCGATTCAATAAAAAAAATGAAAAAAAAAACATCTGGGGGTATTGACCCAATACATAGTCACACAAATTTATGGACAAATTCATCAGCCCGAAAAAAAGATAAAAAATGTTAACAGATAATGTGGCGGACGACGACGACGGACAACGCACGAAAAACCACGACAATAGCTTATCGGCCCTTATGGGCCGGTAAGCTAAAAATGTGGACGGACGGCGCCGACGCTGACGAAGACGCGGACCATAGGTCCGGTAACCTAAAAACATTGTCATTCAATTCAGCCTGTTTGCAAAAGTTCATGCAACTGCTGGAGGCATAGCATCCCAGGTCCAGACATGATATTGTCAGGCATTACATGGAAATACAAACTCTCCACATGATATCTAAACCAGATAATAATGCTCACATCTCGGTATGCAAGCCACATTACATGTATATCTATGTAAATTAGTACTCACAGTATATCTGCAGCACAGAGTAGGTCTTTTAGCACATATCGACTTGCCGATATGTCCAATTTGGGTAGATACACATGACACAGTTTTCTTCGTCGCTTCGGAGACGATGTTGCTAGTCAGACCCACAATTTCAATCTCTGTAGCAGCACACACTTATCCAGCTAGTGAGTATATCCAACTGGGGATCCACTTCATGTAGTACCAATCAAACAGCTAAATCACATCACAGTGATTAGCTGTTATCAACATCATCAATAATACGGGTAAAACACGTAGCAACACATCCATAATATCCATTCTGTCATCTGGTGACAGAATCTGTAATCTGGTGCTCTGGTGATTGCATGTGTTCACATGGCATGATGCAAGATGCAGGATTTAGAGACGTGGATGGGGTTCATTGTCCTCGGTTTGGGGGGTGCCTGAACACCCCCCTTCCCCTGATTGTCATGTGGTAGAGGCCTGCAAATAAAAAAGTAAAGTGAACATGTAATTTGTGAAATATTCATAAGTAAATTTTGGGTGTACACTATGCTAGACTGGGTACATGTAGGATTGAAACCTGCAACCTCTGGCACGCCAGTGGAATATTGACACACAATTTTGACACACAAAACTTGACACACAATTTAAGTAGTGGCGGAATGACTGAAGTAGGAACCAATTATTCGTGTCATGGGAATCAAACCGAACAGGTACTCGTCTGTGATATTAGATAATTAGTTAGAAAGTTTTGGCTGTTTTCTATGCTGGTACTATGTTGTAGGAACTAAGTATCGGAAATAACGAGAAGTACAGTTAACTTCAACAGCATTTTCCATGGAGTCGATGAAGCTGTTGTAGTTTAATGTCAATATTTCATGACACATTTCGGGCCAATTTTTTGTCCATAACGAATGTTCAAATAGTGAAATATGAACCGAATAATAGCAATTTTGGATGCATCAACGAATGATCCCTAAGTACTAGTTCTGGAAATAAATTTAAGACATACTAGTACCAGTAGATGGTCTACCCATATACTGTATGGTACCGGCAATTTAAATTATCAACAACATGTTCATTATTCAGTTCCTGTGCTTTTCTGTGTAAACAGACCGCCTGTCCTAATCAGTATCAATAACAAACAAACACTGTTTGTTGGTATAAAAAATAAACAAATACTAACCTGTTGCACTGGCCAAAATGTGTGCATGTCCCTGAGTTGACAGACCAAATTCTACAAATGGCTGGCATCGGACCTTCCCATGTGCCGGACATGGCAAATGTTAGGGTTAACCACACACGTGACCCGCATATCAGTGTTGTTGACACGCTGGTCAGCTGTTGATGCACATGGGCTTGCATGTGATTTTTGTGACAAATGTTTACTTCCGATCGGTTCGAGTCGGATTGAAGGGCAAAGCACATGTGTCCTGGAATGGGTTGCGTACGTGATATATTCACCTGCAGACGTTGACAGTTGTAGGATCGTTGTAACTCATTAACGTATAACATTCCTGTATCTAAATCAGTCATTTTGGACTAGCTGAAGTGTTTTGATTGACGACAGTGCCTCAAAACTTTTTTGTTGTTTGGAAACATTCAAGGCGCCATCTGGCGAATAGAAGTCCTGAGTCATTCCTTGCCCAATTACGTGTGCGGCAGCAATGCAAATAGTCCCAGATTATTCGGTATTGTGGCATTGAAGAAATGTTATTTATCTGTGTATTACTTGAATTTACTTAGAGCATCTCCATTACAGCTCGAAAAGTCGATTATTATACTATTATTATTCCTGTTATAATGAGGCACCGATCAGCTGTTGGGATGTGTAATGATACAATGACGTATCATCTTGATCACGTGATTTAGGAATACAAACATGCCGTTTTGCCAAAACTGTTTTGAAATGTTATCATTTGGATTGTGTTTTTAGAACAAAATAACGGCACAACTGTTGTAATCGATATGTACAGATGAAGAATACATCCCAAGGATTAATAGTAAGTGCCACAAACTATGCATTGTCGCCTATTTCAGTGCAGATTTGTTACAGCAATGTTGCCCCCAAAACGTGCTGAAAATGAAAAATGGCGGTTTTCTTGAAAATGCAGTGAGAACGATGACAATTTCTCACGTACCTATAGAGAAAGTCAAAAATGTAAGGCTCGGCTCGAATATTACACAGATATAACTTTCTAAACACTGAGGTCCCTAGGGACCTGTCTTCACTCAGTTTGAGAACCGCTACGCGTAAAACTGGGTTTTGATCCGGATGGATCCAGACCCACATGGGTTACCAACATATTTTTTAAATGTTGAGAACTGACTAATCTGCTACCACAACCTGAAATTTTAGACCTAGTATTACTCAATAATTCATAACAAATGACTCCTTTTTGGTGCGGTTCTGACCTGAGCAAAAAATGGCTTCCAAGATGGTGGGTCTCACTGCATCTTAAATGGCTCCATATCAATGTTTGGTTTAGACCCGCTGTCATACATGGGCGCAGACATCTTTGTTTACATCGAGGGTCAACTGCGTCGCACACAAGTCAAGTACACAAGTCAACCGTGTCGAAGCTCGAACAGTGGGCCAGGGTACAATGACGATACGTGGGCGATATGGTGCACTATCTTTAGTTACAACTGAATGGAATTTCGGTCTATACCGATTTTCAGTTGACAGTTATATCACATTTACCGTCTCTAGATCTTCACAGACAGCTCACCGAGCACTGTGTCACTTACATGTTCTATCAACTGTCGAATTTCCAACAAAAATAACACATATTAACAGAGTCTCTGAATTGAGTGTTCACTCCATGAAGTCAACCGTAATATCCAAAATCCACAAGTAATGGACGATCACTTGGCCAAAAAGTGCTGAAGATACAATTCTGCACCCCGCTGTTATAGACAAAACAACCCCCCCCCCCCCCTCCCACTCTGGACGATTGAACCCACAAGTAATGAACGATCATTTGGCCTAATAGTACTAAAGATACAAATCTGCACCTCACTGCTATGGACAACACACCCCACACACTGTGGACGACTGAACCCACTAGTAATGGACGAACATTTGGCCTAATAGTACTAAAGATACAAATCTGCACCCCACTGTTATGGACAACACACCCCACACACTGTGGACGATTCAACCCACAAGTAATGAACGATCATTTGGCCTAATAGTGCTAACGATACAATCTGCATCCCGCTGTTTTGGACAACTGTGGACGACTGAACCCACAAGTAATGGACGATCATTTGGCCTGATAGTACTAAAGATACAAATCAGCCCCCCTAACCCTCTGTTATGTTCAAAACACCCCCACACACTATGGATGATTGAACGCACAAATAATGGACGATCATTTGGCCTAAAAGTGCTAACGATACAATCTGCATCCCGCTGTTTTGGACAACACACCCCACACATTGTGGACGACTGAACCCACAAGTAATGGACGATCATTTGGCCTGATAGTACTAAAGATACAAATCAGCCCCCCCCCCCCTCTGTTATGGACAAAACACCCCACACAAATAATGGACGATCATGTGGCCTAAAAGTGTTAAAGCTACAATGCTGCACCCCACTGTAATGGACAACACACCCCACACACTATGGACGATTGAACCCACAGTAATGGCCGATCACTCGGCCAAAAAGTGCTAAAGATCTGCCCCCTGCCCCCCCCCCTCCCTCTGTTATGGACAAAACACCCCCACACACCATGGATGATTGAACCCACAAATAATGGACGATCATTTTGGCCTAATAGTTCTAAAGATCCAAATCTACACCCCTCTATTATGGACAACATACCCCACTAATTATGGACGATTAACCACACAAGTAATGGACGATCATTTGGCCTAACAGTACTAAAGATACGATCCTGCACCCGACTGTTATGAACAATACATCCCACACACTATGGACGATTGAACGGACAAGTAGTGGACGAACAATTGGCCTGATTGTGCATAAGATACAATTCTGCACCCCGCTCATATAGACAACACACCCCACACACTATGGATGATTGAACCCACAAGTAATGGACGATCACTTGGTCCTAATGGTGATGAGGTACAACACTGCACCCCGCGTTTACAGAGACATAAGTTTTTCTTACAACCATCCATTATTTTTCAATACAAAAGTGGAGTTTGCATACACGGTTCTCACCCAGTTTATGAACTTTTCCTCAAACCCAAATTTATACAATATTTCGAAGAGCAGATCTCTGTGAGGAGAATTAAAAGCCTTTTTGAAATCCAAAATGATCAACACAACCGGTTCATTGTACATTTCACAGTAATTGAATATGCATTGAATTAGTTTCATTATACGTAATCTTACCATTGAGAAGATCGGTTGCGGGCTCCGTCACTCTGGATGGGACAGTGGGTGGCTTGGACAAAACTGAACTCTATAGTATGTACCAAAACTTCCACGTAAGTGTATACATGTTACACAAGATATTTATATTTGTTTTTGGTAACAATGAGGAAGTACAACATGACTGCATGAAATCAATAGAATATTGAAATTGTTTTGTGTTATGCTTATTGAAAATTGTCAGGTGGTAAAACTGATGTGAAAATATTATATATAGTTACTTCAAATTCACATTCAGCCGCGTTATTCACCTACCAGTATTCTCATCATTCGCATATATTATGTCTTCCGTCCGGAAAATTGTCTGATTATGACTATTGTCATGCATTTAGGGGTTGGGGATAATTGGGGATTTTTGCACTTTTGTGTATTTCACGGTTATAACACTCGCTCATATTTTGGGGTTAGCCCATCTGCATCTCGAGTCTGTTGCCTATTGTATTATTTTGTCCACTTTTATATTCTTTTTGTTAAGTATTATCATTTCTCATTGTCCAAATTTGATAAGAATTCCACCGGATGTTGTTGACCGTTCGTTTGCCTTTCAATCGCTAGGTGGCAGCACCATCGATTTAATGGGCTTTTTTCTGGACAGATTTTGAGTTAAATAATATCTGGGAGGCTTTATTTACAGGGTTAAACATATTTTCAGGCATTTCATTAAATATATATATATGGGGTTATTTGTTTTTTTTTATTCTGAACTCCAAAACACGTTTTTCTCGCAAAGCATCATGGGTAGGACGAGATCTCGTGCGGGTTCAGAAGTCAGCGCGTTTTCCTCTCAGCCAACCAGGGCTCTTCTGGCAACATTGAACTTTTCTGAGGACACGATTTCCCTAATGAGATAAATACAGCGTCCCTCGGGACGCCGGGCTCTCTTGCCCTCTGGACACAAAACAGGAAGCATCATCACCACCACAGAAGGAAGGAATTCGGACTCAGTCATTGTAGCTGACCACGTGGATCCCGTAGTGACGTCAAAGTCCCACAGCCGGAACATCCTCATCCTCATCAGATTCATTGCTACTGTTATGTTTTGAGGTCTGCGAATGACGTTTCCAGCAATCACACACAAAAACAAACACGTGGAATAAGTTTTAAAGTTTAATGTTAAAACAAGTTATATATTTACAGACACAGGAAAACCCCAATTTAGAATATACACACTATAATCCCCAACCACTTACGTGAAATATCCCTCCCTGGAACTTGGAAGACGTTTATATGAAACACAAAATAAGTCCAAAACACGTGGGCCGTAGTCCGCCCAAAGACCGCTTGTCGATGTGTTGTATGCGTGTCCACTCAGGTCGGCTGCTGGCTTGCGTCTGACGGACCGCAGTGCTGCTATACGCTGGCTCGGCTCTGCTCAGCTCGACTGGCGCGCTCCACTTGAGTGGCTCCGTTGTCATATCTGAAACAAAAAAGTACATTCCCACCCCATAGCGGCCGTACAAACGAATATACCATACCCACAAAATAAACACAGATACCAACCCCATATAATAAAATAAGCGGTCGTAACACTACAATCATACACACTGTCTGGGATTAACAGTTCACGTAGGTGCCGACACGCGATCTGGTCAGGTTTATATTATGATTTAGCTTCTCTGGCATTTTCCATGTTAAGTTAGGCTATTTATTATTATTAAATTATTATTAAAACTTATAAAGCGCCAATTATACACATCATGTAATCAAAGGCGCTGTACAATTGAGGAAACAAGATCAGTTATAAGCAATACAAAATAAATGTGTCTTGAGCTTAGATTTGAAAGTTTGGTAGCTAGTCAGCAGGCGAATTTCTTGAGGCAATTTATTCCAAATAGTGGGACCGGCAACAGCGAATGACCGATCAGCAAATGTTTTCCGTTTCGTGCGAGGAACGGACAGGATACGCTGTTGGGATGCAGATCGAGTGTCCCGTGTAGGCTGGTGGATGTTTAGGAGTTCCTGGAGATATGACGGACCCGAACCACTGAGGCAACGGAAGACTAGACATGCAATCTTGAACTGACAGCTGAAGCTTATTGGAAGCCAGTGTAACTTGCGCATGGCAGCGGTTGCACTGTCATAACGGCCTTTTAACAGAATCAATTTTGCTGCCATGCGTTGAATGCGGCACAAAGGTGCAAGAGTTGCAACAGGCAGGCCATAGAACAAACTGTTGGCATAATCCAAATGAGACAACACCAAGGAGTGGACAAGTTGTTTGCATACATCCACTGAGATATACCTGCGGATTTGTCGGATGTTATACAAGTTAAGTGACGCAACTCTGCATTTATCAGCAATGTGAAGTTTAAGAGTGAGCTGGGCGTCAACACGCACTCCTAGATACTTAAGAGACTGCTGCCGTGGTACAGTATCTTCACAAACACTGATGGCATCAACACTGCATTTTGATAGGTGTGCTGAGCTGCCCAAAATAAGGAATTCTGTTTTATCAGAGAGAGAGAGAGAGAGAGAGAGATTTATTTTTGAACTGTGGTACAACATATATATACACTGTACTTGATGTTTGTTCAAAAAAAATATGTACAACACAGTGCAGGGTGAACAACAGAGCCAAAAGGCTGTGACCTTAAATTACGATATATTTGGTATAGTTAGATACGTTACATAAGGTTGTTGGACGCCCGTGTAAGTCAATTGTTTATGATTGATGCAATGGTGAATTTTGAAACAAATTAGGAGGAAAGATAAAAAACGCTACAGGTCTACAAAGGCATTGTGGATAAACATTTGCATCTTTGACGGTTATGAACATATATACAAGATGTCTCGGAAAGCCGAGGAATGACAGAAGGAAAGAGAGAAGAAAAGAAAAAAAAATTCCTAAAAAACACACACAAAAAACAAAACAAGAAACAAAAAACAGAAGAGGCGAGGAAAGCTAAGCACAACGTGGCACAACGTAGGCGAGGCATTGTTATAGATTATATATATGGTCAGTGTTCGGTGTGGTTTATGTGGTTCAGAATACGTGTATGTTTGTTTAGAACGCAGTAAGTTCAAACAGAAACAAAAACGCCGGTGGAAGGAAAACACCCCGGGTCGGTGGTATTAGCAGTTACGGGACCGAACCCTGGCCCTGGTACTCCCGAAGGATGCGAGATCTCATGGAAGCAGTGAAGCTGGTGATAGTACGTTTGTTTTTCATATCCACTTGAATCTCATTCCAGATTTTGGGTCCATTGCAAAGTATGCTATTATAAGCAGTAGCTGTACGTGGCTGATACGGTCTAATATGACCTTGTTGTCTTGTGACGTAAGAGTGACAAATGTCATTGTAAGCAAATTTATTTGACAATAAGGCGGGCAGTGAGTTGTTAGTGTATTTGAACATCACTTTGCTGAGTTCGATGCGATATATATCTTGAAGTTTTAGGGTGTTCAGTTCGATAAAAAGGGGTTGTGACGGGGCGTGACTTGGACGGTCTAGTATAGAGCGCAGGATTTTTTTCTGTGCAATGAGCAAGCCATTGATATATTTCTGGATAGTTGAACCCCACAAAGTTATACCATACTGTAGATGCGGGTAAACAAGCGCATAGTACATACATTTTAGAGTATCAATGGGAAGTAGGTTTTTTACTTTATTTATTGCAAAGCGTGCACTCGTTAACTTACCACGACAGGCATCAATATGTTCTTTCCATGTTAAATTGTCGTCAAGATGGATTCCAAGAAATTTGAATGTGTTGGCGCGATTTATTACATCACTCAATATTTGCAGGTTTAATTTAGTGTCCAGTTTGGTAACCTTCTTGTAATTGGATTTGGAAACGTTGAGCGAGAGTTTGTTGGCGTTAAACCAATCGCTTAATATGAGTAGATCATCGTTCATTATTCGGAACATGTCAGGTATGTTTTTGCCAGATAAATATATGGTGGTGTCGTCCGCAAACTGGAGGGCTTTGCAATTATGCATACAATTTGGTAGGTCTTTTACATATATTATGAATAATAAGGGGCCCAGCACCGATCCCTGTGGGACACCACATATCATATTCCGCATATGTGACGCGTTGCCTTGATACGTAACAAGTTGTTGGCGGCTAGATAGGTATGATGTAAACCATGATAGAGGGATACCACGGATCCCATAATATTCTAGTTTCTTCAGAAGAATGGAATGATCAATAGTGTCGAATGCTTCGCCCAGGTCAAGGAAAACACTGAGTACGGAGTCTTTTGCTTCTAATGAATGTATAGTGTCAATGTTAAATTCAGTTACTGCATCTATTGTGGATCGGTGACTGCGAAAGCCAAACTGACTGTTGCTCAGAAGATTATTATGATCTAAAAAAGCATAAGTACGTTTATGCACAATTTTTTCAAGAATTTTAGAGATGGATGGTAACAGTGATATAGGCCTATAGTTTGAAAAACTGGTTTTCGATTTAGATTTGTAGATAGGGATGATTTTAGCTAGTTTCTGATTCTGGGGCACTATTCCTTCTGAGAGTGATTTATTTATTAATATAGAGAGTGGGACGGCTATTTCATTGCATATCTGTTTAAGAAACTTCGGACTCAGGTTGTCATGACCACAGCTCTTCTTTGGTTTGGAGGAGTTGATAATGCGGATGATTTCCTTTGGATTTGTAGGATTCATAAACAGGGAATTAGGGTTCGCTTGATAGTGACGAGAAAGGTACTCTGTTGCGCTATGATTAGGCGATGGAATCGCATTTGCGTAGGTGGGTCCAATATCAGTGAAGAAGTCACAAATATGATTTGCTATGTGTAAGGGGTTGTCTATTGTGCCGTTATTGTGTTGAAATGAACCAAGCCCCATCAGTGTTCATACGAAGGCGATTTTTATTCATCCATTCATTTGTTGATACTAGACTGTGTTCCAAGCTACTTATGCAGCGAAGAAAACCACATCCTGGGTATGCAGAACTGTACATAGAATGATCATCAGCGTAGCCGAGGATGTCGACGTTGAAGCCTGTTATGTAATCCCTGAGTGTACTAGCATACACCGTGTACAGGACAGGGCCACAAATACTACCCTGGGGAACTGACATCAGAAGCTCCACGGGAGTAGAATAGTCATCTCCGACCAATACCTTGGCAAAACGAGGACGCAGGTAGTTGCGAAACCATGACAGTGCTGTGTCCCTGACACCAAATTTATTCTTGAGGACGTCAAGCAGTATATCATGTTTGACTGAGTCAAACGCAGCTGACAGATCTATACATACTAATGCTGTTAATCGCTGACTTTCCATGTTCCAAAGTACATCATTCACCAGCTTTAAAAGAGCAGTTTCTGTACTGTATGATTGTCTGTATGCTGACATCAGGTCCGCTCGTCTTTTCTTAAGTTTGGTCGAGGTCTTCCCGCCAAAAGGGGTCCCAAGTGGTCAACTGAATACACATTACTGTACATGTTGATACTCTCATATTTAAGAGTATTAGTGTAGTCTTCATTGGTGGTCAGGCCATGCACTTCTAGTAGTGCCTAGTAATTTAGGGTGGCATTTTCCAGTATTCTTGTATTTATACATATTAAGTATTTTACAGGCTTTACTATATGTGAATATAGTGCATTTACGTCATGTCGCGTTGCCCCGGCCCCATAGCATGTGACTGTTCTGAAGTACTGGAATTGGACGATCTGAAGTGTGGTCCCTGCAAGAAGTGCCTGCGACGAGCGGACCTGATGTCCTGCCCCTTGCCGCGTTCCGCAACACTGACCTGTGATACTGCAGCCAAGCCCACCAGTGCAACACCAATTGAGTTGAACGACGTACTTCCAACCCCAGAACGTTTAGCCAGGCTGAACAGACAAGCTGTGAATGCCTGGGGGACCGTGGGGACCCCCTTCACTTGCGGCAAAAGCAGATGCAGGACCCGCATCTGGCCATCGTCTTGGGCTGGGTCTAGAGTCAGGCACGTCCAAACAGCAGCGAAGTTGAAGGCTTGAGCCCCACCCTGAGACACGATTGGTGTCAATGGCCCAACCTGGCGATCCATGAGGGAATTCTCACGCGATGCTTCCGGCGCAGAGATGGAATGGGGGATCACCTCCAGTTAATCGTACCACAGAGTCTAAAAGAGGAAATTATGACACAGATGCAGGCTGCCCTCTCATCCGGCCACCTGGGAAGAAAGAAGACGAGGGAGAAGACATTACAGTGATTTTACTGGTTTGAGCTCCGCACTGACGTCAATTCCTTCGTGGCCAGGTGTGATGTGTGCGAAGCAATAACACCTCCAGTTAAGAAGGCCAAGGCACCGCTCGGAAGCATGCCGGTAGGAGCCCGACTTGATCGGTTAGCCACAGATTCATGGGCCCACTGCCAGAGACACCCCGTGGAAACAAGTATGTTCTCGTGGTGACAGACTACTTTTCCAAGTGGGTGGAGATCTTTGCCATTCCTGATCAGACAGCCGTTACCTGTCATCCTGAATGAAGTCATCGCGAGGTATGGCTGCCCGCTGAGCCTGCACAGTGACCAGGGCAGAAACTATGAAAGTCAGATCTTTCAAAAGCTGTGCGAGCTACTGGATATTCACAAGACTCAGACTTCAGCGAGGAATCCCCGGTGTAATAAACTCACCGAGCGGTTCAACCGAACCCTCATATGAATGCTAAAAGCATACCTTAAGGGGGAGCAAAGAGGATGGGACGAACACTTGGGCTGCATAATTGGCGCCTATCGTGCAACACCGCACGAGAGCACGGGGTTAACCCCAAATCTGGTCATGTTTGGGTGCAAGTTGCGACTGCCAGCAGAGGTGATGTTTCATCCAGGGAGCCAGGGGTAGCCAGTCGCTTCCTATGGGGACTACGTCAGCCGACTACGGTGCAGAGTGCAATGCGCCCATGACGTTGCCCGGAAACACCTCCACTCTGCAGCGACATGACAGAAAGATTGCTATGATGTGCGACTCAATCATCGGCCGTATCAACCCGGTGCCATGGTATGGCTTGAAACTGATATAAGCCAGCTTGCGAACGCACCAAAGCTCCGCCATCCCTTCGAACGCCCCTACCTGGTATTGGAGAGAGTCGGCAGCCTGGACTATGTCATCCAGGCGACTGCTGAGGTAAAGAAGACTCTAGTTCACTATAATCGCCTCAAGCTGTATGAGGGCCCCAAAGAACTCAGGTGGGCGAAACGAGCCCTGAAGGCACATTAGCAGAGAGCCCCACCAGCCAGCCAAGGATGTCACTGCCAGCCAGCCAGTGATGTTATCACCAGTTCACATGTGATGTCTGTTTATGTCTTAGTGATGTAGTGAAAATGACTGAACCTTCTCTTTTGTGATGTCAATGATGAAATGTACCATGTTGTGTCATGACCTATGGGCTCCCTTTGATGATATGAAATTATGTGATGTCATAATCCTGTTTGGCATTGATGATGATGATTGTAAGTATCAATCTATTACCACCAATACAGCCAAATTTTGATGATTCCAATAACAAACGTAAAATACAACATTTTGCAATAGAAACAAAGCCCAACCAAATACTTTATCAAAAGACACACTGGGGTCATCAGGGGCAGACAGTGTGGTAAATGTAGTTGTTTCTACTGTACACCTGATGGAATTAGTATACAACTGCCCAACAACCTATGAAAACAATTTACAGATCCGAAACAAACCCCATGGAATAGATATATGACAAGTACATAGGTACCAAATCACAAGCCAAAAGGCAACTGAGTTGATAACTTCCTAAAGTACACTGTGACGTTATGTGATGAAATGTTGAATGAAGTCGAGGGCCATGCAGAATCTTCCCCCCTATGACAAAGTCATTTGTCTCCTTCCAGATGATGGGCCGGTCAAAGAACGGCAGAAGCTCTGGTGGAGAGCAGTCCAAACTCAGCACCAAGCACCTGGACAGACCCGCAAGACCCCACTTATGAAATGTCGCCCGTGTGGTCACGTGGGCAGCATGGAGAAGGTCCAGAAGCACTACGTGCAGGAGCATGTGGCTTGGGAGCTGGCCCCCTACTTCTGCAAGGATTGCGAGGAAGAGCCCCAAGAGCGCTCAAATCACACCTGTGGAGAAAGCACCCTGGCATGGACAATGCCCAGCTGTCCGGCGGCTCTGGACGGGTGCCTCACTACCAGGGGGCCTTTAAGGTGGTTGTCAAAGCGTCCGCAGAGATTGAGCTCCATGCGTCTGAGGAAATGGAGGCAACCATGAAAGACTTAGAGGGCAGAACGAAGCCCGCCGAGAAGCGACCCGTCGAAGGCAGTACCCCCACCCCAACCAAGAAGAGGAAGGTTCTCACGGTGAGCACACAGACTACGGTTCTGGGAGAATCTCTCGACGAAGTGCAGCAGGCCTGGGCCGAGATTCGCGAGGAACTGCAACTTAGCCGCGCCGCGACTGTACAGCCCAGGGGCGCTTCTCATAGACACCACGGACCAAACATCAGCCCTGACCTGGGCCTGACCAAGCAGTTATGAGACCTGGCCACAGATCGCCGGCAACGTCAGGATTGAACGTCCTCATCGCCAAATCATGAGAGACAAAGTTTCCGCCATCATACGCTGCCGCCGCATCCGGGGAGCCACCACCAATCGCCACATCGTCAGGAACACCGTGCCCAGGGGTCACCGACAGGAGCTGCGTCGTCAGGAACACCGCGCCCAGAGGCTGACACCAGGAACTGCGCCGTCAGGACCACCATTCCGAGGGACCGCCACCAAGGACAACGTCGCCAGGAGCTCCGTCCTCAGAAACCCTGGAGAAACTAAAGGACTGACATTGCATGGAATCATTTCAGATGTGTTTCAATTTGCGGTACATGATGTGTGTGATTTATGTGTGTGATTTCATATATGTGTTTGAGATGTAATATGTTGTTTTGTGTTTTACATGCTATATTGTACGTATATTAGTATGTCATACTTTAGTGTATAGTACGTAGAATACATTCTGTTTTGGGCTTGTGATGGCATGAGGTCATTTAGCCATCACAGCAGAGGGATGTGTGAAAATATTATATTTAGTTACTTCAAATTTACATTCAGCTGTGGTATTCACCTACCAGTATTCTCATCATTTGCATATATTATGTCTTCCGTCCGAAAAAAGGGCCGTGTTTATGACTTTTGTCACGCATTCAGGGGTGGGTGATAATTGGGGATTTTTGCACTTTTGTGTATTTAACGGTTATAACGCTCGTTCACATTTGGATTTAGCCCGTCTGCATTTCGAGTCTGTTGCCTATTGTGTTATTTTGTCCACTTTTATATTTTTTGTGTAGTATTATCATTTCTCATCGTCCAAATTTGATAACTCCACCGGATACTGGTTGGCATTTTCCAGTATTCTTGTATTACGTATTAAGTATTTTACAGGCTTTACTGTATGTGAGTATAGTGCATTTACGTGGCGAGTATTGAGCTGATAGTTTGATAACTCTGGCATTACATTATTACATTATTTTTTTGGCATTACATTATTACATTTACATTCCTGTTAACAAATTCTATATGTTGTGATAAATTCTGTGTATAAGTGATATAAGCGATCCATTCGTGATCTGACGTGATTACGGTAGCTGTGTATATTTGCGTACTCTTGTACAGTTTGAAATCATTTTAGTGATTGCCCTAGGCCTAAGTGAATTAGATTTGGCGGGATATAGCACTTGTTCTATGTTCATGATATAGTTTCGTTACTTTGAATAAATTAGCGATAGAGCATTTATTGGGTATGCCTACGAGTCCCCAGTAAACACATACACGCACACAGAGAAATTTCTCACCACGCCGCTTGACTGTCACACTGATATGAATACTGTCGTATCATTTATTATTTTATAATATTAAAATATGTAAAACTAATACGAATACTGATATGATACGGATTAGGTTGGTTGTTTTCTTTATAAAAGTGTCTGAGCCTCTTTAAATTGCAAAGAAAGTAAAAAGAACCCATATTAAATTTATATTTTATAGATACAATCCGTGATTTGGTATATTAATACAGCTTCAGTGCAGAACATTGAAGATCATCCAGAGACTGAGCCTATCCAATTCCAAGTTGTGGCTACAACCGGTACCAGTGTCGAGACCACAGATACAACAATAGAACAAGTAGCATTAGCTGCAGATTCTGTGGCAGAGCCAGTTCCTGGTTTGTACTACGTACCAAATACACCACTTCGAGTGCCAAATGGATTATTATACATATTCTGATGATATCGTGTGTGTAGAATATACAGAAAAAAAATGTAATAATAGTTGCAGGGATATGTATGATAAATATGTAAGCAATGGTACAATTCCATTATATTCAAGTATTAGTTGATGCATATTAACAGTTCTGCCTCAGTATTAAATATATTTATAAAATGAACCATATTAGTCCATACGAAGAGCAATAAAAGGGGAAGTGGATCAAGCTCGAATTGTATGATTTCAATGTAAATAATCTGAGAATGGAGAGAGACTGCAATGTTATTCAAACAAAAAAGAAGAACTAGAGTGGGATATACTCAAATTAAAAAACAGAAATGTAGAAACGGAAGACAGAGTATAAATATGTTGTATTTAGGAATTGGTCATCTTTCAAGATATTTTTTATATACACGTAGTCATCGTAGTGGTTTTCTGGTGACGTTGATTTCGAACTTCAATTACCTTGATAGGTCAAATCAGCAATAAAACCACAACGAACAATTGTGACTCAACACTATACATGTATACGGCAACGATTTTAGCCCATAGACAACATCTATTCAGCAAATGAACGGTTTTGTGTTATCTCATTATCAAGTATTTGTTGTAATCTCATTTATGTCCAATATCTGCGCACGAAACCTTGCCATTCCAACTGCTGCGTACGTTGTATGCTTGTGATTCACTATACACATAACTACCAAACCCGGACCCTATGACGTTGTTTTGTGGGCAACATACGCGGACAAAATAAGCTTTGTACACGGGATACCCCCCGTGTGTTTTGCTCTCGGACCATTCAATTGGATACGAGATTGGTAGAATTGGAATCGACTGATGGAGTAACACGTGGCTTGGGGCCCTCCGATTGAATGCATTGTGCATTCGTGGGGTGACATGGGAAATACTATTGTCGAAATGACATTGTCGAGCTGAGAGGGTTTGTCGAAGGCAAAGCAGAGACAGGATTCCGAAGGAAAACTCAATTTAACACTTTGCAAAGGCTTGGAAACAACATATATATCTTGTAACGGGTGCAATCTGGAAAGCCATGAATGTGGCATTGTATTTCTAGGGCGGTATCAACTATTTCAACTTCAAATTGGACGATAATTACTGAAGTACTCGTCCAACGAATAGCGTATGAATAGTGTGTGAATTACATACCCGGTATTACTTTACCACCAGGACGAGGTTCTCTTAATGCCAACAGAAATTAGAAAATCAGGAAAAAAACGAATATAAACAGGGCATAACGCAACATAAACCTGAATAAATACTGACATCATTAAGGAGAGCTTGTGTCAATTATGCCTGTTTGTACTGAACATCAGATGGATTATTTTTCAGAATATTAGAGTCAAAAAGTATGTAAAATGACTCCACGAAACACATACCAATTACGATCATCTTTAGCAGATAGCATGTGAATGTACATACACAGAATGATACAAATATTAACTTTATTTTGATAATACTACAACGTAGAAGCGCATGAAATCCAGTGTGAATCATATTCTCTAGTTTTACATTTATAAGCCTTCCTTATGCAGAACTTGACCCGCTCGCCATCTATCTAACTTGGTTTATCGGCCACCAAAGCAGTCTTGCAAATACAGAACTAGACTTCAATAAATAACTGTAATGCTTTTGGGAGGCCTCGCCAGCGCGCAAACTGTGCGTGACACTGATGTTTCGAGACAATGACTGATTCGTTGACATTAATCGTGGACGTGGTACGCATTCAACCCAAATATATGTCATTGGAGCATGTGCAAATACATGTACAAAACGCTCACCCAACCTCTTCAAAAGGTGTCATATCGCAAAACCATTGATGATTGTTCTGTAAGTTTATTGTTTCATTTTTAGGTTACCGGACCTTTGGTCCGATAACCTATTGCCATGGCGTTGCGTCCGGCGTCCGTCGTCCGTCGTCCGTCCGTCCGTCCGTCCGTCCGTCCGTCCGTCCGTTCACATTTTTATCTTTAAAGTTTATGATGGAATATTTCTGAAATTTTGCACAAAAATAACTAAAAATATTTCCAGGAAAGGTTTTTTTTAGTTTTCTGATTTTCCAATTTTTTTCAAAATGGCGGCCGTTTTCGTCGAAAAATGGCCAATTTTGGACTTTGACAATCATTTTCTCAAAATCTTATCAGTAACTTTTTTTCTTATTGATGCATAACACTCCTCCTATGTGCCCCTGTGACATGTATAAATTTCGTTGCCCTTGAATCGCTCGAAGTGGGCCATTTTGGGCCCAAACTCGGCCCAAATGGGACTCTCCCATGTTAAATTCTCCTATGCTTTATAATGGGACACAATTAAGCCTAATATCTCACTTAATATTGAGATTAGAGACTAGGAATCAATTGTGCACATATAGGAAATGATATATCCTGAATATTCTGGTGACCTTGAATTTGACCTCTGACCTCGGTTTCAAGGTCAGAGGGCCATTTTCGTCGAAAAATGGCCAATTTTGGACTTTGACGGTCGTTTTCTCAGAATCCGTTCAGTAACTATTTTTCTTATCAATGCATAACACTCCTCATATGTACCCCTGTGACACGTATAAATTTCGTTGCCCTTGAATCGCTCGAAGTAGGCCATTTTGGGCCCAAACTCGGCCCAAATGGGACTTTCCCATGTTAAATTCTCCTATGCTTGACAATGGGACACATTAAGCCTAATATCTCACTTAATATTGAGATTAGAGACTAGGAATCAATTGTGGACATATAGGAAATGATATATGCTGAATATTCTCAGGGTCTTGAATTTGACCTCTGACCTCGGTTTCAAGGTCAGAGCACAAAATGTCTAATATCTTGCTTATTAACGACTTTACAGCTTAGGAACCAATTGTGGACATATAGGAAATGATATATGCCGAATATTCTGATGACCTTGAATTTGACCTTTGACCTCATTTTCAAGGTCACACCACAGAATGGCTAATATCTCCCTTATTATCGATTTTACAGCTTAGGGATCAATTGTGGACATATAGGAAATGATATATGCTGAATATTCTCGTGATCTTGAATTTGACTTCTGACCTCAGTTTCAAGGTCAAAGCACAAAATGGCTAATATCTTGCTTATTATTGACTTTACAGTGTAGGAATCAATTATGAACTTATAGGAAATGATATATGCAGATTATTGTCATGACCTTGAATTTGACCTTTGACCTCATTTTCAAAGTCACAGGACAAAATGGCTAATATCTCATTTATTATCGATTCTACAGCTTAGGGAGCAATTGTGGACATATAGGAAATGATATATGCTGAATATTCTTGTGACCTTGAATTTGACCTTTGACCTCATTTTCAAAGTCACAGGACAAAATGGCTAATATCTCATTTATTATCGATTCTACAGCTTAGGGAGCAACTGTGGTCATATAGGAAATGATATATGCTGAATATTATCGTGACCTTGAATTTGACCTCTGACCTCAGTTTCAAGGTCAGAGCTCAAAATGGCTAATATTTCGCTTATTATTGACTTTACAGCTTAGGAATCAATTGTGGACATATAGGAAATGATATATGCAGATTAATATCGAGACTATCAATTTGACCTTTGACCTCATTTTCAGGATCACAGGACAAAATGGCTGATATCTCGCTTTTTATCCACTTTACAGCTTAGCAATCAATTGTGAACATATAGGAAATGATATATGCTGAATATTGCTATGACCTTGAATTTGACCTTGACCTCCTTTTCAAGGTCGCAGGACAAAATAGCTAATATCTCGCTTATTATCGATTTCACAGCTTAGGAATCAATTATGAACATATAGGAAATGATATATGCTGAATATTGCTATGACCTTGAATTTGACCTTTGACCTCATTTTCAAGGTCAGAGAACGAAATGGGTAATATCTCGCTTTTTATTGACTTTACAGCTTAGCAATCAATTGGGGACATATAGAAAATGATATATTCTGAACATTGTCATGACCTTGAACTTCACCTTTGACCTAATTTCCAAGGTCACAGGACAAAATGGCTAATGGCTTGCTCATTATGGACTTTACAGCTTAGGAATAAATTATGAACATATAGGAAATGATATATGCTGAATATTGCTATGACCTTGAATTCGACCTTTGACCTCATTTTCAAGGTCACAGGACATAATGGCTAATATCTCGCTTATTATTGACTTCACAGCTTAGGAATTAATTGTGGACATACTAGAAATGACATATGCCGAATATTATCGTGTCCTTGAATTGACCAATGACGTTTTTTAAAGGTCACGGGACAAAATACTAATATCTAAAATATATATTGTCCGGTAACCTTTCTTAGCCCTTGGGCTAATTTTTCAAAAAGGTAAATGTCACAACCTGCCACTAATACGAGCACAAATTCTCAATTCAGTAAATTAAGCTGTACGTGATGTCTATTAGAGGTGAAATGTCAATTAGCAGCGTCTAAATTGAGTACTAGCAAAATGTCCCAAACTTCGTTGGATATGTTGCTGGGCAGTTTTATGCTAAGCCCATCAAGTGTACAGTAGAAACAATTACATTTGTGCACTGACACCAGTTCGTGCTCAGGATAAAATGTTTGGTCTGGGTCTATTTTTATTCTGAAATCATGTTGTATTCAAGTTTGCTATTGTCTTCATCAAAATATGATTTTATTAGTGGTAATAGGTTGATATTTACATTGATATCTACATTGTGATTGTCAAGTGGTAGTCTCAAAGAAGGTGAGGCAATTCTGAATATGAGTCCATCATTTACACACAGAGAATTATAATTAACAACTGTCATGGACTGAAACGAGAATATCCGGAACATACGGAGACTGGTTTCCAGCAAGGTAGTCACCCTGTTTGCTACCAGTATGTCTGACATAGAACTAACGTGGGTAAACATATTCTTGCAGTCGAAGTTCACATCGGATCACCGCAGCTTCATTACAATAGAGAGGAAAAGGGTAACATTTTGCCATTAATGTCCTACATATGTTCATAACTACACCATATGCAATGTATCCTAAGTGGGATTTCCGTCTAGTAAGAAGTTGGTATAAGTTGTAAAAACATTTCAGACAAACACAGTTGATGAATGTGAAGTTTGATACCCTCTGCTATAGCATGATGGATCATATGGCGTTCGGTAGCTACAACCAGGGATGAGATACACATAGATACCGAGTGATTTAGTGCCGAAGTTTTTCTTGTTCATGTAGGATCACGCAATAACAGTTAGGTATGATTGACCGATTAATCACAATGGTTCAAAACTTTACTACAAGACATGTGTCATTTGAGCATACCATTGCTGCATTACACCATAAAATGTCCTTGAGAAAGAGGCATCATGAGCGTAGTGTAATATCGTGGAGCTACACTAAATATAGTACCCTTTCCAATACAAGTGACAAATGTGGTTAATAGGCCATCACCTCCTACTGGAGGGTACAAAGTAGGTGGACCAATGATGATCCACATATTGCTACTCGAGATGTGAGTGATCAATGAGGCAGCCACTTCTTGAAGAAAGTACAAAGTAAATATATCTATAACCACTTATTTCAGTGACACCGCGTATTGTGGGAAACAACAGTCTCTAACGCAGTGGCTCACCCGAGCATTGCAGACAGCATACAGAATTACCAATCAAGGAATCTAAAATTATGCAACTGATTGACGTTTTGCACGCTTTGCTTCTTCGAGGATTTGTTCAAGGACGAGGCTACATTTATAACAGCAATATAGTTATTCGCCAGTCAATCATTGTGGGTGAACCTACTATTATGAGACCATGGAGTCGCATACGGATAAGTTATCAGATTTCAAAAGAAATCTCAGGCCATTGCCTTGGGACTAGCTCTGAGCAGGACATCTATCACGCCATATTAGTGACATAAAACTATCGGTACTTTCTCGCGAAAGACGATGTTTCGTTTCCACTTTATCCCAATAAATTGTACCTGTATATTAATAGGCACGGTCAGTCGATCAGCCAGGTGGAAAGTAGCATAACTTCCAGACAAGGATTCAGAAAGGAGCACTGGTTGTATATTGGCTATTGTATGTAAATATGTGTATGTATTACCCACTTCGGACAGCACAATGTGTCGTTGCACAATGGATCTGGATACATGTCAGGAAATGTGACGATTTAATCATATAAACCCATTCTGGGAGTCTGGTCGGGTCAATATTGATCAATTTCATTGACAGTGATGTGTGCCATGATCACCAGGCCACAGGCCACACATTGTGATTTTCACCGTTTTGTCGGAAACTGTTCGCTTCTAATAGAACAAAAGTGGTTTGTGATGAGAGAAATGTATATATACTGAAATGATAACAGTCATTTACCAGAAATCATCACTACCAGAAATGAGATAGCCTACACAGATACCGAATAATTTAGTGGCAGCGTCTCCTGAAATACGTTTTCAGCTGAGGTCTTGCAATAGATCACAATCATGGTTCGAAACATTATTACAAGGCATATATCATTTGAGAAATGCCATTGTTCAATTACCGTCTTTTATGAGATTTGAGGCATGTATGGTTTGAGTACACCATAAAATGTCCTTCAAAAGTAATAATAATGAGTGCGATGATATTATCATGAAGCTACATTAAATACAGTGGTCTCTCGGATACAAGATGTAATTTTTAGGTTATCCAGATTACACTAACTGGATTGCTGGATCAGACAAAGGAGGCGATTCGGCAAATAAAATGGGAGGTTGTATAAACACCAATATTCCATAAAGTGATCAACTTGTTACTACGCCATCACCTTCTGCGGGAGGGTACAAAGTACATGGGGCTGTGATGATCTCAATTACCCCCAATATTACTCCTCGAGACATGAGTGATCAATGAGGCAACAACATTTTCTGAAGTACAAGGTAAAATATAACTCACCTCTATCAGTTTAAATCACTTTTGCAGCATTTGATAGTATTATTTTTATCGTTAGGCAGCACACAAAATTATGAATAAAATAGTCTAAAATCGTATACATTAATGACGTTCCATAATGCTTTGCGTTTTCAAGGATTTGTTCAAGGACGATGCTGCATTAATAACAGCAATATAGTCATTTGTCAATCATTTAGTACGGGTGATCCTACTATTATGATATGATGGAGTCGCAATCGGGTACGGCTGGTCCTGTCAGTTATCAGATTTAGAAAGTTGGGAAACCTCAGGCCGTTGGCCTTGGGCTAGTTCAGAACATGACATCTATCATGCCTCATTAATACAAAATTACCGGTACTTTCCGTGAAAAGTGATATTTCTTTTCCGCTCTATCACAATATATTGTGCCTATTAGATCTATTCAATCACAATATATTGTGCCTATTAAATCTATTCAATATGCACGATCAGTCGATCAGTCAGGTGGAAAGTGGTATAACTTCGAGAAAACAAATCAGAAAGGAAAAATGGTTGTATATTAGCTATTATTATATGTAAATATTTATATTGCCCACTTCTGGCAGCCCAATATGTAGTTGCACATTTGATCTGAATATATGTCAGAGAATGTGACATTTTAATCCTATACACCCATTCTGGGAGTCTGGTCGAGCCAATATTGATCAATTTCTTTGTCAGTGATTTATGCTGGTATTACCGAGCCACAGGCAACCCATTGTTCATTTTTGATCTCTCGGAATATGTGTGCATGTAAAAAATAAACAATTTTTGATGAAACATATACATACCAAACTGACTATTTCCTATTCCAGTGTATGTAAGCCATTGTATATGGAATTCAATGATTGATATCAAAGACGCTGTTACCTTGATAACATTTTACAACAATCGAATCATCAGCATCGTCGTCGAATATCAAATCACAATTATGAATGAAATTTCCGCTCATAAAAACAATTTGTACATAACATGAAATGTATATCGTGAATACAATATTCTACAAGTTTAAAATTAGAAATGTAGAGGAGAGAGGTACGATAGAGACCTCAAACAAATTGTACATTACATGAAATGCATATTGTGAATACAATATTCTACAAGTTTAAAATTAGGAATGTAGAGGAGAGAGGTACGGTAGAGACCTCAAACAAATTGTACATTACATGAAATGTAATTGTGAATACAATATTCTACAAGTTTAAAATTAGGAATGTAGAGGAGAGAGGTACGGTAGAGACCTCAAACAAATTGTACATTATATGAAATGTAATTGTGAATACAATATTCTACAAGTTTAAAATTAGGAATGTAGAGGAGAGAGGTACGGTAGAGACCTCGAATCGTTTGGGAGAATATCTGATGTGGATGTAACAACCATAAGTATCATGCGTGAGAAACAGTGTAAATATATCGACAGTAGCTCCAGCTCCTAGCTGTAAACTATTAAATAAGGTGCACTTTTCTCAAATCAGTTTCTCTTGGAATCCCGCCTAAGGCGTTCGTTCCCACTGGAGTACCTGTTAAATCCGATTTGATTTTGACAACGAAATTACCCACACTATCCGAATTGTGGACAATACCTATGTGTCAGGGTCGGAAGCAACGCGTGATCCATCAGTCAAATTTAATTTGCTCCCGAGGACAGTACATCCAATTGGAAGTTGGTAAGAACATCGCAGCTGTAGGTTCGCCCCATAAGGTGCGAGAAAGCTTTATTCCTGAGGCAATATGTCCAATTGGTTGTTAACCATGCCCAAATGTGCGTGTTAAATCTGTAACCCGAATCCACTGTCGTTCGCCGTATATTGGTATGATCGTCCTTTTCATTCATTTCATATTTACTTATCATTTACGCTATGCCACAGATGGTGATTGTAAATCTACAAACACTCAATGCAGACCGGAAATCACGTGGTATTATAATTACTTGTGTACAGCTGAAGCGAACCAATTGGACAGGCTATTGATGATGGTTGACCTGACCCAAGGTTATCTCTGTAGGGACGTGTTCCTGTTCCGCGTGTTAGGTAGTTATTGGTATGGAAATTAAACTAATCTCTAATGACAAATTCACAGTGCTAGACACTAATCTTGAGCAGGCAATGAATACATGTAATTGATCTTCAACTGCCTGTGTTGACATGGTTGGAAATGGGTGTAAGCCAACTGGAATGTCCAATTTCTGATTTCTTTATTGTCATAATATTCAATTAATGATGACGTTATGTGGATACTCAGAAATAATATTACTGTACCGTACTATCAGTATACAGAGTGTACTTTGCATGTTTTCATTACTCGCTCTTGTGTCTGGCGAGTTGTTCTATGAATATGATAGATAGTTATGCAGCTTGGTGGTGCTGAATGAAATGATGACAGAATATGTTAACCACGCTAAAAGAACCTTCTAAATCGATCAACTTGAACTGCCTAGTATAACTTGTATACCGTATGAAAATTATGTTGTTTGATGTATAAAATGTTGTCTACTGTACGCACTCTATGTCCGGAGGAACGGTGTGATGAATGAGCTGTATATGGAAAAAATGAAATGTAAGTGTATTGTTCCTATCACAAGTCACTTGGTATGATTATCCTGTCTCTGGGATGTACTAGTTCCTATGAACTTTGCAGTTTTATATTATGGCGCATTTCGGACGTATTGAAGCGTAACACATCACAAAAACGTGCACATCCTACAACTCATGTGCTTCATGTATCCGTTTTTAATGTCACGTAGAACATCATTTGGAAAATGCGCCTCGGCCAAATCTCTGTAACCGCAAACGAGGATAATAGTGCATTGATCAGCAAGCTGTGGCATGAGTTTTCCATCATGGATACACATGGCTTTGGGACTTGTAGACTATTGGGGTGGGAGGGCGGCTACCTGTTCAAACATTGCTGTATGCATGTGCACACAGACTTGCGATCACTGATGGCAGTTTCTTGTACAAGTGACCTTGATGTTTGAACTGGTTTCCGATGAAGGGCGTGGCCAAGGTCTCTCTGGACTCTAACGAATTGGACGGCGTGTGACGAATCGAATGTGGCCAAGGTGGCTATGTCATGGCTCAGTATCAAGACCGTGCGTTCAAGAACCGACTTTGGTGGTTCAAAACGAGACCACATTGGTAAAGAACCAACAACGAAATGCAATTCAATGTCCACGGCATAACACAATTAAGTGCGTCAGTTCTGTTCTACTTTATCGCATGTACAGCTCATTGTACATTTTCAATGCGTAGTCAATCGGACATGTCAGAACCATGATATACCGGAAAGCATACATGTAAATAAAAAGAAACATGACATATCAATTATTAGGCCTATACTGTGGCTAGATTCACAATAAATATTTAAACAACAGTCATCTGTTCGTTCAGCGAATTTGGACTCCTTCAACAAACAATTATTGATCATTTCGGGTTCCACTGTAGACAAATACACCTCAAGGCTGAACGTATTTGCTTCTTACACACGTGGTGTGGCAGATTTGTGGATATCGTGTTATCCAGCGCAATAACCTTAGACAAACTCGGCACTGACAACATCGTTACCTGGCAAAACACAATTGTTTTCCTAATTAAGAATATCTTAATGCAGGGAGACTGTAATGTTATCTAGCAATGGCACTAAATCTTGTGACCAGATTTTGGTATTCGAGAAACCTACGAAACTAATATCCGTTATAATTTGTTTAAGCAATGTGTGCACAGTGAACGAAATTATAGCAAGAATAAATTGTCTTTTTCTTGGCAGCAACTGCCCTAGGTTTTGGAGATTATGAATCATACCTATTGTGGACTTTATCATAGCAGGTGAAAAACCTTAAAGTTAAATACTAATATCCAGGCAATATTACTTTTTGTCATAGTGTTGTGGTACATTCTTAGTGAATGCACACTATCTCTGCTATTCACATGATTCAATAACTGCTATGTGTTCCGACAGACTATGTTGGGATTTAGGCTTCTGGTTCGTTTCAATATTTCGCTCGTCTCCTATACTTCGCTGAAGCAGACCCTGGAGCACGGAAGCTGGATGTCGACATGACGGAACTTGCTCTCTACTGTAAGTAGTTTACTTGTGCTGGAATTGTACTGGAATAGTCCAGTCTCACACATGATAAATTAAATTATTGTTTTGGGGTATAATATGATGTTGAAATGTCATGTCGTATAAAACAGAGTACACCGATGAAATGGTAATCATAGCAAAAACCATTATACTGGTTGTTATGAATACATTTTGTCCTTGAGGAAGCATACCACATCGAGTTAGGTGTATATTGGATGAGAGACAAGCGGGGTTGTATGCGGAGTAAGAGTTCCTACCTGGCCTGGCCGCTTATGACGTCGGGCGTACGTCACGTCAGCGAGGCATTAACAAACATCAAAGCTCATTGTCTCACCGGGTGCCCAGAAGCCACATAATGTTACCAGTCACTACACACTAGTAAATCGCTAGTAAATCGAAAATACGGATGTTGTAGGCAGAAGAAACTACATGTACATGTAGTTGATAAAACTGGTTATCTCAACATACAAGAATAGATTATAATACTATCCACAATTCTACATTAAAACTGATATTTCTGTATCAAGGCTAAAGTAACTTGAATGACACATGAAATACAAAGGTTTCAGGATTTGGTTGTTAACAAAAGATGTGAAAATTACCCACATTTCATTGTAGTTTGACGAACGTCCACTTTAGCAGATGGCAATTATCTTTGCGGCAATTATCGTCAATACACCTGCGCATTTACCGCCACACGCCACTGGTAGTAAAATGATTGTTTATACCCTTGACAGAATACTACAATGGCATTTACAATACGCAATTGATGTGCAGTTTGATACTTGCATTAAACTGATTATATCGGCTGATGAGAAAATCATTATCCGTAAAAAGACTTTTTTGGGTGTTTGATTCTGGGTTCCCCATTTCCCACTAATCAGTTTTGAAGAAATCACTACATCATGCTAATTTTCTGACCATACTGTGCTAAATTTTTCGAGGTGAAATAGAGAACGCCCTGTGCCATAACAATTCTATACATGTACTATTTTTATGATTGCATACACTTACCCGAAATTCATACTTTGTGGCCCCGGCTGATCCTCGTTAAAGAAATGACGTTTACATTACATTACATGACCACCCTATTACGGAACCCGCAAACTGCAACACTTCCTCATTCCCGGGTCGATACCTGGTCCCCCCTCTTTAGAGATAGTTCCATCTTTCCCCCAGTCTCGCCACCCCCATGGCCTCGACCTTGTCCAGAACTTTATTGCGTCCGGGTCTCTAATGACTTTTAGCTAATCAGTCATCTGTGTTTCAGTTGTCAGCTAATTCAATAATCGACCTGATAAATCCGTTCTACTGGCAGCTTGCAGGAAGTGCTTTTCCAGTTATTTTTGCCCGTTTGCATTGACATGAACGAAACAAAATAAGTCTGGATGTTCGAGAGTGACAGTCGTTTTCTCAAGTATATATAGCGCAAATTATCAATTACCCTTTGTTCAGGCTATGAGACAATTGTTTAGGAAACCCAACGAAGGCTGTTGCACTACAATATCATCCTGATTTAGCGTCTCCAACCTGGTGTATGTTTCAGCGTTTTGATAACATAATTCATCTAGTGCAGTCAAATGTGTTGCTACGATACTTTCAATGGTATGGTTCTATTGTCAATCACTCCCAGTACATTCAGTTGTGGAAACGCATACATATTTGTGTACTTCCTCCAGTTATGGCACTTTTGAGATGTTATTTTCTAGGAGGATTTACTATTTTTGCATATTGAAAGATGAATTAGTGTAGTGTTTATAGTCTCTGGTTATACAGGCGACAATCGTGTATTGAGTCGTACTAGAGCAAAACGATATTTACAATGGAATGCATATTTGTATCATCATGGATATTACAAATATTTTTCGCAGTCGTAATAACGATTACACGTTTAAAATATTTTCTTCAGGTAATACCGGAGATAAACACGCATTATAGTCAAGGACATGTCCATGCAGGCTTGACGTATAAGCAGTATCATCCTTTCTGTGGTCCATCAACACCAACATTTCCGACAGATATAATTATGAAACCGACAATTTTGGAATATTGCTCCATGTCTTCTGACCAAGAGGGAACTCCGGATATTTGATCACTAAAGGAGACTGCGTGCGATGTCTTTTGTCTTCAGACTGTGAAAGAAGATAGCATGTATCATGTCTCACCCAACATGTACAAGCCTACTACAAGGGGCATAATAAAGCCGTGGTTTTTGAGTACTCCGAACCGGGAATCCAGTACGTAGACAATGGGGTACTTGCTGATGCAATGTACTTTTGGGGCTCTACAACAATCTGTCCATTGTTTGCATTATGCAAAAACAAACATGACAAAAAATTAGTGTTTTTGTATGTATTTGGCAAAGTATACTGTTTCTGTGGTTTATCTATACCTGAATTACATGGTGGCGATCCTGGTGGCAAAAAGGAACATCATTAACCAATCCCAAATCCAGTTTGTCTGAGTCCTTTTACGTCATTTTCAACATAGTCTGCAAAACTTTACTATTGTCATTTTCAACATATTCTGCAAAACTTTACTATTGGGCATGTTAAGTTTTCTGACGTAATTTGTGGAACTCGGACAACTTTTGGGGACATCTTGGATAGGTGAATTGAAACTGGTACGTATTTTCCTGTACTGCGCATGTAAATGACAACGATAGGTTACAGTGAAGGATCTAGTTGAAATTTCAGGTAAATACACAACAATTATAAAACCAAATTAAACTACCCGGTTAACTTTGTAGCAGTTTGTGTTCATTCGGTGTCTTCGTGAGCATCATTAAAGGGCCTATTTGGACTTCAAATTCAAGCGCGAAATTGAAAGTTCTCTTTCGAAAATAACAGTACCATGAATGTTGTACCATACATTTATGTCACCTTAGATATAGCTTCTTGTCGTACACGTCAGTGTCGTCAGAGCCGAAAAAATTTGTTGTTGTAATTTCCATAATAGATATTACGCTAAAATAAACGATATTCACAACGTTCATAATAACAAAATATACTGTTCACACACCGAATCTGATGTCATACCGCCATATGTAAAGGTCAAGGTAGATCGTGCCATATAACTACACTATAGCTTTATTTGAAGTTCCAATGAGCAAACGTGGGTTCCAATTGGACCAGATATCGAGAATCTGGCATGTTCAGATGCACATCCCGGTAGCGTGGCTGAAGACGCAGGTGCATAAACAGACCAGTTATTGCCAGAAAATACCATCTGCTCGTGTGAACAATTAACAGAGACATATTTGGTAGTTGTTTGTCCAACCCGCTTATTCCGTCTGGTCAACACAACACAAGGCATGACCTTCACGTACTATTCTCACTATTTACACATAACTGGATATTAGTGTATCATTGTGCACACGTTTTTCCCATTGAAATATAATTACTCCACATTATCTATTATATAAGTACTGGAAATCATTGTTGTCAAGTTTCCAGGTGTGTAAAATTCAGCAACAACTGCTGGACTATACCACTTTGGCCTGGCCAAAAAATGGAGTATCTGCGCCAATTGCGAATTCATTGAATTTATTCGGTAAAGACCCACCTTGCATTCCATGCCCTCTTCTGAGAAAATCGTTCATGCATAGCGAAGTCAGTACTGTTGACAAATTTCAGTCGCCTTACTGGTCAGCACCGACCATGTCCTATGAATATCAAATAATTCTAGTCATTCATGATTAAACTGAAAAGCGAAACATTTTTATATGGCAAAGTGTGCCAAAATACAGAAATACACAAACAATTTGCACCTTTAATAATGTAAAGGTAATGTAACCCATTGTGTTTGACAGGTAATGAGGTCTTCAGCGGCGCCTCGCATTTGCCACACAATATTTCATGATGGGATACACAGATTATACAGTCACGATGCTAACTTGAGAAGATATTGGGGGTAGTTGGTATTCGCTTTTCGAAGCCATATTGTTGTTCTCCAGAATTATTTTAATAATGTATTGAGATTTTACAAGGTTACCAATGGCAGCTATGCAATACACGTAGGGGTGATCAAACGACCATTCACCAACGGGCAATATAATATCAGTCAGTTTTGGCGCCAAATCTCTACTGGATATCGTCTGTCTTCACTACCGGATATCACTACCTGATATCGTCTGCCATCAATAACGTAAATTGATAGGAATATTAAGTTGTTTGGTGACGCCAGAAAAAAACCCAGGGTAACGAAGTCGTGAGGAGCCATATAACATAATGCAGAAGTAAAGTGGGCGAGTTCTTGAAGATTCCAAATGTATCTCATCTATTCGAAACGGGATAGGCGAGACAGCATTACTTGTTCAGGGTAACACTAAGAGTGTGTTATGTGACAACAAAACATGCATGCGTTTGGATTATTGCGCACACAGATAATTTTACTTGACACAAAAGCCGTGTTTTTTGGTCACCAGAATCCACAACAAACCAGACTGGATAGTCACCTCTCCTCAGTTCAATGTATGTGAAGTTCTGACATTCGGTATACATACTGTTTCTCATACATTCAGTTCCAATTCGATGGAGGGAACATCCAGCTACACGGACAATCAGAGTATTCTTTCATTCAATGACGAAATATAAACGGATTCATATAACACCTTTATCACTGCAAAACACTTTCTCTTTCAGTGAATATCAACTCAAAAGGCTGGTATCACTTCTGGGTTCCTTTATGTTATTGTCACAAAGTGATGGATCATGTTGGATACATTTGTGGCAAGCAAAATATGTTCATATATTGCGCAGTCAGAATCCTGACCCAGACTGATTTGGGAAATCATATATGGAGTTATGCTATGGAATAGCGTATACTCGAATTATTCCAACTTCATGTAAAAAAATACATATTCTTCATTTTTCTTCAGAAAGGGACAACGTCGGTACCACTATATTGTGGTGAAATATAATACTGCTTATTTTGTTAAAGGCGACTCTGATGACCCATAAAAATATATTGAAATAGATGTGGTAAATGGTTAATTTTCTGATTGATTCTATTTTTGTGGAATTTGTTGGTCGAATATTTCAACAAATTATTGGTATTCCCATGGGTACAAACTGTGCACCATTATTGACAGACCTGTTTTTATACTCACTTGAATCAGATTTCATCCAACATTTACCAGGAGGAGGTTCTAAGAAACTAACATGTAATTTTAAATTCATTAAAATAAATCGACGATGTATTGTCGCTAAATAATCCTAAATTTGGTGATTATCTGGATGTCATATATCCTAAGGAACGTGAAATTAAGGATAACACAGACTCCGCTAATTTTTTCAACTATCTAGACCTGAGGTTGAAGATTGATCATGATTCTAACTTGTCAACTAGATTATATTATGACAAACGTGATAATTTTAATTTTTCCATAGTCAATTTCCGTTTTCTCAGCAGCATTCCTGTGTTACCAGCATATGGTGTGTTTGTTTCTCAACTTATACGCTATTCTAGAGCTAGTTGCAAATATGAGGACTTTGTTTATCGAAGTGCCCAGCTAGTCTCTAAACTGCTGCGACAAGGATACGTTTTACCAAGACTTATAGCTGCCTTTGTCGATTTAATAGCACTTGTCTGCTAATGTTATTTGTTAACCACTCCATGTCGACATAAAATAAATTTTTCCTATCCTAAGGAATTCCATGGATGTCATCACGATCTGGTTGATAAATACACATAACCCATGACTGCCATGCAACTAGATCTATTTTATTGTTAATTTTGAGGTATTCATGACGGGTGCTACTAGTGGAGCAGGAAATGCTCACTCTTTTTCGAATACCTGATTTCAACTCCTAATGGCTAAATTGGGGGGTTCATGAGTTTCCCTGTCGTTTTTGTTTTCTCTCACTTCGTATGCCTGATATGACTTTCTGTCCCCGTACTATGACACTGGGTTACGGATACTGTTTTGCTCGCTCGGAATACTTAATACTGGGTACTGATTCTACGTCTTTTAATTGCTTACATCGGTTTTTGACGATATTTTTGCAATGCTAAAGGGTATCGTTCTATAACTTGGCGTACTTCACCTTCGTCAATTTTTGACCAAATTTCAGACTTTTATCGCAAAAATTGAACAAGTTGGCAATCTACCCAAATGACAAATTTCAGCCCAAATCGGGATCATGAGAATCTGAGCATATTCGATGGTTTGGTCCTGTTTACATCCATTAGGATTCGAGGTATATTGAAATTCTGGACCGGAAGACACATCAGGGTGTATTTTATACAAAGGTGTTGATTTCGAAAGATTGCACCGCTACAAAACCGAGCAAATGCACAAAATTGTGCGCGGAAAATTGCCGGTTGACTCCCAGGGAAAATTTGCCAAGATGTATTATGATACCGTTCAGCAACGCACAATTATCAGCAAAAACAATGTTAACGAATTAACAAAAATAGTGTTTTATATTTGGCAAACACCATACATGTATATTCTTATTGCCTAATACCTGTATTGCTTCTTATTTGCACGACTAAACAGAAGCCTGTTAACACACCATCACTACTGAATTTTTTTTTTCGTCAAAGTAAATGCCACAAACGGACTAATATGTAATAGTACCAATTCATACACTTACCAAATATATTGGAACTGTCCCGTGGGCAGAATGGGTTGTGTGATTATGGTGTCACATTTTCCGACATATATCTATATCAAATGTGCAGTGACACCTCACCCTGTCTGAACTGGTAATTTTACATATATGGTTCACACTGATCATGATTCCCGAACATTATTCTACATAGGCACGACTTACAACGTTACTACGGGAATATGTTTTCGGAAAACAGGAAACTTTTGGCCCATTTTCACGAAAGGCGGCGCTTCAGCACCCGTCTATCACAAAATTCGTCCTTTGCATTCTGGGATACCAAAAAATAGTTCCAACATGATGGCTCTATGAATCGAAGTAAGTTTGAATGTTTGTGATATTTTGTTACAGACAGGGAATATTGTCGAAAACTATATACAATTTTTAAGAGATTGTGATAGAATAACTCCAGTAGCGATGTCCGTAGCCATCTTTAGTGCGTCTGAAAAATCCATGGCTGAGTCATGACTGTCTTGTCGATCCATGCAAAACAAGAAAGCACGTGCTCGTGTTTACGAAACGCGCATTAATACGGAATATTTGTTATCGCGCATTGACACTGTCCCCTGATTCAGGGGACAAGAGAATCGGTTGTTACAAAGACGGGTGCTTCGGAGTGCACCCGCCACTGTTGATCTCCGCATTTTTTTCCGTTTGGTGGCGCTGTCGGTAATATAAGTGAAAATTTTAAACAAAGACCTACCTATCAAGAATAATCCAAACATATGGCTGTGAAAGCCGACTCATGAAACGTTCATCCAAAATGTGTATAAGTATGTTGCTCGATTCCCGCTTACAGCTTGGTACTGGTCCATGAAAAAAAAAACGGCTACCGAACGGCCTGGAAAACCGGGATTTTCGTGTTGGACCAATATCTCATGAAATACACTTTATACAGTGTGTGTGTGCCAACACGTGTGTCAGAGCCATCAAATACCTTCGTATCCATTCAATGAAATCATTTGGAGGGTCTACAGGTGTATATATTAAATTCTTAAAAGTGTTAAGTTTTTCACTAGATGTTATGTTGTTGTTTCGTTGATGGTATGGGTGGTAACTGGTTATTAGGAATAATAAAGATGTTTCCTCTTTTAGTCCTTTATTCACAGAATACATATTCACTGTATGGCGGCGGGATCTCAACTGAATACAAATTCAAAATTACACATGAAGCGGGAAACCGGCTTTCTGGAAAGGGGCATGGTCAATTAACATGGAATGCTTGTGCGTGACAGTCTGACCCCAAGGGGTCACGTACAATAAACAATAAAATGCCGGTCTCTGGATCTGCAAAACTCATTTATAAATTTTGTGGATATCTGACAAAAGAGTGCCGTCTGGTGGAAAACCTGCAATGAAAACCTGGTAATATTACAACACCTTCAGTACACGATTGTGTCTGAATCTCAGTCTCATGTGTGGACACAACATACATCATATATAATAATATATGTATGAATAAAAAATATCTTCTTCAATTTATTACCAACAAATTAAGGTTGGTATTACAAAAGTTGACATTACAAATTACAAAAGTTGTGAACGACCTACCGGAATTGAAACCTTGATGAGCTCTCGGCCCAACCATACTTACCCGCAAATTTGATTACCAAACCGTACGTCTAGCATTGTGAAAGCAATTTTCTACATTTAAATACTCATCATTTCTAAAAAAAATGTCCAATACTGAAGAAAAATGTTAACTCAGGAAAAATATTCGGTTGAGGGACGAGTTCATCCAACTTACCTCTAACACATGTTGATATATGTCGATGAGTCTGGAAATAACGTTACTTCCGACTGTTCGGCTTTACGAGCCACCGTTACCGAGGTATGGCAGTAAATGAGTTGTGTTTGGCAAAGTGCATTATACTATACTATGGTGTAAGACGGCGGCTATTTTGGATCTTGTGTTTTTGGTACGCGAAAATACGAAGCGAGAAGACGAAACCACGAAGCGAAGACCCGAAAACATGAAGTAAAAACTCGAAATTTCATCTCGTCTTTTCGTTTGGTGTTTTCGCTTCGTCGCCTCTTACCATGGATGGAGGGACACTGAAATGTAATGTATAATTATTCCCTATGAAATCATGCATAATAAAAATAATAACCAGTTCAGTCTCTCTCGAAAGCACAAAACAAATATTGCTATTATTAATATTTGCATTTCTTTCAATGTAGACATTTCAGACATTTGTCCAGTATCAGTAAGCCATGTTTGGCGGATAATCATTGCTGACTCGTCAGGTCAGATATACAGCATTCAGTGCACACAACGGCGGCCATTTTCGGATCTGGGTTTTTCGTCTGGGCGAGAATGCGAAAACACGAAGCGGAAACACGAAATCACGAAGTGAAAAGACGAAAACACGCAGTGAAAAGTATGGTGTACGACGGCGGCCATTTTTGGATCTCGTGTTTTCGCCTCAAAAAGTAGGGCGAGAACGAGAAAGTACGAAGCAAAAAGACGAAACTACGAAGCGAAAACCCGAAACGAGAACTCGAAACTGAATCTCGTCTTTTCGTTTCGTGTTTTCGTCTTTTTGCTTCGTGATTTCGTGTTTTCGCTTTGTGAGGGGTGTTGCAGGGGTACTGATAGATTGATTAAAATTAGATTATTTATATTGGACATGATTTTATAGAGCGTCAAATATATTTAGTGGCCTGACATCAATGATTAGCGGCTCGTGACTGTGAAATATTTCACCGCAAAATGTTGTTTTACAGGTCGAATATAATATATATATAACTATATATATTATATTAACGAGCTATGGTGCATAGAGGTTTCGAATTGACATGGGTCTGGAAAATGTCTGGAAATTGTTCCATTTTGAGTCTGGAAAGTCCCTGATCTTGGTATTCACGGAATAGTGAAAACTATGTGACTATAATAATATTGCAGTATATTATCTTTATTGGAATATCTACATCCTCACACACTTTCAAAAGTAACGTCTGTCAAAACATTTGATTTCTCCACTTTGTACACAACTATACCTCATTCTGAACTGAAGTCTCAGCTTAAAAAACTAATCAATAATTCATTTTTCTCTAAAAAGGGACCACTATATTGTAGTTAAATATAATACCGCTTATTTTGTTAAAGGCGACTCTGATGCCCCATACAAATATACTGAAATAGATGTGGTAAATATGGTTAATTTTCTGATTGATAATATTTTTGTGGAATTTGGTGGTCGAATATTTCAACAAACTATTGGTATTCCCATGGGTACAAACTGTGCACCATTATTGGCAGACCTGTTTTTGTACTCATATGAATCAGATTTTATCCAACATTTACAACGAGGAGGTTCTAAGAAACTAACATGTAATTTTAATTTCACTTTCCGATACATAGATGATGTATTGTCGCTAAATAATCCCAAATTTGGTGATTATTTGGATGTCATATATCCTAAGGAAGTTGAAATTAAAGATACTACAGACTCCGCTAATTTTTCCAACTATCTAGACCTGAGGTTGGAGATTGATAATGATTCTAACCTGTCAACTAGATTATATGACAAACGTGATGATTTTAATTTTTCCATAGTCAATTTCCCTTTTCTAAGCAGCAACATTCCTATATCACCGGCATATGGTATGGTATTTGTTTCTCAACTTATACGCTATTCCAGAGCTAGTTGCAAATATGAGGACTTTGTCTATCGAAGTGCCCAGCTAGTCTCTAAACTGCTGCGACAAGGATATGTTATACCAAGACTTATAGCTGCGTTTAAGAAATTCTTTGGACGTCATCATGATCTGGTTGATAAATACACCAAATCCATGTCTGCCTTGCAACTAAATATATTTTCATGTTAATTTTGGGGGATTCATGATGGGTGCCACTAGTGGGGCAGCAAATGCTCACTCTTTCCGGAACACCTGATTTCACCTCCTAATGGCCATTTTTGGGGGTTCATGAGTTTCCCTGTCATTTTTGTTTTCTCTCACTTCGTATGCCTGATATGACTTTCTGTCCCCGGACTATGAGATTGGATAACGGACCCTGTTTTGTTTGCTCGGAATACTTAATACTGGGTATTGATTCCACGTTTATGTCATAACTACAGCAATGCAGACTCATTCCCCACATTGGAATCGAGCTATGCACCGCTGAGAGGCGACACATGTCTTTTACTACATTTCCTGACGCTTATTTGTGGCAAGGTTGAACAACATTACTTGGCAGGATTGATGCAGTGACGTATAACACGGAAGTGCATAATCAGTGCGGAATGAAACAATTATTCAGCTGAACCCATATCTCAGTGCACCATGAGATGTTGCCTCCGTGAAATCGTTCAAGGCTTTTACCCAGTCGATTCATCATGGTGATAATTTTATCATAAACTCATTGCTCAGAAAGTTCAATAAAGTACGTCATGCAACTGAGTGATACTGTTGTCTTGTCAGCTCCCGGTTATCTTTTGTCGCTATATCCATGTTTATAATATTCACAGTAAATGTAATAATATCCCGGAAAAGACGATATCAAAAGATGACGATGCGCAAACTATATTACAGAAACACATCATTTTCAAAATATATTACAGAAATACACAAACTTCAGCATATAATCTGTACGCATTGCTATAGCATCTGTGATGTAATTTCTGGACAATCATACCAATATTCATTCTGCATATTGAATGACCAGTAATCTTCATGCTCTTCCGGCAGATTAAGCCAAAAAATAGGGTAGGTAGTATGATGAATTGGCGATTACAATATCATAGAGTATCATTATATAACTATATTGGATTATGAAATCCATTATACTAGGTCTCCTGCATCATCTGGCAAGTCTATAACCACGACAATGGCTTTATGGGAATCCCCAAACCACACACACACAAACAGGTATGTGCCATCATGCCCGATAAAAAATAACCTTGTCTTTTTGTGCCAGTGCCAAGAGCATTTTCATTAACGTCAAGGATATTGGCTCCCGATAAATATTGTACCGTTTCATTAGTTAATGGGGGTAATAAAATGAATGATGGTAACTTACTTTAAAAGTATATAGATTTGTGTTAAATGGTCGTGTGAAATCTAAGGTTCACCAAAATATTCTAATGGTATATCTATTTGCCTAAATTTGTCAATGTTGGATTGAAAATTATTATGCTTTTCATACTTCTCAAACGAACATTGACTATTTTGGTATTAGCTTATGAATGAATGAATGAATGAATGAATAAAAACTCAGTTGAATACATACGATATAAACTCACTTGCCCAAAAACTTACACAATGTCTAGCCGTTAACATGAGTCCTGCGCCTGTAGTCTCCACAAAAAATGTGTCGAAGCATAGGACCAGTAGATACCGTGTATACGGTGCTAGGCAAAGGAGATACAATTGTTAATGTTGTGTTTGTTTTTTAGGTTACCGTACCTATGGTCCGATAACCTATTGGCATGGCGTTGCGTCCGTCGTCCGTCCGTCCGTCCGTCGTCCGTTCACATTTTTATCTTTAAAGTATAATGAGCGAATCTTTCTGAAATTTTGCACAAAAATACCTAAAAATATTTCAAGGAAAGGTTTTTTTTAGTTTTTCGATTTTCGCATTTTTTTTCAAAATGGCCGCCGTTTTCGACGAAAAATGCCTGATTTTGGACTTTGGCGGCCATTTTCTCAAAAACTGTTCAGTAACTTTTTTCTTTTTGATACAAAACACTCCTCATATGTACTCCTGTGATGTGTATAAGTTTCGTTGCACTTGAATGGCTCGAAGTGGGCCATTTTGGGCCAAACTTGGCCCAAATAGGACTTTCCCATGTTAAATTTTCCTATGCTTTATAATGGGACACATTATGCCTTATATCTCTCTTAATATTGAGATTAGAGACTAGGAATCAATTGTGGACATATAGGAAATGATATACGCTGAATATTCTCGTGACCTTGAATTTGACCTCTGACCTCAGTCTCAAGGTCAAAGAACAAAATGGCTAATATCTCGCTTATTATCGACTTTACAGCTTAGAAATCAATTCTGGACATATAGGAAATGATATATGCAGATTATTGTCATGACCTTGAATTTGACCTTTGACCTCATTTTCAAGGTAACGGGACAAAATGGCTAATATCTCGCTTATTATCGACGTTACAGGTTAGGAATCAAATATGGACATATAGGAAAGGATATACGCTGAATATTCTGATGACCTTAAATTTGACCTTTGACCTTATTTTCAAGGTCATAGCACAAAATGGCTAATATCTCGCTTCTAATCGATTTTACAGGTTAGGAATCAATCGTGGACATATAGGGAATAATATATCCATAATATTTTTGTGACTTTGAATTTGACCTTTGGCCTCATTTTCAAGTTTCTTTTTAATACATGACACTCCTCATATGTACTCCTGTGATGTGTATAAGTTTCGTAGCGCTTGATTCGCTGGAAGTGGGCCATTTTGGCCCAAACTCGGCCCAAATGAGACTTTTACATGTTAAACTCTCCTATGCTTTATAATGGGACACATTATGCCTATTATCTCACTCACTATTGAGATTAGACACTAGAAATCAATTGTGGACATATAGGAAATGATATATGCTGAATATTTTCGTGATTTTGAATTTGACCTCTGACCTCAGTTTCAAGGTCAGACCACAAAATAGCTAATATCTCGCTTATTATCGACTTTACAGATTAGAAATCTTTGTGGACATATAGGAAATGATATATGCCGAATATTCTCATGACCTTGAATTTGACCCTTGACCTCATTTTCAAGGTCACATGACAAAATGGATAATATCTCGCTTCTTATCGACTTTACAGCTTAGGAATCAATTATGAACATATAGGAAATGATATATGCAGATTATTGTCATGACCTTGAATTTGACCTTTGACCTCATTTTCAAGGTGACAGGACAAAATGGCTAATATCTCATTTATTATGAATATTACAGCTTAGGGATCAATTGTGGACATATAGGTAATGATATATGCCGAATATTCCCGTGACCTTGAATTTGACCTCTGACCTATATTTCAAAGTCAAGAGCACTAAGAGGCTAAAATCTCGCTTATTATCGACTTCACAGGTTAGAAAATCAGTTGTGGATGTATAGGAGATGGTATACGCCGAATATTCTGATGACTTTGAATTTGACCTTGTTCTCCATCTTCAAGGTCATAGGAAAAAATGGCTAAAATCTCACTTATCATCGACTTTACAGCCCACAAATCAATTGGGGCCATGTAGGAAGTGATATATGCTGAAGATTGTCATGACCTTGATCTTGACCTTTGATCTCATTTTCAAGGTCAGAGCATTAAATGGCTAATATCTCACTTGTTATCGACTTTGCAGCTTAGAATCAATTGTGCACATGTAGGAAATGATATATATACTGAATCTTGTCATGACCTTGAACTTGTCCTTCGACCTCATTTTCAAGGTCAGAGCATAAAATGGCTAATATCTCACTTATTATCATTTCTACAGTTAAGGAAGCAATTGTGAACAAATAGTAAAAGATAAATGCTAATTATTGTCATGACCTTGAATTTGACATTTGACCTCATTTTCAAGGTCAGAGCACAAAAATGTTAATATCTCGTTTATTATCGAACTTACAGCTTTGCAATCAATTGAGCACATATAGGAAATGATATATGCTGAATATTCTCATGACCTTGAATTTGATCTCATCTCCAAGGTCAGAACGCAAAATGGTTGATATCTTGCTCATTGTCGATTTTGCAGCTTAGGAATCAATTGTGGACATGAAATGATATATGCTCAATATTCTTGTGACCTTGAATTTGACCTTGTTGTCAAGGTCTCGGGACAATATGGCTAATATATAAAATATGAAACATTGTCCGGTAACCTTTCTTAGCCCTTGGGCTAATTTTTCACTAATAGCTAGAGATGGTGCTAAATGAAAACAAAATGGCCACCATGCAGACCAGCGATCCGAAAAGCAATAGAACTATACACAATGAAGGTAGTCATGAAGAGTTCAACACATCAATTCGATAGAAGATTGCCTGTATAGGTTTTGAGGAAATAGCCCCAAGCCCCGAATGAAGTGGTTTTTAGGTTGCCGGACCTTTGGTCCGATAACCTATTGCCGTGGCGTTGCGTCCGTCCGTCCGTCGTCCGTTCACATTTTTATCTTTAAAGTTTACGGTCGAATCTTTCTGAAATTTTGCATAGAAATACCTAAAAATATTTCCAGGAAAAGTTTTTCGATTTTCGCATTTTTTTTTTCAAAATGGCGGCCGTTTTCGACGAAAAATGCCTGATTTTGGACTTTGGCGGCCATTTTCTCAAAAACTGTTCAGTAACTTTTTTTCTTTTTGATACACAACACTTCTCATATGTACTCCTGTGATGTGTATAAGTTTCGTTGCGCTTGAATTGCTCGAAGTGGGCCATTTTGGCCAAACTTGGCCCAAATGGGAATTTCCCATGTTAAATTCTCCTATGCTTTATAATGGGACACATTTTGCCTTATATCTCACTTAATATCGAGATTAGAGACTAGGAATCAATTGTGGACATATAGGAAATAATATATGCTGATAATTCTCGTGACCTTGAATTTGACCTCTGACTTCAGTTTCAAGGTCAAAGAACAAAATGGCTAATATCTCATTTATTATCGACTCTACAGCTTAGAAATCAATTGTGGACATATAGGAAATGATATATGCCGAATATTCTGATGACCCTGAATTTGACCTTTGACCTCATTTTCAAGGTCACAGGACAAAATGGCTAATATCTCACTTCTTATCGACTTTACAGCTTAGGAATCAATTATGAACATATAGGAAATGATATATGAAGATTATTGTCATGACCTTGAATTTGACCTTTGACCTCATTTTCAAGGTCACGGGACAAAATGGCTGATATCTCACTGATTATCGATTTCACAGCTTAGGGATCAATTGTGGACATGCAGGAAATGATATATGCTGAATATTCACGTGACCTTGAATTTGACCTCTGACCTCATTTTCAAGGTCACGGGACAAAATGGCTAATATCTCGCTTATTATCGACTTTACAGCTTAGGGATCAATTGTGGACATATAGGAAAGGATATTCGCTGAATATTCTGATCACCTTAAATTTGACATTTGACCTCATTTTCAAGGTCATAGCACAAAATGGCTGATATCTCGCTTATTATCAATTTTACAGTTTAGGAATCAATCGTGGACATATAGGAAATGATATATCCATAATATTCTTGTGACTTCGAATTTGCCCTTTGGCCTCATTTTCAAGGTCAGAGCGCAAAATGGGTAATAGCTCTTTTATTACCAACTTTACAGCTTAGGAATCAGTTGTGGACATATAGAAAATGATATATGCAGAATATTCTCGTGACATTGAATTTGGCCTTTGACCTCATTTTCAAGGTAATAACACAAAATGGTTATTATCTCGCTTATTATCGACTTTACAGCTTCGGAATCAGTTGCGAACATATAGGAAATGATATATGGTGAATATTCTCACGACCTTGAATTGAACAATGACCTTGTTTTTCAGGTCACCAGACAAAAGTCTAAGACCTAAAATATATATTGTCTGGTAACCTTTCTTAGCCCTTGGGCTAATTTTCGTTAATCAAGAAAAAAAACATTTTCTATTTTCGTCTATATTATTCAAGAATTTCAACCATAAAAATTAAGTTGATAACACGGAATTGAATTTCTACGTATAATTGTAAATTGATTCCACTCCTCGAGGAACTGAGTGTACACAGTAATATTCAGTTGTTTTCATTCATGCGAGGGTTTTCACTTTATGCTGTCATGGTGAGACGGAAAAATGATTAATAGACTGGATGGACCGATCCATTCCCGAGTATGTCTCCATGAAATGTTCACATGGGCAGATGGTAGTTTGTGGCAATTACTGGTCTGTTTACACACCTGCGTTTTCCGGCACACGCCACCGTAATACCCCCCGCTCAATATGTCACAATCTCCAAACAAGACCAAATTGGAACCCAAATTAGCTAATTTGAACTTGTCATATTCGAATATTCTCAGCAGCGCCAATGTCCTGAGAGCTATTGGTATATTGTCCACGTTCAACACCAAGTTTTACTTTCATTTGTGGATATCTTGTAATTCCGCTGACCTGTTTTGAAAATATCAACACAAAACACATTATCTTCCTTCTCTCATGGTGGCACATCCTAACTTGACAATTACATATCATGGTGGTGTGAAAACACATTTGGAGAACTACCGGTATTATTTTCCACGTTCGAGGCTCCTCATTTGTATTTCATTATTTGATATTTGTCCATCACATGATGGAACCAGGCAAAAGTCGGTATTGACATCGTGTGCGGCACTGTGCTCTACCCAGAACATGTACCTGGGTGAATATACTTTATTCAGTCGTCAGTTCCCAAACATCTAAATAAAAAAATGTCTCCCATCAATATTAATCCATGAACGACATATTTCCCATGTTGTCAAGTGTGAGGATGGCGCCGTCTCTAACATTCGTTTGCGTTATTATGATGTTGGACTCAACCTTTTTTGGACAATATGATATGGCTGGTTTGAAAACAGATAAGGCCAGTAATCAAAAGAGAAATAACCGGTATATAGAGCGTTGGTTACTAGATACATAAGGCGTTGATGTAGACTGACTTACCATACCGCGGGTAAGTTGTGTATTCCGTTTTATACTAGATCCTGCTAATACAGATTAGACTGTAATTGAATTAATTTATTACACAGTGGATTTCCTGATCAAAGTAAACACAAAACAATGTTATGTCTGCTGTCCATACCGTATCAGCTCATGCCTGCTTTACATATACTTTTTGTGGTGAGACTTAACAAATGCCGACTTCACAAGCAGTCTGAAGACGCAATAAGTCAAATGCAGTCTTCTTCTGTGATCAAATATCCGGAGTTCCCACATCGTATGAAGACATGAAGCAATTTTTCAAAATGTTCATTCCTATTTCTGTCGAGATGGTTGGTGTTGTGGGATCACTGAGAAGATGCTACTGCATATAAATTAAGTCTGGACAAGACTGGCTATAATTTTTGTTTTTATCTCCGGTATTATGTAGGGAGGGCTTCCGGCTAGGGCGAATAACTGACCTTTAGGGATTTCACGTTTATCTGGGATTATTCATGCATATATCGTCATATTTTTTTCTCATTAAATTATGCCATCGTTGATATCATCGCGAAAAAAATACTTTTTAATATCAATGATACCAATCAATATGCATTTTGTTGTCATTTTCTTCTATTGTTAGTGAATAATATGAATTTACAATTCATATTACATGTATTTATAGAACATATCAATTAATGAAACATCAGATAATGATAAACATGGATGATTAGATCAGATTAGCATGCCAAATAATGATCAGATTTATGATTATATATTACTGTTTTCCCATTTATCCTGAGTAAAACAAAACACCATGATGCCCTTGTGGGAACTGTACTTGTGCGTCCAGCGGGCTGAGGATGGATGGAGGGCACTGTGTTGCAGAATGGCCAGAACGGACATGTAACCAAAACGAGATCGTTTTTCCAGTGTCTATGGACCAGTTCGAACCATATATTGTATTGTATCAACATTTATTGAGCGCACATTTATATTTTTTGATCTAGTTTTGAAAAATTGAACAGCGAAGGAAAGGTCGGCAAAGCTTCCCTTTTGGATCTGGGAACAAGACGTTGAGGGGCATAACCAGGAGTGAGTTAAAACGTGTAGTACGCCCAGCTTGACGTTCTGATAACCTCGATAAGTCCTTGATATATGATGGACCATTGTTTTGAAGTACGAGAAACACTAAGCATGCAATCTTGATTTGACACCTGCATCTAATGGGGAGCCAGTGGAGTGCTAGTGGACAGCCTGTTGCACTTTCATAGCGAGTTTGTTTGAGGATGACTTTACCGGCCTAGGTTGTATCAGCTGAAGGAAAGCAAAGGCATTTTCAGGTAATCCACAGAAGAGATGGCGTAGTTCAATGGGGTACCGGCGACTATGGCAAATTGGTTGGAGTCGTTCAGTAAAGACCCGACTTGCATTTCACGCCCTCATGTGGGGAAACCATTCATGCATAGCACAGTCAGTGATTTGGTCATCCTACTGGTCAACGCTGATCAGCTGCTATAAATATTGACTGATTTTAGCCATGCCTGATTAAAGTTATAAGCACTTTTAAAATTCACAAAATTTATTTATTATGTAGTGGCTTTGTTCTGTCTGTAGAATGAGAAATCGTACAAATTTGGGTGTGAAAATGTGTACTAGCTGCCTAAATTGAGTTGCCAAATCAAGATTCAAACTCGGGCCAGTCAATCTCGCATAATTTTTTCCTGAAAGCGACCCGTATTTCCGGCGAGTTCTACACACAGTCTCATGACGTCATTGGTATTTGTCTAGATATCGTGGCAACGGGCAATATAGACAGGCCGATCATTCTCTATCCACTGTTTTCATGCACGAAGAAACGGCAATTTTCTAAGTATCTGTTGTCGAACTGTGCATATTTCTTATATATTCCCGACTATCTCGCGATGTACTTTCAAGTTTGCGTGACAAACAAGAATGCTAATTTTGGCTGATTTTAAAATTGATTCCAACTTTAACTGTTACATTGGAATATCCGTATAAGGCAAGTCGGGACTAACTACAGAAAGACACAACTATTTTGTGACTCTCGATAATGTATCCCATTGTAAGATCACAAGTGTTTGAAATAGTTGTCTACAGACTTGCGGAATAAGAGAAACCCTTACTTGTCGAATATAGTAGAGGTTGACAGAAGCAGTCTTACACTTTGCCTCAATGCGTGTACCGAAATGCAGATGTTCATCCATGTGAACACGTAACTGATGACGACCGGGATAAAGTATTCTCACACACTGTGATAGACTGAATATCACACTTGAGAGGCTGAGGTCTAACACCAAGAATATGAACTCAGTTTTACCACAGTTTGAACGATTGCCGTGGGTATGACCAGAGACTAGGCCAGCTACAGTAATATATTTTTCACCTTACAATGGTGGAAATCCACAATAGTAGGGTATGCTCACAGTTGTTATAAATGAGTAAAAATTTAGAAATACAAATAACGACTTTTGTACTTCAGAGCAGTTCGCATATTTTGTGGTTGACCACACAATATCCGGAGATCTCAGGACCTATCCACGGGTTGGCAAACCTGCAAATTTTAGGTTACCGGCCTATGGTCCGATAATCTATTGGTATAGCCTTGCATCCGTCATCAGTCGTCGTCCGTCGTCGTCCACATTTTCATCTTTTTTGTTTACGGGCGAACTTTTCTGAAATTCTGCACAAAAATTCTTAAAAATAATTCAAGAAGAAGGTATTTTTTTGGTGTTTTGATTGTCGAGATTTCAAATGGTTGCCATTTTCGTCGAAAATGGTCAATTTTGAATTTTGGCGGATATTTTCTCAAATTGATGCATAATACTCCCCATTATGTACCCCTGTGACATGTATAAGTTTCAAATTTTCTTAATGATGCATAATACTCGTCATATGTACCCCCGTGACATGTCTAAGTTTCATTTCCCTTGAATCGCTCGAAGTGGGCCATTTTGGGCTCAAACTCGGCACAAATGGGACTTTTCCATGTAAAATTCTTCAATGCTTTATAATGGGACACATTTTTCCAAATATCTCACTTAATATTGAGATTAGAGATTAGGAATAATTGTGGACTTATAGGAAGTGATATATGCTGGATATTCTCACGATCTTGAATTTGACCTAATTTTCAAGATCTCAGGACAAAATGGCTAATATCTCGCTTATTATCGACTTTACAGCTTAGGCATCAATTATGAACATATAGGAAATAATATATTCTGAATATATTGTTGTGACCTTGAATTTGACCTTTGACTTAATTTTCAAGGTCACAGGACAAAATGGCTGTCATATCTCTTATTATGGACTTTACAGCTTAGGCATCAATTATGAACATATAGGAAATGATATATTCTGAATATATTGTTGTGACCTTGAATTTGACCTTTGACTTAATTTTCAAGATCACAGGACAAAATGGCTATCATCTCTCTTATTATGGACTTTACAGCTTAGACATCAATTATGGACATATAGGAAATGCTATATTTTGAAAATTGTTGCGACCTTGAATTCAACCTTTGACCTCATTTTCAAGCTCACATGACAAAATGACTAATATCTCGCTTATTATCGACCCTACAGCTTAGGAATCAATTGTGAACATATAGAAAATTATATTATGCTGAATATTGCCATGACCTTGAATTCGACTTTTGACCTCATTTTTAAGGTCAAAGGACAAAATGGCTAATATGTCGCTTATTATCGACTTTTATAGGTTGGGAATCAATTCTGGACATATGAGAAATGATATATGCGGAATATTTTGATGACTTTGAATTTGACCTCTGACCTCATTTTCATGGTCATTCGCACAGAGTGGCTAATATCTCACTTACTATCGACTTTACAGCTTAGAAATCAATTATGGACATATGGGAAATGATATTTGCCGAATATACTGGGGACTGAATTTTACCTTTAACCTCATTTTCAAGTTCGGCGCACGTGTCATATATCACCTACTATGTTAAAACATGAAATTGTCCGGTAACTCATTTCGGCCCTTGGACTAATTTTTCGTGTGCTTGGGCAACGGAATTGTACGGAGCCCCTGAAGTGACATACCGAGAATATTCACCAATCCGTGCACACGAATTACCAAACTGTGCGCACAATTTAACAATTCGTGACCACGAATTAACAATCCGTGGGCACAAATTAGTATTTTGTGTGCACGAAATACTAATTTGTATGCACGAAATACTAATTCGTACCCACGAATTGATAAATCGTGCCCACGGATTAGTTATACCAATCCATGGTCACAATTTACTAATTCGTGCGCACGAATTGTTAAATTGTGCCCACAAATTGTTAAATTGTGGCCACAAATTGTTAAATCGTGCCCACGAATTGTTAAATCGTGCGCACGGATTAGTATTTCGCGGCCACGAATTAGTATTTCGAAGCCACAAATTAGCATTTCGTGGCCACGAATTAGTATTTCGTGCGCACGAATTGGTAAATTGTTAAAATAAATATTTTCGGTATGTCACCTCAGGGGCTCCGTAGAATTGCAATAATGTAGTGTGGTGTTCTCTTCGGAGATAAAACCACCATCCATCCACTTTCGCATGAAGTAGTGAAAGATTAATTGCCAATCGGCTTCAAAATGGCACGTTACGGACAGCATTTATTTTGCAGATTTGATGCAATATCGTAAAATGAAAGTACATACTCAACACGGAATGATACCTCTATTCATATGAACTTCATATCTTAGTGCAACATGCGACTGCACTTCCATAAAATGACTACAGGCTTTTTCCTCAAATAATGCATTCCATGGTGTGATTTATGATAAATTCATCATTTAATAACAAGCATTGTTGATTAATGATAAATTTATAGGCCAGGAAGTTCAATACCGTGCATTATGCAATTGACTAGCAGATTCCTCGGATTTACTTTCTTCACTGGCCACAACCGTGATAATGGTGTTCAAAACAAGTGCAAGAAGTGAAAAAACTATACCATTTACTCCCTATTGGATAGTTTATGTAGTATAAATACTAATACATCATATTAGGTTGTTCAAGTATTGTACTTTTGTTGTGGCAAATTGTGCTACAGAGAATTAAGCAATATCACGGAACATGCGGAATGACGATAATGAATTCATGGTGCATTCCTCGGGTTTACAACTCTCGTCCGTCGTTCAATTTAATAGGTCATCCACATCATCTGGTATTAGTAGTAATTGTGCTGGCAAGTCAACGAACACGGCAATGGCTTTATGGGATGCCCAGATCTTTAGCCAAAGATAAAAATTGACCTTGTCTTTTAGTGCCGGTGCACAAGAGTCGCCGTGGCATTTTCATTAAATTCAAGGACATATTGGCTCCTGGTGAGTATCATGTGTTGTTTCAGTGTTTCGGTGCGTTGGCTACCGCCAAGAATTAATTGAATACGCATGTTTTCTACTCTGGTGACAGGGAAAACGTGTGATAATTTAAATATTAATAAGTACATTGATGCGTATCAGGTGGGCCTTTATCGGACTGTATTAACACCTATGAATAACTATTTGCACATATTGGTGGTTTCCAAAATTTCAATGCTGCATACAAAATTCTTGTGCTTTTTTTTTTACAGAGAATAATGATTTGAGTGAATGGCCGAGTTTATTCAACACTGTCCGGATACATACATGGTCTTTAACATTGTATCTACAGGAAATTTTTTGTAGTTTCTAGAATTGAGTATTGCGACTGTAGTCCTCGCAATATAAAGTGTAGTAATATGTCACTACTTTGTTCCCCTTTGAGGCTTTCAATGGTTATTGGAACTGGAAAGATAAAAAAAATGGTGAAAAAAAATAGTTCAAAGTCTATCTGGTTACGTTGAATATATATATACAATGTTAATCCACAAAAGAAAAAAAGAAGTCGTTATCACCCCCCCCCCCCCCCTCCCCAGGAGTATTAAAGTCGAATGGCCACAACATACACACAGCTTCCAATGAACTACATAACAAAGGTAGACATGAAAAACATTTCTCTGAAACGCATAGCCGTCTGGGAAATATAATCAGTGTGGACCAAACACATGTGTAATTCCCAGTACAGACAGGGCGAGGTATCACTGCACATTTGATCTGGATATCTGTCAGGAAATGTGACATCATAATCACACAGCCCATTCTGCCCACGCGACTCTCTCTCATATCTTTGATAATTGTATGTAATGATACCGTTATCCATTAGTCCATTTGTAGCTTGCTGTTTAGGACGATAATATACCGATACTCACAAGTATTGGTGCACTATGTGTGGCTGGCCACTGGTCAGTGTGGGAATATACGACACGATCATTAAGTGTGTTTAAAATGGGGGGGGGGGGAAGTTCATTACTTTGGTAACTTGGTAGGATGTGTGCCCATGAATAAACGTACTTATTATATATCTACAAATTATGATCTTAAGAATGAACTATTTGGTCGGGCTTTGTTTTTATTGCAAAATGTTTACGTTTGTTATTGGGATCATCAAAATCTTACTATATTGGATAATAGTGGGGCAGGAAATGCTCACTCTTTCCGGAACACCTGATTTCACCTCCTAATGGCCATTTTTGGGGTTCATGAGTTTCCCTGTCATTTTTGTTTTCTCTCACTTCGTATGCCTGATATGACTTTCTGTCCCCGGACTATGAGATTGGATAACGGACCCTGTTTTGTTTGCTCGGGATACTTAATACTGGGTATTGATTCCACGTCTATTGATACTTACATGCAAGAGGGTTAGTTTGCATATTCATAATCAGGTTAAACATTCCTGTGCAGGTTTGGTGCAATGTCATAAAATATGTTTGTAATGATGCCGTTACTCAGCTGAACTTCATATCTCAGTGCACCAGTTCCATGAAATCAATTGTGGAACTGCGACGGCAGTTCCATAAAATCACAGGCTTTATTCAATAAATTCATCACGATGATAAAGTCATCATCCGGAAAGTTCAACAAAGTGCGTCATCTAATAGCCAATGCAAGAACCTCTTGGGAAACTCGATGACAAATATAAAAACACGCAAATATTTTGGGAATATCTCAGAGGAACTTTTGTTGTATACTCTAATATGTAGCCTATTCCAATGTTTCATGAACATTATTATCAATATCAAGTCAGCGCAGTAAATGATCCAGCCAGTTAAATCATTGTACTTTTGTTGCATGTCGGATCATGGAATGACGATGATAAAATCATAGTGCTGTGCGTGTAACGACCTTGGATTTTTTTATCGCTTATCGGTCTTTCATTTGATACGTCATCCGCATCATCTGGCATTGTACTAATTGTGCTGGCAAGTCTACGACCACGGCAATGGTTTTATGGGAAGCCTAGACCTTTAGCCATCGATAAAAATTTAACTCGTCTTCCGGTGCCTGTGCATAAGAGTCGCTGTGGCATTTTCATTGGAATCAAGGAAATTGGCTCGAGATAAAGATCATGCTGTTTCGTGGCACCAGTGTGTTTTATACCGCCAGCGTTCGTAAAATATGCATGTGCTTCACTGATAACTTCGGCAACGTGTGACGATTGAAAGTATTTAAAGCTACTGCCTTCGAATGTATGCAATATTTTTTTCAAAACCAAATTTTTGTGCAACACATCTAATGCAAGATTACAAAAGGTGTGCTTAATGATTTTGACCATTACAATTGTCCGAGTTGTCTTTTCATCCGTTCTATTACACATTTTGTACCGGTTTTGTATATAAACAATCGAAAGTGTATTTATCAAACTCGAATGTAAACAAGTGCCCATATCGCGCTTAAAAGTCCGCATCCAGTACATTCCCCAGGTCGTGTGTGCATATATAGTGTAGCTCTGAGAAAATAATCAGTGATGTACCATGATGTACGTGAAATTGACAGTCCATCTTGCACTTCTATGCTTTGTATACATCTGCGTGTGATGGATACAGTTCCTGTATTTACACGAGAACCGCCTATTCAAATGAGCAAAATTTCCCAGAGGACTGGTTATAGTCATTACATTTGATGTGAGTATGTCTCATTCGGTTCATTTAGCATGTTTAAACTATAGTTTTCGAAAAATATTTACTGGTTACGAAGGCAGTTGCTTTAATAATACACCGATTCAAATTGTCCAAAGCTCACGCGATGAAAAGCTCTAAAGAGAGAAATACCAATTTCCGCTGATTATTAATAAAATATAATAAAATTGCAATTCTGTAATGAATGAACAAATTTTCATTAAAAACAATACCACACTGAAGAGAATACCACACTGAAGAGAACATTCATCCCAACTTTATTTCACATGCAAAATGTCATATTAATGAAGGTTTAGATGTCTCAATAAACCTAAAAATCAAAGGGACCTGATGTTCCGGACCCTCTGAGTAAGTTCCTCGACGGAGCTTGTCTTTAATTATTTCAGTAATTTAAACTTGTGTAAAGCTCTGTATATACCATTTAATTTCATACTTCGAAACTGTTTTTGGTACTTTTTCTGTACTTTAGTCTCTCAGGTCACTCCAGGACATCTCGAAATAGTAATACATATATTTTCTTATGTAGACTGGTGATTTATATTTTCCCGAATATATTTTCATTTTACATTGGACAATTTGCAGACGATTTTTTTTTTGTCTGAATGGAATATACGCCACTGTTTGGGGGATTATCTTATGAATAAAGCGTTATACTATTCAAGATACGACGAGATCAGAACCCAGAGAACACGTCGATACATTCCTTGATCGTTAATCAAACATCTGTGTCCTGTGATCAATATGAGCGTTGTAACTGGTAATGGATCTGAACCAGGCCGCGGATATATTGCCGCCGGGATGATGTATTTTTCGCAGTCATTTGAAGTAGTTTCAGATATTCATTTTGAGACTTTCATGTTTAGGGAAATAATAAATGAAGCTAAACTATGTCGGCGCCTAAACTATGGCGGCGTGAAGTTGGACCAATTGCAAGTCATTTGCAGGACAGAAAACTATGGTGTCCGATAGTGGCCATCTGGTAACCTCTTGATTTCGTGGCGAGAGAGCGACGCGAAGTTGCGACACGATGTTGCGAGATTGCGACGCAAAATAGCGAGACAGCGACGCGAAACAACGAGGTAGCGACGCGAAAAATCTCGCAACTTCGCGTCGCTACCTCGCAACTTCGTGTCGCTCCCTCGCAACTTCGCGTCGCAACCTCGCAACTTCGCGTCACTCCCTCGCCCGAAGTTACGAGGTTGCGTGAGCGTGAAGTTTCTGGGACGGTTAGTCTACGGTAGTTTGGACGGTATAGTGCATAATGTGAACAGGCGTTCCCGTCATTTCCGATCAAATGTGATCGCGCGGTTGCGAAGTAGCGACGCGCGGCTGCGAAGTAGCGATGCGAATCAACAAGAAGACGAGATAAAAAATCGCGTCGCTCTCTCGCTGTTTCGCGTCGCTATCTCGCTGTTTCGTGTCGCAATCTCGTTGTTTCGCATTGCAATCTCGCAACTTCGCGTCGCAACCTCGCCACGAAATTACGAAGTTGCGAGATGACCGCCATCGGACACCATAGAAAACTTTTCAATGTTTTCCGGAGCTAGATTGCGGATACAAGTACATGCACGTAGGCCTGCAGAAGAACGAACGCGAGCCAGTTCAAAATTCAGGTTCCTATTTGTACGGCCAACCTGGTTTTTTTTCGAATTAATGCACGTGATATATTGTGGATTGTTTAAGGAGACAGTTTGAATTGTCGGATGTTATCGATAAATTGGGAAGATTTACAACAAAAACGTGTGGCTGCCAATTTGTGTGAACAGATCGTTACATTGATTGTAGCGGAATCGTACACAATTGTCGACGGCGACTCGATTTCAATGTACATCAATCGACACTATATTATTACGCGGTGTTTTGTTTCCACTCCATCACAATGAATTGCAGCTAATGATCGTAATGTATTCCTTACTGGCAAAGATCGTAAGTCACGCCATTGCAATACGTCTCTTTGTGACAGTTCAACGTAATGTACGAGACACAAATCTGGTGAAATAGAAACTGGATTCCAATAGAAGAAAATATTAGATAGCATCGATGAACAATTTGCACATAAATAATTGGATTATTTCCAACAAGAGGTATTGACTAGCGGCTAGACTATTGAAGTGAACGTGATATACAATGTACTGTAACGGATCTGTGGTCAGCCGGAACTGACGGAAGATTGTCGGCTACTGCTACTGCTACTAATTTTAGAAAACATGCTAGAACCAATCAGTGGCAGGCACGTCACCTTTTAAAGCGAGAATGAGGCTGATCACATGACCTTTGGAAATTACGTAGTTTGACGTTTTTGTACTCCGGAGACTCCGGCTCAACCGAGAGGGTGTCCGGCGGTTCCGTCTCAACCGTGAGAAAATATACTAAGTTCTAAGCCGGACCACCTCTCTAATTCCAATTATATGTAACCGTATATAACATTTATCAACGAAATAACACTTGTACAGTTTAGGAATACTCTATGAACCGTGAACCATCTGTTTTCTGGACGGAATACCTGGGGAACATTTGGGAACACCCCCAAATCCGTTACAGTACTCCCAATCCGAGTGTCTGAAAATATTCCTTTACATGTTCATGAAGAAATCGTATGTCTGTGATAGTTTTGCAAAGTATTCTAGCGACGGTTTCCAAGATCCACTGGTTTATCATTGTCCAGGACCCATTTTGTGGAGGGTAGTATTTTTTTTCAGCTCCGCTGTGCCGAACGGCAGCGGAAATTTAGCGATACCGTGTTGTCCGGCGTCAGTCGTTCATTGGTCGTCCGTTCGTTCGTCGTCATCTTTTGTTATCTTTGAAGTTTACGGTCGAATCTTTCTGAAATTTTGCACTAAACTGCCTAAAAATAGTTCAAGATGGAGGTATTTTTTAGTTTTCTGATTTTCGCATATATTTTCAAAATGGCGGCCATTTTAGATGAAAAAGGGCAATTTTGGACCTCGGCGGCCATTGTCGCAGAAACTGTCTGATCAGTTTTGAGAATTTTGTTACCTCACCTCGCCGGTCTTGATGTGGTGGCCATTTTGATTTTTCGACGGGTCCGCGAAAAAAAGTGTTTGTCCCACAACAAGTCACTAATCGTTTTGAGCCATTTACAGCCAGAAAAATAATAATTTATTCTCCTTTGAAGAAATTTTTTTTTCTTGTCGTATATTAGTGAAACTGTCATTGAAATGCATAGAGCCTCAAGCTGTATAGTTCTGTTTGTTGTTCCAGTTTTTTTTTACATTTTCAGGTAACATTTATTTTTTCACAAAATTCCGTCTACAACTTGGTTTGAGTTTGTTACCCACAATGGAATAAATGTTTCACGTACATCTGCGTGTTCATATCATTCATATTTCGCGTGCCTTTGTGCAATTCTCAAGCTGAGTCTAATCAATAAAATCGAATCGAAATATATAGATATGTTGTCAGTTGTTATATGATTTGGATTGTTATATCATTTGATAATATCACTCTGTATTTTCCATGCAGATTTGACTTTTCTGAGTACAACTAAAAGTTTAGTGCCAACTGGCGAATGCGTCACTGTGAACAGACGATAACAGACGTTGATAAACTTTTGGTTTTCAACTGAACAAATTCTAAATCATATGTAAACCAAATATAACATGGTAGCAACCTGATATGATTTTATCAACTCGTGGTGAATATGATATCACTGACTCACTTTTCAATTGAAAGCCAAAAGTTTATCAACATTAACTTGCACTAACAAATGAGCAAAGCGATCCATGTTGTTTTATGTCGTCTGTTTACAGTGACGCATTCGCCAGATGGACCAAACGAACACGACTAACGTCAACGTTGTTGTTTTTTTTAACATAGAACTATATGCATGCTTGGACATGAATATAGGGTTTAGATATGTATCATAAGCTTGTAGAAAATCCTGTATGGTAATCTCATGGTGACCTTGGGCTTGACCCGAAATTTGATTGCTGGTCTCATGTCATGTCCGCATTAGAGAGTACTTAGAAAATACAATTAATTTTCTGTTTCTCGTGCTCACCCGCCTGTGTTCAAAAACAGCCTCCCGGATAAGTATTGTTTTAGTTCATGATAGGGCAGAAGACACACACATGCTCAAAAATGATGGAAACTATTGTACTGTTTCTTTTAATAATTAAGATGTACGTCTACTGATTTCTGTCACATTTATTGTGGATTTGGATAATTGTTTCTAGATAATAAATGTTATGGTTACATACGGAATAAATAGCTTGTTCTGTGGAGAAAATGTTTTCAGTAGAACAAGTGTTCGTTTTATGCAATGAATACTAGATGAGCGGCAGCTAAACCAGCAAGCGTTTTCTCCGTTGGTTTCTGTCGTACGCGAAACATAATGTGTCATAATGTGTCCAAAAATATCAGATTTGGTGCTTGTGTCGAGCGTCAGCGCTGACATTGACTGGTACGTTATGTCCGTCATCACCAAATTGTCATGGGGTTCAAAATAGATATCTATTCAGTTGAGTGCATTTCAGGTGTTTACTCTCGATTTGTTCACGGAAGACTTTTATCCACCAAAGTTATCAGTAATATACCCAATAAGGTACAATATGTTTGTCTGTCTGTGTTACTTATCCCGAAGAAATTGTCATTGCTCACTAAAAGGCATTCATAAATATACACATGTACACCCGAATCTTATCTATTGAGGCAAACTTGTGCATATATATGTGAAACTTAACCTCAGCAAAAGTAAATTCATTTCAGTATTCCAGAACGCATGTTATTTTTATACAATAGCTATTCAAGAATGGTGGTACATCAATATGCCGTCAGACCAATGGTCTTATGTATTTCTGATGCCATGCAATCACGGTAAAACCAGGATATCTCTATTTAAATACAAAACAGGTTCTCGGTTGTCTGTGCAGATCTGTCATATATACTACTCCTTATAGATGTTCATGCATCATGATACAACATGGGAGCTCTCATTCCTCATCATAGATACTTTTGGCTCACGCTAGATTGCCTACCTACTAGTATTCCACATTGCCTATTGGATCCAAAGATCTTTAACCGCTCAGGTTCCGCTGTAGCATACAAACTCCACACACCTGCCGATTTAAACAGAATACATAGTCCATAAAATAATTATAGTATACTTTCGTTCCAAACGATGTCGAAATTCTATAGTTCCTTAAAAATGGCAAACGTGATACTAGTTGTCTTGGTGGTAATGGATTTATTTTTACGTTCCGTTTTAACTCCCAAAACACAATCTGTGCATGTGTCTGTTATTATTTTAAGGACAGAATCACAGGTTTTATGGTAATAAACAGTAAAATAAAATATCTGCTCTCTGATGTGGACATGACATGAGACCAGCAATCAAATCTCGGGCCGAGCCCAATGTCACCATGAGATGTACCATATATGATTTTCTACAAGCTACTGATACAGATATAAACCCTATACATATGTATCTCCAATCATTCAGATTCCATGGTTCAAGTTATAATTTTATGTTGGAAACAAAAAGCGTTGACGTTGGTCGTGCTCGTTTTGCACATTCCTTCTAATCTGTTGATTCTAGAATTGTGTTTCGTTGCTTGATGGCATTCCAGAATTCAGGGGCGGATCCAGGAAGACGTGTTAGGGGGGGGGGGGGGGGGCAGGCAGATATGGCAATACTGACTAGAGCGATCGAGCGAAGCTAGAGATCATTCCGGTCTGGGGGTCCGGGGCGCGCCGTAAGCCCCCGGGACAAAAATGGAAATTTATAGTTTTTATAGGACTTCTGTGTGTAATTTAATTTAGGGGTCCTTTGGAGTTCATAATGGAGAAATAGTTATTGAAAAAAAAAATTTCAGGGGTCTAGGGGGGGGGGCCCCATAGGCCACCCGCTAAATCCGCCCCTGCCAGAATTGTCAAAATTATTTTCTGCTAGTCGGTGTTTTCAGCGGAATGAGCAGAATCGCAATTCTAGAATTAGCAAAATAGTTATATAATTCGCGGTTCAGTTATATATAAATGCGCATACGTATCCATTCCAGAATAAAATATTCAGAATACCCAATAGCCCCAAGCAAACATTAGATACATAAAAACCATTTGAGGTCAATTTCGAAGTAAACACAATATGCATCATAATAATTTAGTAACCATTATTTCGAGCCGTGTGATGCCCAAAAGGTGAATGCGGGATATGGGTATTTCTATAGGCCTACAATCTGGGCCTTTCTCACAAGATACAGCTTCAGCGCTATTTTGAGAAAATATGCAATTTTGAAGCAGCTGTCTTGGGAAATATACACCGTTTTAAAGTAATCATATTTTGGTGTCAAATATGTTATATGAAATGCAACTGTACCGAGTAATGTAATGCAACTCAACTCAGTCTTTGTGGGACATTGGGCCGAGTGCTTATCTCAAACTTAAGGTCCAATTAAGTATCATTTAAAGATAAGTACATAGGAAAAGTGAAACTTTAGACTTTAGCACGTCTTTATCGAAAGCTACCTTTAATCAAGTACTATGTTTTAAAGTGATATTGGCAGTAAGTTATGGATTTTTCCATGCCTTTATGATCGAACGAAGAAAACATAGCAGTTATAAATCTGTACCTGTATGCCCAAACAGATGCCCCTTTCTACTTGATTTCGTTGCGAGTTTCTGGTGGAGATATTTTGAGTTTGTTTACATTACCGCCATTCTCGGTGCTTTGTACCCCTTGATGCAGTGCGATTCCTCCTTACTCGTGTATGTTCGAGTCAATCGAGCGTGAAATAGGTCAAGTCAGAGGTAACTCTGAATGGCGCACAAAACAAAAGAAAAGCGGCTGCTAGTACTGTCAAATGCTTGAATTATCGATCTGATCAAGCATAGTTTGTTTTGTAACCTATTTTTCTGAGACCACAGGCATATATGCAATTGATTTTGAAAAAAATAGTTTTCCTGCCAATATCACTTTAAAAGATATCAAGAGAATTTTCAAAAGCATTCTGACTACGAGCCTCGCACACACATTGATCGGTTAAGCCCCAGTCCCATATTTGAGGCCGGTGCATTGCGGCAATACACGGTGAAGCACGGCAGCTGGGCCTCCAAGATCGGGGTGCTCCGGCATTGGCCGTCATGTGTTTTTCACAAAAATCATACCGTTTCACCCCGGTGTATATTTAGGTTACCTGACACATATAGAAATGACATTTAACTCCATTATAAAGTTTTATGAGAAATTTCCCTTTCAAACTGTTTCAATTTTCATAAAATTTCAGTATGTTAGAGCAAGATATACAACTTACAAAATATAAAAAAATCAGCACATGTTTTAGGAATAGATCAAGCGCTATAGGCATTTGACCGTGAGCTGCTGACACCTGGCGAATGCCTCGGAAAGCAAATCCCCAAAAAGGGCCGGTTTGCTTATATGTATTCATGCGCACAGTAACAGCTCCAATCAACATGAAAACTCACATGTACAGAGAAAAATGCCTCTATTACAACAATACAATCTAAAACAGAGATATTTTAAAGCAATACCTGTGCATTTTGAGGAGGAACTGGGAGTTATAATATAGTACTTTGATGCCTCATTTTGACCATATAAGGAAGTTATATGTGATAAGTAACCTAAATTGATATCAAAATCACATCAATTTGCTCAAAACTTGTATATATTGTTCACAGACATATGTTTGTTGCAAATCCCATATCTTTTCCGATACAACTGGGAAATAAATAAAATATGGACAGCCAAACAAGAGCCCTCTCGTAGAGAAAAACTGCTGGAAAATGTCTGAAAAAAAGGGTTGGATCACCATAGGACAGGTTTATATACAGAAAGCATGTAATACAGGGTCCTAGTTATGAGTTTCTCATATGCATACATCATCTGACAAGTTAAAGACAACATTTTCATTTTGTTAAAGGGGAAAAAACATACATATCAGTATATTTTATGTGCATACCCCCCAATCTGAAGCAAAATGAAGAATACACTTGACCAAAAAGTTATAATAAGCTGGAGATAGATCAAACTTTGGTAGTACACTGATGACATGTTGTTGTAATATAATCACCAAAAATTCCCAGCTTTTCTCTTGAAGACACTGAGAGAATGGAAGTAATACCAACAGTGAGGGTCGGTCATCGGCTCCGTTTTGTCTGCTGAGGCGTCAGCCCCCCTGCAGGAGCCTGGCTGGAAAAGGTTTATTTAAGCACAGGGTTTTGTGTAAGAAATCAGTTATACATTTATATGTTCATGAGCATTGAATGAAAGTCAAATTTGTCTTAGTTTTGAGGAAAAAATCTGTATTCAGTGTGATTAACATAATCATGGTTACCAAAAAAAAGGCAAAAAGCACCCATTTCCAGCTGGGAAACACAGTTTCAAAAACATTCTGGGAAAATCAGCATGGGAAAGTTGATTCTGAAAATGATGGTAATCTTCCTAGGTATGTGAGGATGACCAGTGAGCAGTATGGTGACCTTGTGACAGCTAAAAGTGATGGGACTCTCAGCCTGGTTGATGTCGATGGAAATCCAGCACCTGTCAAGCTGTTGCGGCCTCGTAAGAAAACAGCCCCTCTTGCTGCTGATGAGGGAAAACTGCAACCTGAAAGAGACTCAAATGATGGAGATGTGTACAAAATCCATCATCAAGGCAAGCTGGAGGAACTGTTCAACCAGAGTTTCAAGGAGCATGCAGGACTGAGCCCAGGATGTGACGGTGATCTTGTGTTTGACCACAGCGCTGAGGAAAAGAGAGGATTATGCTGGAAAGAACAAATACGGTGCTCTAAGTGTACTTTCCAATCTGGAAAGGAAAACCTTTACACAGAAGTTGTACGTGATGGACCGGGATGCAGGGCAGCTGTGCCTAATGTGGCTTTGCAAGTAGGTCTGGCACAATCAATGATAAGCAATACTGCCTGTCGAAGGATCCTGATGGCCGCACACATCCCAGCACCTTCTAGGACTTCAATGCAGAGGCACACTAACAAGGTGCATGACAGCATCATCAAGATCAACAAACAAGACATGGCAAAGAGACGGTCATCACTTCATGATAATAATGAGGCCATGGGACTTCAACGCGATGCACCCATACGTGTCGAGGGAGATGGTCGCTACAACAACTCCCTGTATTCTGGTTCTGGAAAGACACCCTTCCAGGCGGGTACTCAAGCAGTGTATACCTTAGTGGAAAATCAAACACGTCAGAAACAGATAGTGGCTGTCACTACCAAGAACAAGTTGTGTCCTACAGCGCAGCGACTTCGCAACCGTGGTGACAATGTGGACTGTCCTCATCACCTTGGGAACTGCTCCTCCACAGCGGCCATTGACTCCAGCATAGGGTGTGAAGATGGCATGGCTGCTGAGTGTGTAGCTGGGCTTCATGCAGACCCTGAACCTACACAAGTAAAGTACTGCACATTTGATGGAGATTCAACAGCCTTTCAAGGTTTTCAACCTACCTCAGGTGACTCTCGTGACACGGATCTCCAGCCACAGCTCCTGAAAGACACACGACACCTCAGCCTCGGACAGAAGCGCGCGCTCAACAGGGTCGCCTGGAGCAAAACCATGTTCCCTGAAACCACGAAGGTGAAAAGAGACAAATTAGTGTCACGGTTCAGTGAGGATGTGAAGCGGCAATGTGCCAGGACATTCAACCTCTGTTATGAGGCATGTGTTGGTGAAGTCAACAAAATGGTTCGCCAACTCACCTATGCCACAGATGCAATGGTGGAGTGCTACAATGACAATCACACACTCTGTCGACGTGGGAAATCCTACACCTGTGGAGGAAACAAGAAAAGACTGTGGAACAAGCCCCTTTTGCCGCATGGATACAAACTGTGCATGACAGAAGTTGACAAACAGTATCTGCGGCAGTGCATCAGCTACAAACTGGACCGAAAAGCAGTTCTTGCTCAAAGATTCAATACCAACACCCAAAAAGTAGAATCTGTGAATCGCTCATATACTTCAACTAACCCGAAGTGTGTCACCATGACGCGAAACTTCCCTGGCCGAATTCCTGCAGCTGTACACAAGGTGAACAATGGACCTGGAGCGTCGACAGCTCTGCTGCTGGAGGGGGTCGGTGCTCCTCTACCCAGGTCCTCAAAGATCCACAAGCAGCTGAGGAGTGAAGACAGAGAGGCTCAAAAACAGAAGGACTATAAAAAAACAGTAACATGTAAACAAAACAGAGTAAAAACTGTTTTGAGAAACTTCTCAACCTATGACAACAAGGTCAAGAGCAGTGGTGTTGTGTGTAAATACAAAAAAGGCATGCATGATAAGAATCTAGACACTGATCACTGTTATTCAAAATGAAAACAAAACATTTACCGTATATCTACCTATAGAATGCAAGGTGGCATATGTGAGCAAGCCAAATTGTTGTTGAGTGTAAAACATGTTATTCTTGACATATTAGTTGCATGATCCTCAGCTGTGAGGTGCTGTACATTTACACATAACTTATTGTTACAGAGATGTGAAATTTCCAAATGTGCGATGTCTTCAAATGAATGAATTTGCTTGTCCAACATATAAATAAACCGATGTAGATGAGTGTGTTTCCTTGCTGAGTTCTTTGGGAAAGCAACATTAACTGAGAAGTATCCATCAGCTTTAGGTGAAGCACCAATATATTTTCTGCATCCTTTATCATTACAAATTTCAGTTTTCAACATATATTTCAAATAAAGCTGTGCACAATATTGCTCAAAAGTTTCCATTTTGCCAGAAGAAGTCACTTGTTGGGATATGTCCAAACGTAAACAACAATTGTTACCATAGAAACCATTTCAAGGCAGCCCATAGCAAAATGTCATTTTTGGTTTAGGTTACCTGACACATATAGAAATGCCATTTAACTCCATTATAAAGTTTTATGAGAAATTTCCCTTTCAAACTGTTTCAATTTTCATAAAATTTCAGTATGTTAGAGCAAGATATACAACTTACAAAATATAAAAAAATCAGCACATGTTTTAGGAATAGATCAAGCGCTATAGGCATTTGACCGTGAGCTGCTGACACCTGGCGAATGCCTCGGAAAGCAAATCCCCAAAAAGGGCCGGTTTGCTTATATGTATTCATGCGCACAGTAACAGCTCCAATCAACATGAAAACTCACATGTACAGAGAAAAATGCCTCTATTACAACAATACAATCTAAAACAGAGATATTTTAAAGCAATACCTGTGCATTTTGAGGAGGAACTGGGAGTTTTTAAATAATATAGTACTTTGATGCCTCATTTTGACCATATAAGGAAGTTATATGTGATAAGTAACCTTAAAGCCGATGGTAGGAGGACACATCACGGCTGATCAAGGTGGAGGCCCGATGGTAGCCGGCACCAACACGATGTTAACACGGCGAATGCCGATGTACCCCGGAGGTCATCCCGGAGCACCACTTAGTATCCCGGACCATGCCGGCGTCAACGCCGTTGTACCCCGGCGTATGACGGCCAATGCCGGAACAACACGGTTGTAGCCGGCAGTAACACGATGTCCACACGGCGAATGCCGTTGTATCACGACTGAGCCCCGGTAGAGCCCCGGCGTTTCATGTCCTTGATTTTGTGTTGTAATTATATCAAGTACAGATCACGTCTTTTAGTTATCTTGATAATAAATATTTGAACGCCTGATAAAGTTTTTGTTTCATTTGGAAATTGAATTTCACTGTGATAATATATGGAATCCAGATTTAGCATCCAAATATATGTAATTAAAATAGTATATACTGTTGTGACTTCATGAATACTCATTATAATACTTAATTGGGTGTTAACTTTGGCGGGAAATAATTAAAATAAATCACCATAACTTTGGAACGAATGGAGATATCAACATGCTGTAAAAACCACATTAGTTCACACGATTCACTTTTTATTCATGTGCGAAAAATAATATTTTCTACTTGGACCAGACTCAATCTCTGAAGTCGTTTCTGGATTAAATGCCATTTGTTTTTAGTTTGATCACCCAATATTGGTAATGTAATATCTATGGGACACAGGTTCACCACGGCGTCAACCGAAACTCACCGGCGCCGCTACATTTCATCACGTCGCCAGCACGGCGTTCACACGGTGCATGCCGGAAAGAGGCACAAAGCCTGTGCATCCCGGATGTTTTTGACAGTCCAAAACCTCCGGGCTCGACTGACTGTAAAATCCCCACATTTTGATGAGTCAAATTAATATGAATATTATTACCACATGGAAGCTTTATATTTACAGCAAATATGTTGATTGTTTTTTTTTTGTTTTTTTTTTATAATTTGGTACATTGCTAATTTAGACGATCAGGTATTGTTGTGACAGACTTTACTGGGGTGCATGTGTTATTGCATAATTTAGTTGTTGTTGGAACAGAAACGCTGTGTTTCGACCAATTGGTTCATGTTTGAAAGAAGTTCAAGATAATAAAGTCACCGAGCTTTGACCCCAATAGCTATGGCAACGAAATTGTCTTTATCCACGTGTCTTCGAGTTTTCGTGCAGGTTTGTTTAGTCGTCATCTTGTTTTGGTATTGCTGACTCATTTTATTGCAACGTAAACCTCACCGGGTTAGAGAAAGTTCTCCAGGTCTGTAGCTGGCCAGACATTGTAACTATCTGAAGGATTCTGCTTACTGTGCAGTTTCCGAATGATGTCATGTTTTTATTGTCCTTTGTCCGTGGGATATAAAAACCCCATGCATTGTGACCAGTGGGCAGACAGGTAGGGCTTGTGCCCTCCGTGCCGGCACGTTTTGTGTCGGTACGGGAATGTGACGATACCTGATTTGGATATAGCGAACATGTATATGCAGTGTATATTATAATTTGGATACGACGCACATGTACCCATTTGGAGTATAGATTAGTTTTAATGGATTTGTGTAACCGAATGATTTTTGAAATGATTTCTTCGATTGGTTGTGGATTAATAAAAAAAATTAGGCCAAGTGCCAAAGATAGGTTACCGGACAATATTTAATATTTTAGATGTTAGCCAGGTCAATGGTTAAATTCAAGGTCAAGAGAATATTCAGCATATATAATATTAAGCATATATCATGTCCACAGTTGATTGCTAAGCTGTAAATTCAATAATCAGAGAGATATTAGCAATTTTGTGCTGTGGCCTTGAAAATGAAATATCATTTTCTATATGTCCACAATTGATTCCCAAGCCATACAGTCAATAGAGGAGCAAGATATTGAAATTTTTTTCCTGTGACCTTGAAAATGAGGTCAGAGGTCGAATTCAAGGTCCCGAGAATATTCAGCACATATCATTTCCTATATGTCCACAATTGATTCCCAAGCTGTAAAATCGATAATAAGTGAGATATTAGCCATTTTGAACTGTGACCTTGAAAATGAGGTCAAAGGTCAAATTCAACGTCATGACAATAATCTGCATATATCATTTCCTATATGTTCATAACTGATTCCTAAGCTGTGAAGTCGATAACAAGCGAGATATTAGCCATTTTGTCCCATGACCTTGGAAATGGGGTCAAAGGTCAAATTCAAGGTCATGACAATAATCTGCATATATCATTTCCTATATGTTCATAACTGATTCTTAAGCTGTGAAGTTGATAACAAGCGAGATATCAGCCATTTTGTCCTATGACCTTGAAAATGGGGTCGAAGGTCAAATTCAAAGTCATCAAAATATTCAGCATATATCATTTCCTATATGTCCACAATTGATTCCTAAGCTGTAGAGTCGATAATAAGCGAGATATAAGCCATTTTGTGCTCTGACCTTGAAATTGAGGTCAGAGGTCAAATTCAAGGTCACGAGAATATTCGGCATATATCATTTCCTATATGTCCACAATTGATTCCTAGTCTCTAATCTCAATATTAAGTGAGATATTAGGCATAATATGTCTCATTATAAAGCATAGGAGAATTTAACAGCCCAAATCCTATTTGGGCCGAGTTTGGGCCAAAATGGCCCACTTCGAGCGATTCAAGCGCAACGAAATTTATAGACATCATAGGAGCATATACGAGAAGTGTTATGTATCAAAAAGAAAAAAAGTTACTAAACAGATTTTGAGAAAATGGCCGCCAAAGTCCAAAATCAGGCATTTTTCGACGAAAACGGCCGCCGTTTTGAAATAAAAACAAAAATAAAAAAAATAAAAAATACCTCCTTCTTGAATTATTTTTAAGTATTTTTGTGCAAAATTTCAGAAAAATTCGCCCGTAAACAAAAAGATAAAAATGTGGACGAAGACGGACGCAACGCCATGCCAATAGGTTATCGGAGCATAGGTCCGGTAACTTAATGATGCATCGTGGACTTCACGAGTTTGCTATCCACCAGATTTAATGAGCTAAGAACTTGGAATGCGTAGAAAGTGAACTAATTTGTGAAGCTAGCCCAGCGCACACGACCCAACTTGAAAGGGCTATGCTTTACAGACGGTCACCTGCGGTGCACCATTTTCAGTCCCGGAGCATCTCGTCACATCCCGACTCGTCCCGACGTCAACACGACGTCAACACGGTGCAGAGGCCGTTCAACCCCGGTATTCCTCCGGGATGCACCTTGCTCCACCGGCACCTAAATGGGACTGTAGCTTTACAACACCGCCAACCTGTGTGACGGTGTGCGTGGTTTTCCGAATTATCGATTACACAGGCATGGACGCTGTATTCAACGGAACCACAAATCTGGCTTTTTATCGAATAGGAATGTATTTGCTTAAAAATACCCGTTAGTACTCATTTATTCTCCCACACCAGGGGTTATCATCTTGTTCAATAATGATTTTGGTATGACAACGTCTGTCGCCAATCCGATAATATTATAGTTTATATTACAGCTAAATTAGTCGCTTTGAACCACCGTACGATCGGAAAATATAGGCGGAAATCCCGGTCTTGGATTTCCGAAAAATATTCTCACATAAACGAAACTTCGGGTCACCGAGTCAGTCGGTGTGACTGTCGCCATCATTACTGCAGCATATCATTTATTTGGGATTTGATCGGCAAATTAGGTGAGAGGATGGTAAAATGTATTAGTATAACATATTTTCCATCCATGCACGGCATTACAAACTTTCTGTATCAACGTCATGATCGAGATATTTAGAACAAGTTGCGGAAATCGTAAATACCAAATGTAGTTTATGCGCCTGTTGATCATGTTGCTCTTCAAGCTTATTCTTACATTTATATGCCCCCCATGTTTTACATTTATTGTTCAGTAGATAGTGTGATATAATATTGCCTCATAGGATAGGGCCGCCTTTCAAAAGTGTACACAAAACAGTGCTACGTTCTGTAGGCTATTGTCAATATCTTCATTTGGCAGCTTGCCCGGCAGCTGCGATAAGTCTACCTAACATCTACGGGCGCTATGTCGTCGTTGCCAATATCGATCAAGACCAGCGAGGATCTCGTCATCACGGTCAAGAAAGGATGTGTTACAAAGGAGGAGGTATGTATAATGCAGGATAGTCATGTGCAAACATGTAAGAAAAAATAAAATACACTACATGTATATATTCCACTCCTTATACGAAGGCTAGCCGAAAACGGTTGAAATAATCGGGTACTTTACGTATTAGTTAAAGAATGAGACAGAGTGCCATCGCGAAAATAAAGAACGACGGCCGAAGGCCGGAGTTCTTTATTAGCGATGGCACGAAGTCGAATTCTTTAACGGACTTAAAATACGGTATACAGTCAAGTGGTCGAATGCTGTGTTATACACATAATCGTTTTTATTGCTCACGTGTGCATTACCGGATACAACTCACGGTCCAAAGACGGTATGTTGGGGTGCAATACCGTTCTTTATTTGCTTGAGTGCACAGATACTGAGTACTACTCAATGCCAAAGTATACCACGTTGAGATTCCCACAAAATGCGGTCATTTTGAATGTTGGAAGCCACGAGGTCACAACGTAAAAATGGATAGACTCGTTATTTATGACACAACACACATGCGGAACCAAATCTGGAACGACAATCTCGTTATTTTGCTACTTCAACGCAGGGAACGAGTGTACGTACGATGACTTGTCTGACGCTATGTGAACACAAGTATAGCAGGGGAGGTAGAACGTACTGCTCCTGAACATGTGTCATACAACACATCTACTGAAGAAATTTCGGACGAGGAGCTTACGCACGCCGTTCTTTATTTTAGGTTATGCAGTGCTTTATTTTCGGCCATGCAGTGCTTTATTTTAGGTAGTGCAGTGCTTTATTTGCAAGTGATCGTTCTTTCGTTGATATAACGCACACATTATACAATGGATACATCGACAAGAAGTATTTTAAATGTACATAACGTGCGTACTTCACATGTACATAATGTAGGCCCTATCGGCTACATTCGTGTCTCAGCGCTACTTCCTGATGCTGTAGTCTAGAAATGGGCCTGACTGCCATGCGGTGTGTATCGCTGTGGATAACATATGTCTGACCTTAGTATATAGCACTAGCTCCATGAACGATGCCATGGCACTGATCTCTAGCCCCAGTCACACAACGCTAGGACCAGAGTCCGGATCAGCCGTGGATGATGACCTGGATGGTCCGTGGTACTAGGGGTCATTCTGTGGTGATTCTCGGGCAGTCCGTAGTACCTCCTTGCTTTGCGATCCGGTGTGTTACGACACAATACTATTTTCATCCATTCATTTCCCTAGATTCTTTCAAATATTGTCTTCTCTGTGACTCATCCAGACAGTCGATGAGTGGACTCTGAGTGATCCATGTCATTCCTTGGCACGTCCGGTCGAGTTATTTTGACTTGTGTCTGCTCCATGTTTTAACCGGGGTTCGTCCCGGAATCGTCCGTGGGCACACCGTACAAATGCTGCAACGGCTGCTTCCCGGGCAAATGTGACTGCGAAATAAAAATCATTATTTTGGGTGAAAAATCCCGTCAGGTCCGGCGATATCTGTCTTGAGCTTTGGGTGTCAGTCAAACCAAGGCCACGGACTGTCCCATGTCGCATCGGACTGGAAGTTGGTTGGTCCAGTCAGTTCCTTGTTGGGTCAGTGATGGATCCGCGGATTTTGTCTAACTAAAGCTAAAGCTCTGCCGTGCTGTTTCATTACCGTGGAATGCAACTCAACAATTTAGATCCAACAAGGAACAGTTCCAGAGATCGATCAAAACTTGTTGTGATTTGACAAGCATTTGCAGTGTCGAATTGATCAGGGGCTGCCACCTGGTCACTGGTATTACCTGACCAATGTCGAATTCTCGAGATCAAATCAAAACATTCAAATTTATATGTATATATATATATCACTGCATATGTCCAACGGACATACATGTAACACGCCCAGCTAAGATTGTTGTTGTAACAACTGTGACGTTATGAAAAAATTGCGTATGTTATTTTTTTCCGGATTTCCACTGTGTTTATTCCACACACCCTCAGGTTGACGTCGTCATCAACAGCACAAGTGAGAACCTTAAACTCAATGTAGGCACGCTGTCCAGCTCCATACTGCGAGCGGCTGGCAGTGAGATCCAGGAGGAGTGTAAAAGCAAGTCGCCCAGTGGGATCAGGCGGGGTCAGGTAGTGGACACCTCGGCCGGTAACATGCCAGCTAAGAGTATCTACCACGGCGCCCTCTCGCCCTGGCTCAACGGCAACGGCGAAGCTGTGAGTGATCAACGGTCACCGCCCTCAACCATGTGAATTACCAGGAAAAATAACATCTAGAACCACATAACACTTGTGTGAACCTCTATACTTGTATGTCGATTCGCATGTTATACTTGTGTGCTCTTACGAAAAATTTTCGTTCTTGAGATTCAGCCCTAAAATGAGAGACAACCCTAAAGGGACCTGGTTCGTATGTATATTTGGTGACTGGTAACTTCTGGTCTCTCCTTAAGGATCTGCTGGCGTTTGTGCGATGCTTTCTCGACAAGGCCGACATAGAGAAAAAGAAGTCCATGGCCATCCCTGCGATAACCACGGGTAAGCTGCAGTTTCCACCTAAGATTGTGGCCAAGGTGATGCATGAGGAGATCGTCAAATTCAGCAGAGCCAATCCCAACACCTCGCTCAAGGATATCCGAATATTGCTCATCTGTGAACCACAACTGACGGTTGGTTTGGTCCCGATAGTTATACCGAACACGGGAACTCGCCTTTCTAGTGTCACATCTCTGGTCCTTTCTTTCAGGAATTTGTCAGTTATTTTGGATCAGTGGTGACAGATACAGCTCCTCGCCCAGCACCTGCACATGGTAAAGTCTGAGTCTCGGTTAATGGTATGCGCCAACTGTCGCACCAATAGTGATATCGCACCGATATTGATATTACACTACGATTAATGTTATCACGGGGAAATGTGAGAAAAACAATATATTTCCTTACCTCATCCGAATATTCATTATAGAATAATTGATTTTCATATGGTCATTACGAATATCTTCGATGGAAATGATTCAAATTTTTAGACCAATTAATCATGTCATTACAATGTATATTGATGTGTTTAGTGGTTTGCGTTGTTTTGAGCAGATCAGCAGTTCCCCACACTCAGTAGTAGTTCAGACTCTGACTCAGACTCCGCCGACGAGTCTCTGGTATTGAAAGTGAAGATCAGTAATCAGATGACGGTCCGAATGAAGAAAGGCAACATAACCGAGGCCAAGGTATGTATCTATGGTACACTTATCAAGTTTTAGTCACATCAACTTTAATTGTCGGGAAACTGTCACCACCATCAAACAGAAGGTGGTACATGCGAGACCAACTCTGTGAAACTCGATGTATGGTCTGATTTACAGACAGACATTGTCGTCAACGCGGTTGACAGAGACATTCGACTGAATCACGGAGCAGTTTCTAATGCCATACGCCGTGCAGCTGGTAAAAGGATTGAGTCCGAGTGCAAGGAGAATGCCCCGCAAGGTCTGAGGTACGGCGAGATGGTTAAGACAAGTGGAGGCCGACTCCGCTGCAAAGGCATATACCACGTGGCTCTGAGGCCAGCCGGTGATAACCCTGAAAAGGTTGGTGTCAGACATTCTCCTTGTAACTTTGTGATGTCGGACATTCTTCGGAAATTTTTAATAGAGGAGTATTTATTCTGTTTTATGTATTCAGGACTTGAGGGCTGTCCTATCGCTGATATTTGAAAACGCTGCAGTCGATGGCTATACCTCGGTTACACTTCCATCTTTGGGAACTGGGTTAATGCTGAAATACCCGGCCAAACTGGTTGTCAGCTGCATCATCAAAGAACTAGAACAGTTCTGCGCAGCTAATACGGGAACAACCTTATCAGATGTTGACATCGTGCTCTTTCATCAGGATCACGCGTCAATCAGTGTTAGTGAATTTTAATTTGAACTGAAGATAGTGTTCTGTATGTGGTTGGTTGTGGATTAAATGACAATCATCTAGAGATATCGCTATTGCAGGCTTTCCAGAAATACCTACAATCAAAGTATAATGCACCAGTCAGAAACACCTCGGATTCCACAAAAGAAACCAATCCACCAGGTTAGTCGCGCGTTGGGATATATTACTCTTTTCGTGGGTACTGGAGACTTAATATGTATGTGGTTGATTTCTTTCCAGCCATTCCAAAACCTGGGACTTGGTCTCGTATGGATAAGGACAAGTTGTACGAATTAGAGACACTCCCTAGCAGCTCAGATGAGTACAAAGCTGTATACAATCGCTTTACGGACTCAGGTGGACCTCGCAATGTGAAAAAGGTAGCCTTTCAACGAAAATTGAAAGAAATCCAAAACTTTTTTTACAATTTCACGTACTGAATACCTGTTTTATTCTTCAGATACAGCGCGTACAGTGTCCCCAGATGTACGAATTGTTCTTTCTCAGACGTAGTCAAATCGAGAAGAACATCACCGACCGCTCCAAGTTCAAAGTCGAACAGACATTGTTTCATGGAACATCACGCGATGTCCTGATAAACATCAACCTGTTTGGATTCAACCGTTCCTATGGAGGCAAAAACGGTATCTCATTAAATGGCTCTGCTGTCCAACGAAATAGATTGATATAGTTGTCGAAACAATGTATATTCTGCACTGCCTTCATATAATATATTATAAGTAATAACGGTATATCATGGATATACGGTTGATTTTCTGTAGCCATGGTTCTCGGGTTGGGTACGTACTTCGCCAAAGAGGCATCCTACTCCTGTAACGATGTCTACTCGCCAAAGGACAAGGATGGCTACAAGTACGTGTACCAGTGCCGGATACTGACCGGTGAGTATACTGACGGATCCCAGTGTCTCAAGCAGCCACCCAACAGACCCGGCAGCAACGTCCCCTACGACTCGGTGGTCAACGACGTCCAGAACCCCACCGTATTTGTCGTATTCTACGACGCACAAGCCTACCCGGAGTACCTGATAACCTTCAAGGAGTGAAAATCACCGAGATGCCTCTAGTACAAAGCAGAGGATGGCTGATCTCGGAATCCATTTAACATTCGTCGAATCAGTCCGTGCGCGGGAAGTAATTTAGTACAATATTGTTTTTCTGAATCGAGTCCCAATCCTATGACAGAACATAATTGCAGCAAGATGTAATTCTATGTGTATAAAAACGACATTTCTGTTGAGATCATTGCAATGGTTGCATGTATATTTTGCATTTATATTGTCATACTGTTTTTGAATTGATGTGTATATCCATATCACTGCAGAATAAATAAATACAAACATTTTTGTATATACTCAATTATTCTCAGCGGTAACCTACTCGAGGTTCCTCGTCATTTTTTTGTTTGATAAACAGGACCAGAACGGTGTTCTAAGTGTATTTCAGTCAATGTGTCCCCCGAACGAAGGTCGGCGGATACTATGGATTTGCGATCGTCGCGCCGCATCCGCCGCAGACACTTTCTTGCGAGCGCTCTACAGGTCACATTTATACCCTGATTTTGATCATTCTTCATACCAACACATATCATGGTGAGGTCGCGACACCTATCGATTTTCGTTGCCACGGCAACCAAATTGGCCGATTGGCAACACATTTTGTGCTCAAATTAGCCTGTTCAACACACATGGCTTATGAACGCTCTACGAGTGGGAGTTTTCTATGAATGATGATGAAGTCGCACAGGCTCGAAAAACCATCACACGAAACCTATTGTTTTTCAGAATGATCGAATAAATAAATATTAATTAGTTAATGGACTAACTTATTACGACCATTAAAATACCCACTTTGACATCTGTGATCACTTCAATACCCTGTATTTATGAAAGCAAATGACACTGGATTGTTTGTTATTGCTTGTTTAGAATAGAGAACTGATGGTTTTGGTGAAAACAGAACAATTATTATCGAAAAGGTTACGTTAGTTTCACTAGTCAAGTCTATTATTGACCACAATAAAAATAGTTAAGGTGAGAAACATATTAAGCTCAACAAGGTAAAGGTTTTGTCCAGTAGAAATTTTATGGGTGTAACCGAATAAGTTAACATTATTTTTACCAGTTAAATGTATTATTGACTTCGACAAAAATAGTTAAGACAAGAAATATTTTTTTTTGGGCTCAACGAGGTAAAGGTTTTGTCCAGTAGAGATTTTATGACTGTAACCAAATAAGTTAAAATTAATTTTGCTAGTTATGTCTATTATTGACCTCAATTAAAATAGTTAAGACAAAAAAAAACATTTATTATTGAGCTCAACAATGTAAAGGTTTTGCCCAGTAGAGATTTCTGGGTGTAATCGAATAAGTCAACATTATTTTTACTTGTTGAGTCTGTTATTGACCACAATAAAAAATAGTTAAGACGAGAAATATTTATGGTGATCTTGAAATGCAGTTTCGGTCAACTCTTACTTTGAAGTTAAACTTGAAACCAAGTTTTGCACATATTATGAGTTAATATATAACTTATGGTGAAAAGTTCGATCTGGCTCCGATTTCTCCATCTTGAAATGCAGTTTGGTCGATTTTTACTTTGAATTTAAACTTGCAAGTTTGTTGAATATTCTGAGTTGAAACATAACTCATGATGAAAAGTTTGACCTGGCTCTAATTTTGTTATTTTATCAAAGAAGTCGAAATGGGAATTCATATGCAGTGATTTCAGTGGTGATCTTAAATTCGACCTTCAATAACCTCGAAAGGTCAATGCTGCAATTTTGGTGAAAAAAAAACAGTTGTGGCTTTCACATTTCTCTGGTAATCTTTTTTATCCCTTGCTCTAGATTTTCACACGTATCAGTAATATATTTGGGGCAACAGGGACAATAGGGCAACAGGGGTTACACCCCAGTGGTCGTAGGAGACCGGAAGTGTCTAGTTATATCCCCGAAAAAAATTTTGTAGGAGGTTCTGGAGGTGTATCTTATATTATATGGTACATAAGACAGCATGAAACATTTCGAAAATGGCGGATTGCCAACAATTTGGTTTAACGTCCATGTATAGCAATAACTAGGCAAGAAGTTTATTGTTTTTTTCCGGAAAGATTGTATGAATATTAATATCATATAAATACGTATAGTTTTACAGGAGCAGAGTGATTTTTACTCACAGTGAGACTTTCGTCCACTGTAAACGTATTTATATTATGATTCCAAGCTGATGAATCTCTGGATATATTTAATATCAATACGAACATATGACGTTTTGACGTCTGTGATGATTCCAGTTGCTTGTAGGCCCACGCTCGTAATTTAAACACAAGAATCTAGTGCTAGTACACCAGACCTCCCGGATCAAAGGCATCACAAAGAATATTGTACCTCAGTATACCATGGGCGTGAACGATGACACGCATATTAACACAGTGGGCCAAAGACAATTTACGATTTAGTTACACAGACTATCGACATGATCGAACAGGAAATTTATACGAAAGTCCATAAAACCAAAACAAAAAAAAATAGCCCAAGGGCTAGATAGGTTACCGGACAATTTTGATTTTACACATTGCAAGTGACATATGACCTTGAGATTTACCAACCAAGGTCATCTTTGTGGACTTCAATATCCTCGTACGGTGTGCTGCATAGAACTTTCTATATGTTCATAATACAAATATATAATTCCTATTATTTCGTTACTGGAGGCCAATCTACACATTCCATATCGGGCGAGACTTCGAGATTTAGCCTTCAAGGTCCTCTAAGGTCAAGTTCAAGGTCACCAATAGATGTGCCATATATATATATATATGACTTCTTATAAGCTTATAATATAATCTTTACCTCCAGGTGCAAGACTTTAAACCTCAGCGGCCAAGTTACACATTCCATGTCACACATTTAGCAGTCAAGGTCATCCGAAGTCACGTTCAAGGTCATCATTAGTTGTTCCATATACGACTTCCTATGTGCTAATAATGCAATATGCTAATAATGCTATCTGCAATAATTTCCTTTGTAGAAGCAAATTTGGGCATTTTTTACCCTAACATAGCACCAAGGGTGCTGTAGGTTACTGGCAATCATAAGACATGCAGAGTATCGATTTTCCAACATATAAATTGTTACACTGATCTTCACATCCACAGACCGGTGATTCAAAAGCAACAAAACTTGCACAAATCACAAAGGTACGTAAGGAGAATCTTATGCATTTCGAGGAGAATTTGTCTGAATAGGTTTTGAGAAAAAGTGGCCACCAAAGACAAATTCATCGTTTTTTCTGACAAAAAAAGTCGCTTTGACCTTCCAAGGTCATTGAAGGTCAAATTCAAGGTCACCACTCAAACAATATATGATTTCCCATTTGGATGTGCCAATACATAGGCTCTATCTTGAAGTGTGCTATGAGTTCCCATTATGGAGTATGAAGTTCAAGAAATGTTTTAATGGCCAAAATTTTTTTTTGTTTTGCTGGAAATGTCTCAAAACGAATAGTGAATTATTGCGACAAATTTTTTTTTGCCGACCGGTCAAACACGCAGACCAGCGATTCAAGGGCAACGAAACTTGTACACATCATGGAGGTACATGAGGGGAATGTCTTAAAACAAAATTCTCAAAACTGAGCAGACAGTTTTTGAGAAAATGGCCATCAAAGTCCACAATTGGCCATTTTTCGACAAAACTGGCCGCCAAATCACCAAAAGCGATTGAATTAAAAAAAATTAAAAAAGTCTTTAGATACTGGCCCAAGGTATGTTCTGACAAATTTTTAGGGAAATTCATCACGTAAAAGAAAATTACAGACTTGGACGGTGACGGACGGACGGACGACGAAAGAAAAACCACAACAATAGCTTATCGGCCCGAATGGGTCGGTAAGCTAAAAAATGACTGTTTTGAACTTTCAAGGTCATCGAAGGTCAAATTCAACGTCACCACACAAGTGTATATGACTTCCCATTATTTCAAGGTCATCGAAGGTCAAATTCAACGTCACCACACAAGTGTATATGACTTCCCATTTGAAAGTGTCAATTTCTCAACTCTATCTTCAGGCGTTCTATGAGTATAGTCCTGACAGTTCCCATTATATGAAAGAAAAAATTAGCCCAAGGGTTAAAAAAGCTTACCGGACAACACATGTTTTAGATATTAGCCATTTGTAACATGACCTTGAAAATAAGTCACGAGAATGTTCAGCATATATCATTTCTAGTATGTCCATAATTGATTCCTAAGCTGTAAAGTCGATAATGAGCGAGATATCAGCCATTCTGTGCTCTGACCTTGAAAATATATTCAAGGTCAAATTCAAGGTTATCAAATTATTCAGTGTATATCATTTTCTGTATGTCCACAATTGGTTCCCGAGCCATAAAGTCAATAGAGGAGCAAGACATTAGCCATTTTGTCCTTTGGCCTTGAAAATTAGGTGAAAAGTCGAATTCAAGGTCATGGCAATATTCAGCATACATCATTTTCTATATGTTCATAATTGATTTCTGGGCTGTAAATTCGATAATAAGTGAGGTACTAGCCAATTTGTCCTGTGACCTTGAAAATTAGGTCAAAGGTCAATTTCAAGGTCATGATAATATTCAGAATGTATTATTTCCTATATGTTCACAAATGATTCCTAACGTGTACAATCGACAAGAATCGAGATATTAGCCATTTTGTCCTGGACCTTGAAAATTAGTTCAAAGGTCAAATTCAGGCTCATCAGTATATTCGGCATATATCATTTCCTATATGTCCACAATTGATTCCCAAGCTGTAAAGTCGATAATAAGCGAGATATAATCCATTTTGTACACTGACTTTGAAACTGAGTTCAAAGGTCAAATTCAAGGTCACGAGAATATTCAGCATATATAATTTCCTCTTTGTCCACAATTGATTCCTAGTGTAACAAAACCAATACAACGGAGCGCGCCAAAAACGTTCGTTAGGAACGGTCACGTGATCGCAGAAGAGTCATTCGCGGAGGCACCGTTCGCGGAAGACTACTGGCGGAGACACCGTTCGCGGAGGCACCGTTCGCGGAAGTACCGTTCGGGAAAGACTACCAGCGGAGGCACCGTTCGCGAAGGCACCGTTCAGGGAAGTACCATTCGCGAAAGACTACTGGCGGAGGCACCGTTCTCGGAAGTACCGTTCGCGAAAGACTACTGGCAGAGGCACCGTTCACGGAGGCACCATTCGCGGAAGTACCGTTCGCGAAAGACTACTGGCGGAGGCACCGTTCGCGGAAGTACCGTTCGTGAAAGACTACTGGCGGAGACACCGTTCGCGTAAGTACCGTTCGCGAAAGACTACTGGCGGAGGCACCGTTCGCGGAGGCACCGTTCGCGGATGCACATTTTCTCCAGGTGGTAATGATCGCGGAAGAGTCGTGCGCGCGCAGCCACCGTGGCTATATAAGGGCGAGCTACGGCCGCTCAGTGAGCACTGCAACAGCGACATCGACCGTGGGGAGATCGTCACCGCCACGACCAAGGGACTCGACGACCACCGTGCGGACGACTCCTTCTTTAGGGCCTTTGAGTCAGCGGGATTTCGACTAACTACCTGGAGAAACCAATCGACTAAACGGGACGGGAAATTTCAACGGGACGGGATGGAGAGAAGCCTTCGGCGAAGAACTCTTAAGTTGTGCCCTCGTGCACTAATATTTTCAACGTGATAATACAGTGCTCCATGTCTGAACTTCATATCTGTACGTCACGTGGGTGACCGACAATTCCATTGTAAGTTGCTGATTTGATGTTGATAAATTTTCATTTATTCACGTCTGAGTTGATTCTTGAGTAAGCCTGTAAGCTACTGAGTGATGCACCGAAAATAGTGAGCACCTTTTAGTGACAGCTCTCGAATCACAACGAGCGGTTAGTTAAAGTCTATAAGATCAGGAGGCAGGGTTTTTGGGCAGACAAAAACACAACAACAAGTCATACCTACAAACGTCACACTAGTCTCTAATCTCGACATTTAGTGAGATATCAGGCGCAATGTGTACCATTATAACAATAGGAGAATTTAACATGGGAAAGTCCTATTTGGGCCGAGTTGGGGCCAAATTTGGGTGATTCAAGGGCAACGAACCTTATTCAAATCACAGGGGTATATATGAGGAGTGTTATGCATCAATAAGAAATAAAGTTACTGAACAGATTTTGAGAAAACGGTCATCAAAGTCCAAAATTGGCAATTTTTCGTCAAAAATGGCCGCCTTTTTGAAATAATAGCGAAATTAAGAAAGCAAAAAAAAACTTTTTCTTGATATATTTTCAGGCATTTTTGCAGAAAATTTCAGAAAAAAATTTGACGGTAAACAAAAAAGATACAAATGTGGACGACGACGACGGACGACGGACGCAACGCCATGCCAATAGTTTATCCAATAGGTTAACCAATAGGTTAACTTCTGTCCAGTAGATATTTCATGGCTCTTGTATTATCATACATGTGAATTCGTTAGTATTGCTAACGTACTACGACGATTGAAAATGTGTCCATTGTAATCAACCGCGGATCTTGAAAGCATTAGTAATGATGGGCTTTAAGAAGAATTTATACTTTAACCACGTGTCAAGCTTCAGAATTTGTTTGATGGGAGGTAATGGTGACTGGCGAGGTATATTATAACTGATGATGTATACTACCCGTTGAGTATTTTATTGTACACAGCAAAGATTACGCGTATTTAAGAACTGTATTATGTGTTAACCAAATTCTGAGTTTGATTCATATGAATGGAGTATTGCATATCTGACCAAATTTTTCGTTGAGCTGCAAATAATATATAGGGATATTTCATATCCACGTACATGTACTTGGAGGCACAAACAGCACGTACGTACGAGAAGACCGCTCTGAAAGGGACGGTTGTTATCACAAAACAGACTATGCAGGAATGACCAATGCATCCACTGCATACACGGACAGCGACTTCAATTGCTTTGTGTTCATAAATGTATCGGCCGCTGTGTGTTTTTTTTATCATTATCAATATCTGTTATCATAGTAATAATAGTATAAACAGGCCCTATATTTTGGATGGATGGAAAATACACAGTTTGTTTGCCGTTTTATTGTCTTTAGCTTTAGTGATATTGTTCTACAATAAACATTTGATCACCAAACTGTCGAAGTGTGATTGGTGAATGTGATGGGCATTGGTACCAGCTGAGAAGATATTTATGTCATGTAATCCTATATTTTCTGCATATTTTCCAAATTAAAAAAGTGTGTAAAACAAATGTAAAAGACAACATACTATATATATCCCTATCGAACCCTGTCGTAACTGGTATATACAAAGGCACAACGAGCACAGATCTTATGACATGGAAGATTGAATTGTGTTATGTCTATTAAAAGTCATATATTCTGGATGAAATATTTTATTCACTGTGAAAATATGGATAATTTCAACCCATAATTTGACAATTTGCACTGAAATAATTGCTTTTAATAAATAACAACCAAACTGCTGTAAACCTAAATCACGAACTTATTTTACATTCAAGCAAGAATTATTGGCTGAAAATTATATTATTAACCATATGAAAAAACATAGAGATCATTGTTAGCTAAGTTTAGGTTGGGCATTTTGCCTTTGCATATATAAACTGGTAGATTTGTAAATACTCCTGTAGAGAATAGAATGTGTAAATTTTGTGACAAAAATGAAATAGAAGATGAATTTCACTTTGTAATATATTGTAAATTGTATATGGAGTTACGTTATCTTTTGTATGATAAATCCTCAGGTATTGTGCCAAATTTGTAGACGAAAAGTTTTAGACGAAGTTTCAGACGAAAATCATAAATTCAAAGTAATATAAAAAAAATGTCAAAAATATCTGTCAAATTATATAGATTCAGTATATGAAATGAGACGAACTTTCCTGTATAAACGAGTAAAGATTGAGTTTTATTTTATTCGTTTGGTTTTATTGGACGTTATGTTCAGACTCGTGGCCGCAGACAAATATATCTGAGGGGTACTAGGGATTGGACTTTTACCTTGACCTGAAACTCCATTTTCATCGATATCTCGGAAACTGTGCGACCTAGAGCAAAACAGACATCAGACAGTCTTTGGGTATCAAGTTTGTCCTTCATATACATGTAAACGTATGAATGTCTTATAGGTCTCATTGGGAGATTCGTCATGTTTTTCCTGAGTTAGCATTTTTTTTCATGCTTCACCCTGAAATGCCCCCAAACGCTTTAGGACTTGACGTCTAGTTAATTACTTGCCGGAATCTAAAGATTTCGGCAAGTATGTTGGTCGGTTGGTTTGTTACTTGCCGGAATCTAAAGATTTCGGCAAGTATATTGGTCGGTTGGTTTGTTTGTGTGTTTGTGTGTTTGTCTGTACGCCCTCTAGCGTCCACAGTTTTTGCGCTATGATCTCGAAACTTTTTTGATAGATAGGTATCCGCTCTGGGACGGGACCGCACGTTTTTGGAAAAAATCGATTCACTGATGACGTCACCAAAAATTCTTGAAAACTTAAAAAATCCCTATCTCTCATCATTGGCGAAATTTCAAAAATTTACACCACAGTCATATTCAGTCCGATACATTTGAAATTTAGCACACCGATATATGTTGATATAATGCATCATACTGCGAAGTTATATCTGAATCGGTTGAACGTCAATGACGTCATGACGTGAAACGTCAATTTTCGAAATGGGGCTATATATCGGAAAGTATTTGTCGTACAGAAAAGCGAATTGCACCATTGGAAAGCTCGTTGAATTCTGGTTTAGAAGGGTACTGTCCGATACTTTTCCGCCATGATAGATTTTCCGCTATGACGTCATAAACGTAAGGCCTGTCATACCAATTTTTCGACTTTTCAGCAAACTTTCAAACATCCACAGTGCACTCAATTTTGGAGTTATTAGGCTGTAATTATCAGAGCGTATGTGGAATAATGATACCCAGCCATATACCAAGTTTCAACACACTACGTGTAACGTCAATGACGTCATGACGTAAAACGTCAATTTTCGAAATGGGGCTATATATCAAAAAATATTTGTCGTACGGAGAAGCCAATTGCACCATTGGAAAGCTCGTTGAATTCTTGTTCAGAAGGGTACTGTCCGATACTTTTCCGCCATGATAGATTTTCCGCTATGACGTCATAAACGTGAGGCCTGTCATACCAATTTTTCGACTTTTCAGCAAACTTTCAAACATCCACAGTGCACTCAATTTTGAAGTTATTAGGCTGTAATTATCAGAACGTATGTGGAATAATGATACCCAGCCATATACCAAGTTTCAACACACTACGTGTAACGTCAATGACGTCATGACGTAAAACGTCAATTTTCGAAATGGGGCTATATATCAAAAAGTATTTGTCGTACGGAGAAGCCAATTGCACCATTGGAAAGCTCGTTGAATTCTTGTTCAGAAGGGTACTGTCCGATACTTTTCCGCCATGATAGATTTCCGCTATGGCGTCATAAACGTAAGGCCTGTCATACAAAATTTTCGACTTTTCAGCAAACTTTCAAACATCCACAGTGCACTCAAATTTGAAGGTTTGGAACTGTTATTATGAGAACCTATGTGAAATATTAATATACAGGCATATACCAAGTTTCAACGCGCTACGTTCAACGTCAATGACGTCATGACGTAAAACGTCAATTTTAAAAATGGGGCTATATATCTGAAAGTATTTATCGCACAGAGAAGCGGATTGTACCACTCGAAAGCTCGTTGAATTCTCGTTTAGGAGGGTACTGTCCGATACGTTTCCGCCCTGATAGATTTTCCGTTATGACGTCATAAACGTATGGCCTGTCATACCGATATTTCGACCTTTCAGCAAACTTTCAGACATCCACAGTGCACTCAAATTTAAAGATATTAGGCTGTAATTATCATAACTCATGTGGAATGATACTACCCAGCGATATACCGAGTTTCAACACGCTAGGTGAAACGTCAATGACGTCACGACGTGAAACGTCATTTTTCGAAATGGGGCTATATATCGGAAAGTATTTGTCGTACAGAAAAGAGAAATGCGCCATTGGAAAGCTCGTTGAATTCTGCTTTAGAAGGGTACTGTCCGATACTTTTCCGCCATGATAGATTTTCCGCTATGACGTCATAAACGTATGGCCTGTCATACCAATTTTTCGACTTTTCAGCAAACTTTCAAACATCCACAGTGCACTCAAATTTGAAGGTTTGGAACTGTAATTATGAGAACCTATGTGAAATATTAATATACAGGCATATACCAAGTTTCAACGCGCTACGTTCAACGTCAATGACGTCATGACGTAAAACGTCAATTTTAAAAATGGGGCTATATATCTGAAAGTATTTATCGCACAGAGAAGCGGATTGTACCACTCGAAAGCTCGTTGAATTCTCGTTTAAGAGGGTACTGTCCGATACGTTTCCGCCCTGATAGATTTTCCGTTATGACGTCATAAACGTATGGCCTGTCATACCGATATTTCGACCTTTCAGCAAACTTTCAGACATCCACAGTGCACTCAAATTATCATAACTCATGTGGAATGATACTACCCAGCCATATACCGAGTTTCAACACGCTAGGTGAAACGTCAATGACGTCACGACGTGAAACGTCATTTTTCGAAATGGGGCTATATATCGGAAAGTATTTGTCGTACAGAAAAGAGAATTGCGCCATTGGAAAGCTCGTTGAATTCTGCTTTAGAAGGGTACTGTCTGATACTTTTCCGCCATGATAGATTTTCCGCTATGACGTCATAAACGTATGGCCTGTCATACCAATATTTCAACTTTTTAGCAAACTCTCAAACATCCACAGTGCACTTCAATTTAAAGGTATTAGACTGTAATTATCAGAACAATAGAATTAGATAAAAGGGTGACTGTGGAAAACATATCAGAATTAATACAAAAAAACACTCAGAAACAGAAAAAGTAATTTAGTTGGAATTTAAAAAAAAAAAAAAGTGGCGACAGGAACCGAACACCTGACCCCGCGCACCAACACCTAACGCCTTTACTGACTGAGCCAAACTGTCACTTCAAAGTTGATGCGTGTGAAGCATATAGCGTACAAGAGACAGCCCTCAGAATAAATGCAGGTATATCCCATGGCTGCGCATTGGTGTGGCTGCTGTGGCGGCAGCGTAGGGAATTTTTTGAGATTTTTGTGACCTCTTCACTTGACCGATTTTCACGAAAATTGAACCGTTTCTAGCCTTCAACCTCGGTGTATGGCTGGGTATTATTATTCCACATGAGTTTCGCGATATTAAATCAAAATCAGGTCTGAAGCAGAAAACACAAAGAATCTACTACTTCGTGCCTTTATGGAGATAACAAAAAAGTGTTTCATGAATATGAGTGGAATATTTCAGTGTGTCTTCGGATGAACTATTTGATCGAGCTACAATTTTCATTGCAAACTGTTGTATTTTACGTTTGTTTTTGGCATCATCAAACTGTGACTGCATCATACAGGTTAAATTTCCGAAATTCCAAAAGGCCATAACAGCGTCAATACTGTATGGAGTATCTTGAAACTTGATATACCCATTGATAGCATTGACCACTACGAATTGTAGTACAAAGGTCAAAGATCAAGGTCAAGGTCATCAAAATCCCAGAAAAAAACACCTTTCCAGTAATTAATAACTTCTGCTTGAATCTTTGTATGCTCATGAAATTTGAATCATATCATTCAGAACAGGCATGACACTCGGACTTATATGTTAAATGCATGATATACCTTGAACTTGGTCAGAAAAATGAAGTCACATGAGCAAACTTTCAAGGTCAAGTTTTGAAAATCATTGAAACCTGTCAAATATCCATTCCGGCAAGTGTGTGGCCTATGGCCTCTCGTTTGTGTGTTTGTGTGTTTGTCTGTACGCCCTCTAGCGTCCACAGTTTTTGCTTGATTCTTCCCAAACTTGGTGTGCATATTCTCTAGGATGATGGCTCGCGACTGCACGTTTTTGGTGATTCTAGGTCCAAGGTCAAGGTCAAGGTCACGCAAAAGGATGAAAACACATAAGTGGCCATAATTCCGGTTCTATTCGTGATAGAGACTTCAAACCAAGTTCATATTGTAGATAAACTCGAGTTCTATCTTATGTGACCTTGACCTTGACATTTGACCTTGACCTTGAGAAGTTCGCCTTGAGGTGAATGTCAAGGTCAAGTACGAAGGTCGGCGCACCATATCGAGTAGTATATCGTTTGAAAGGTCTTGAGCCCCTGATTGCAGTGATACCTTATTTTTGGCGCTGCGACGTACACTGACGTCACAATGGCGTCATAAACGTCAAATTTCCGAAATTTCAAAAGGCCATAACATCTCCAATACTGTATGGAATCTCTTGAAACTTGATATGCATATTGACAGCAATGACCTCTACGAATTTAAGTACAAAGGTCAAAGGTCAAGGTCAAGGTCATCGAAATCCCAGAAAAACACGTTTCCGGTAATAACATCTGTTTAAATTGTCGTAAGTTCATGAAATTTGAACCATATCATTCAGAAGAGGTTTAGCAATCGGACGTATATGTCAATTTCATGATTGACCTTGAACTTGGTCAGGAAAATATGGTCATATGAGGAGAACTTCAAGGTCAAATTTTCAAACTGACTAAAACCTATCAAGTAGTATATCAAATGAAAGGTCTTGATTCCCTGGTACATACTTTCTCATCAGTTTTGAGGTGTGACGTTTATTGACGTCACAGTGACGTCATAAACGTTAATTTTTCAAAATTTCAAACAGTCATAGTGTCCACAAATCTTGTTCGATTCTGATGAAATTATACAGGTATAATATATGTCTTCATGCACAGGCAATGCACAATTTTCGTGACTCAAGGTCGAAGGTCAAGGTCAAGGTCACGCAAAATGTTAAAAACACATAAGTGGCCATAACTTCTGGTCTAATAGTCCTCGAGACTTCAAATCAAGTGCATATCGTAGATAAACTCGAGTGCTATCTTTTGTGGCTTGACCTTGACTTTTGACCTTGACCTTGAGAAGTTTGTATGAGGTCGAAGTCAAGGTCAAATACGAAGTTCAGTGCACCATATCGAGTAGTATATCATTTGAAAGGTCTTGAGCCCATGATTCCAATGGTACCTTATTTTCGACGTTGCGACGTAAACTGACGTTACAATGACGTCATAAACGTCAAATTTCCGAAATTTCAAAAGGCCATAACATCGTCAATACTGTATAGAATCTCCTGAAACTTGATATGCATATTGACAGCAATGACCTCTACGAAATTGAGTACAAAGGTCAAAGGTCAAGGTCAAGATCATCGAAATCCCAGAAAAACACGTTTCCGGTGATAACGTCCGTTTGAATTGCCGTAGGTTCATGAAATTTGAACCATGTCATTCAGAAGAGGTGTAGCAATCGGGCATATATGTCAAAATCATGATTGACCTCGAACTTGGTCAGGAAAATAAGGTCATATGAGGAAAACTTCAAGGTCAAACTTCAAAACTAACTGAAACCTATCAAGTAGTATATCAAATGAAAGGTCTTTATTCCCTGGTACATACTTTCTCATCAGTTTTGAGATGTGACGTTTATTGACGTCACAGTGACGTCATAAACGTTAACTTTTCGAAATTTCAAACGGTCATAGTGTCCACAAATCTTGTTCGATTCTGATGAAATTATACAGGTATAATATATGTCTTCATGCACAGGCAATGCACAATTTTCGAGACTCAAGGCCAAAGGTCAAGATCAAGGAAAAGGTCAAAATCACATAAATGGCCATAATTTCGGAACTAATCGCCATAAAGAGTTCAAACTAGGACCATGTTGTAGCATATGAAGAGGTCTTTTTTATGTGTCTATGAATGTGACCTTTGACCTTGACCTTGAGAAGTTCGGCATAGGTCAATGCCATGTACGAAGGTCAGTGCACCTTATCAAGTAGCATACTATTAGAAAGGTCTTGGTCTCCTGCTTCCAGTGATATCTTATTTTAGGCGCTATGACATTCAGTGACGTCACAAAGACGTCATAAACGTCAGATTTTCAAAATTTCAATAAACCAAATCCCAGAAAAAACACATTCTTGGTAATGACTTCTGCTTGAATCTTTGTATGCTCATGAAATTTGGATTATATCATTCAGAATAGGCATGACACACAGACTTATATGTTAAATGCATGATATAGCTTGAACTTGGTCAGAAAAATGAAGTCACATCAGCAAACTTTCAAGGTCAAATTTTGAAAATCATTGAAACCTGTCAAATATCCATTCCGGCAAGTGTGTGGCCTATGGCCTCTCGTTTAATTATTGTTGTATCAGCAAATGTATATGTAAAGGAGCTATCTGTTTTGTTTGTTAGCTATATATTTTTTTTATCAATATTTATTCATTTATTAAAGTCACAAAATGTCATACATACATGCATACACTATCAAAGTGTACTAAAATAAATTATTGTCATCCAGCCCATGCAGACTTATTTGTGACTTCAAAATGGTGAATGAAAACAGAGTCGGTGCATATGATCACAGTGGTAACATGTAAACATTTATGATACATTATGATGAATACAAAAATTCCTTCCGTTAAAAACCAAGCTTTTACAATGAAATTGATCAGGTCCATAAAGAGATATTCCATTTTTTTTCAGTTTTTAGGGTTTCCCTATCAATCTCTTCTTCTGGTCGGGAAACTCTTTGACCACGCTGGTCAATCATGACGCATCCCGACATGATTGACCGCGTTGATATGATTGGAGATTTCCAGCTTATTTTTTTTTCAAAACTACTAGACCTTGTTCAATACCGTCAACATTATTGAATTCACCATTTACTGAGTGGATAAGGTTTCTATATTTGCTATAGCTTGGACAATGAAAAATAAAATGCATGACATCTTCAACTGATTTATCATTACATATATTACAGATTCTTTCATCAATATAAAGTGTTCTTAACTTTCTAGTTATTTTATCCATAACGCTATGATATCGGCCGGTTTCTATATGTAGAGCTAAAATACCACATCTGAATTGAGCACACCCAGATCTTTCAATTAGTAACATAGGTTTCAACTCAAATTAAATTTCCTATGCAATCTTAATTTTGGTTTTGCAGCAACTGACACTTTCCACTCTTCAGCCATAAACTCCCGAACAACTTGACTTTTACGTTATCAAGACAAAATATAGGTGTTTGTAAGGTGTAATAGGTGTAATCCAAGATTTGATTTCTAAGAAGGTGGGACGAAATGATGAAATATCGAACTATAAAACCGCCTTTGATGCCAGATCCTGATTAGACATCGGCGAACATGAATGCATTTCAAGAGTCAACCGGAGGAATGGGAAGGGGGAGGGGTGTAGATCTACCAAGTAATAAGTAATTTCTCAAGCTCCACTGCCGACCCTGCCAGCGAGGCGGGCATGTATACAAATTATGCAGTCTTAATTACTCCTAAGCTCGGGCCTAACATGCCTAACCTACTTTCTGAAACATATTTTCACAATAATGTGATCGTGGCATGTAATTTTCTGATAACATGTCGTGTAATTCACGAACAAAAGCTATTCTGATAGCTCCACACTTAATATCACGTTTTTTATGAGCATGTCGCTTTTTATAACACCAAAAGTCATCAACGTATCTAAATAAATGCGACATTTGACGCGAAAACCCCACACGATCACTTCCATGACCTGAGTAAGCCGATCATGTCAGGTATTCCACAATGTTCTCTTTTATCATGCAACAGAGCCAATACGAGTAGTTGGTGTAGTGAGTAACTGTAGATAATCCCATTGCTGGCGGATTTTTTTTTAGTTTTCACCGTGTGGCTAAATGGAAGTGACCAGGTTGGTATTTTAGTCTTTTCATTGACTCGGACATGATATACTCACCCCCTTCAAAAAAAAAACTTAAAACAACGTTGAAATATTTATTGCTGATGTTTGAAGGTTTTCACAAGAGTTTGGTAGAGAAGCTACATGTATGTCTTATTTTTTAGATATTAATATGCGTTACGACTCATACGAAAATAACAGCCGGTCCCCTTAATTGAGAGCGGCCTGTTCATGCGGTTCGTACATGTACGTGCAGTTCGTGCCTCCTTATACATGTATAGTATATCCGTCTGTCTATGTTTTATATACCAGCCATATACACATAACCATTGATATGTTCATTGTAATATACACACAATAGCCTGCTATTTTCATACAAGGGAAATGCTCTGAAAAAAATGACATGCTATTTATTTACACAAAAATTCCCAAAACATAAGCCTACTTCAGTCTCTGTGGGGGAAAGTCCAGACTAAATTCCGGTGTACACTCGTTTGCACTTTTTTCTTTCACGATAACTTCAGCTCATACATATCTTTGCCAAATTTTCACCACTGGTTAATAATATCATGTGAAAAATTCAATTGTTTATGAGCCGTCTTCGGATTCCGTGCAGGACTTTGCATGGAGGACCATAACATACGAGTCAAAAACCCGTCAAACGACCTTCGGGATAGAGCTTGAAATAAATTTTGAGGAGTCATCATTGAGGGTTGGTCGAAAAGCGAAAAGGACATTAATATTAATGGCGCTCGAGGCAATTATGTCTTAGGTGTATCACGGATAAACTTTGAAATTTTGGCATCGTTGAGTTGGCATTTTTCACAAAACGTCTCAGGGTTATCTAATTTCCTGTTTTTGAGTCAGCTTGTTTCAATTAACCTGTGCTCAAACTGAAGTGCCTCTTAGGCATATTTTAGCCTTGGCGTCTGGTTACAGAACACAATCCATTTCGCCCACTAGTTCATTTTTGGTTCACTTTACATGTACATGTGCGCACTCAATTACTTTGTGTGTTCACAAATACTCTCAGGCTCATACAGGTGCTTTTGCTTCTTGTGTGTTACCCTGTAGAGAATATAACATATTTGTGCTTTCATAATAATATGGACTCAAAATGTCAACAGAATACATTATTTTGTATCTTGATCAGAAGTTTTCACGATGTTCGAGGATGACTGTCCGATCGAGTCAGCATACAGGCCGAATTTTATGTCATCCACAACCATGGCACGAATCTGTGCTTTCGGGTTTCTGACGGTGTTAACAAAGAGTTTAATATAACAAGAGGCGGAATTCTCTATATGTTCCTATGTGCAAGCAAGAACAATATGAAGCATTTGCTCAAAGAGCTAGGACTTGCCAAAATAAAGTAATGAACTTGAAAAGAAGTCTATAAACTAGCTTTGGCCTATTGACCTCTGCATCATATATACATACTGTAATTTTTTTTTCGATTATCTATTTGCTGCTAAGTAAGTTGTACATGTATTAAATTGTGTTGTTATGCTGTTTAGAATAAATACATGATCATGGTCGTTTAAGTTAGAGAGAACAAAAAGTTTTGAGGGAGACTTGAACCCGGGTCTGTGGATTCAAAGTCCTAAGCTCTATGTCAGCACTAACGTGGCTAACAGTGAGAAGTGGTGTATTTCATATAGCAATGCTATTATAATTTTCATGTAATGCTTTTAAATAACGATTTTTTGTTGCCATGACAACAGTTTTAGAACTATAATGTTCCAAATCAATAGGGTTATGCAGATGTTCCGTGAGAATTTATTCTCACATATTCTGTGAGAATTTCGTCAAATTCACACAAGAATCGACTGCACAGCAATGTGTTATACTTTGGATCCGAAATTCCTGACCCCCATGTAATTCACCCATCGATTTTGATTCAACAGCGGTCGGTTATACATCAAAAGATGCAGAATTGGCTATAGTTAAAGACATAAACACTTTTGAAAATGCAGGTGGAATAAAAGTGGAGTTATGACGATTTTTTTTTTGGGGGGGGGGGGGGGGTTCATTTACCTTGGCGTCAACTCTTGACCTTTGACCTTGAAAAACGAAATACTTCTGACAACATCATGTGTGCATATGCCCTGACAATTTCATGAGAATCCGACAAGAATTGACTGCACAGTAATGCACGAAACTTTTGATCCAGAAACTCCTAACCCCCGTCATTTTAACCAGGAGTAAAAATCGTCAATTTTGACTCCACAGCTATCGGCTATACATGAAAAGATGCAGAATTGGCCATATTAAACGATACAAGCAACCTCGAAAGTCCACGTGAATTATCACTGGAGTTATTACGATTTTTTACTTTTTGAATGACCTTGGCGTCAATTTGACCTTCAAAAACAAACGGCTCATGAGGAAGCTCCTTGTGCATATTGTGTAAAAATTTCATGAAAATGCGCCCGCTATCGTGCAAACTGACGGACAAACAAACATACAAACATACAAATATACACACAAGATGACTGACCAACATACTTGGCGAAATTTATTTTGCCAAGTAATAACCTTCGCAGGAGAGGAATTGACAAACAATAACACCTTTGCAGGTAGAAGAGGGCCTCCTAGCATTGTAGTCGCCCTGAGTTTCTCGAATTAGAAGTACTCAGGCACACATTTTTGTGGGAGTACGGCCTCTCATTGATATTACACTCTCTTGTGTTAACTGTCATCGAGTCGAATATACGAACAGAGGCTAATGGTGTATGATGTATTCGGCTAGGTGAAATCCTTGGAAATAAAATAAAATTGGGCTGATACAACGTTTCAAATTCTACATATGCTGTGCCATTTGCGGTGGCGCGCTTGCCATTGGTCGTGGGACCAGTGAACACGAGCCGGGGGGGGGGGGGAGGGGGGGAATAGTATTGTCCCACGTTCGCAATATGTACTATACACATGTTTTGAGAGACAAGTGCGATTTGGGTATACAACCACGCGGTCGCCATCGACCATGAGCGTCTAGTTTGATGTGGGAAACGCAAATAAGGTAACCGTAGCTTTAAAAGTAAATCGTAAACTAAATTAACATTGATACACACATATCAATTCATTGGAATCGGAACACCGTCGTAAGTAGCTACGAGTGTCGTGTTGATTTGTCATTACTTGGTTTACCTAACAGTGTTTCGGGTGGTCTAAGTCAAGGTCAGCATCAAGCTCTATACTCTTCTAAGAAATATGATGTTTATGTAACATTATATATAGGTTGAGTCCTTTTTATTGATACCGAAATGAATTCACGTCCCCTCGCTTGATGATTACCACCCCGATCAAAATCTACCTGCATATATATAATATATATTTTCTGAAATATATTTCGCACAATATAAGTCGGAGAAAAGTGTTTGGGTTACTGTCGGAGTAATAAAGTGGACAAATTTATTCGAGGTGGCCACTTTGTAAAATGATTTCCGAAGGGCAGACACTTGGAGCATCGGTATGTGACCTATTGTAATTTACCGCTGGTGCGTGTTTTGGTGACCTTGAACTTGACCTCAAGTGGAGTTGGATGCTCAATCTCAAGCTTATGGCTACATCAAAATGTGTATATTGGTCAATGTAGAGTTTTACGTAGTTCCCAGAAATGTTCATTTTGTGACTTTCCATTTTGAGCTCCTGTATACTTGAAGGACTCCAGAATGGGACCCTTTTCAATATATGTGTATCAAACCAATTTTTAAAGGTTCAGAACTGGCTCCCAATCACACTGATATGAAATATTTCATTTTTTTTATATCAAAACCAACATACCCGAGTATAAATAATGTAGGTTTTTTTTTTAGAAGTTTAGCTTTGTCCACCGGTTACGTCATAAAAATGGGACCGGGCTAGTTCAATGAGTGTACTCACGACAACTGACCATTGTTGTCGATATTAGTGACGAGGCAAATCATGGTATTTCTTCATATATTCATTTACTGAACCTTTGGTCCGATAACCTATTGCCATAGCATTGCATCCATCATCCTTCGTCTCTCTTCCGTCGTCCCACGTCCGTCTACAGATTTATCTTCACAGTTTACGATCGAATCTGGGCTAACTTTTCCCAATTTCTTGGTTTGCGGACGGTCACCAAAAGGCATGACATCGCACTTCTTTTTCGTAAATTAAAAACTCACGCAGACTGATTCGTTTATATACAATCGAAATTTCAGAAAAAAATTATGCGCTAGTGGTAACTGTTGTAATTGTTTTGTTTAAGGTTGTTCGATACACCGAACGCGTCATCAATGTGGCCCGTCTATGGTTGACCAAACGTGTCATAAACAGCGAATGTAACGGCGGGGTGAAATAGGGATCGGCGGGGTATGAATGTTGCCGTGCAATGGGAGTACTGGAAAATCCGGCGGTCTGTAATCAGTACGGCGGAGTCTCGACTTGAACACACAACGTACTGGAAGCATCACAGCATATGCCTATAGTATCTTTCAGTGGGCCAGCCTCGGTTAAGAAGATAATACTACCAGAACATCCATTCGTTACATAGTTTTAATATGTATATGAGTAAACGTTTGCACAACAAAACTAGTAGACCTAACAATTTCCAAATCTTCTGATTAACATAATCAAACAGATCGTAAAATTATTCAAAACACTGTTAAATAAATTGACAACACTTCTGTGGATCATGGCATAATTTTCAATACAACTCAAGCTTAGCGATAATAATATTTTGAAAGACTATTCATGGTATTGCAGATCTCGTAGGGCTAATAAGCATGAATGTACTAGTATGGCATAACACATGGAATTTGTTGCTACTTGACTTGAGTGGACCAAGGACAAAAGATACAACGAATGCAAGAGCAAATTTGAGGGGTGGGGGGGGGGGGGGGGGGAGTTGCTGGCGCAAGTGGCGCTCATTACTTTGTATATGATATCTGTGTAAGACCAATAAAACAAGTGTGAGGGTTTCTTCCGTTTCTTACCACATCCTCCCATCCGCCGAATCCTGCATTTTGTGCCCCTGTGGAGTGTTTTCTTCACAATTCCAATCTCTTAGAACTTCAAAGTTCACCATAAAATATCCAGAGGTCGTCACACACTCTTTTATAATAGTTTGTCCTATGCGCCCCTAAGTTTGTCCAAACACGCATATGCATTTCCAGTTCCACTAAGCAACATTCCATTGACATACATCAATTCCTCTATAGCCTGTCCATTATATAGCCTGAATATACCAAATTAAGAGGAATACATCATAAGAAGAGCTCAGCTTCATTGGGCCGCAACATTTACAGCCCACCAGGCTCGATTTCGCGGGGCTCCGTTTTCGTTGCAGTTGTCATTTTTGACACGTTTCGTCTACTATACCCGTTCCGCTATGTAAGCCGAATGGGGCTAACTTTTTTGTTTCCGCAGCTTATCTGCCCAGAAATTTACACTATGTTAGGCGATTTTCTGCCAAAATTCATCGAGATGCATGAAATAGACCTATAGACGAAATAATCTCCAAAATTCACCGCGCACAGATCAGCGCTACCCTCTCAGTCAAATCCGTTATCAGCCATTTATATATAATAAGCTATATCCTCACGTTGTCCGTATGTATAGGCCTACAAGTTATCGCAAAATCCTGTGCCAAATGTGGCGGTCATCTTGCTCAAGCTAATTGGGTGAAATTTATTCCTAAAGTTCTACTGACTTGTCAAATTTGATGCGGATATTTCAATTATTAGGCCTACTGAGTTGGCGACCGGAGAGAATCTCATCTGAGCCAATTGACCAGTCAACATCTAGTGGTTCATTCTAGCAGCCATACCGTTCATGCTAATGATCACATCTACCATGCCAGCCTTTTATACATTTCTGAGTCAAGTCAGAACATACAATATATGAAATATATGATTTTTTTTTCAATTCATACTCACAAAAACTTGAATAATTTGACATAGTATGCACTCCAAATTCATGAAATTATTGATTTTTTGTTTCCATAAAATGACACTTTTCATGTTTTAACGCTTATATCGCGAAAAGTAACCTGGATAGGTATATTTTTTACATTATTTTTACAAACCCAAAATATCATTGAAGAAATATGTGTAAAAAATTAGAAAAAAATACTGTATTACTGACCGAGCAGTGATACTCAACGTTGTATGGATTATCAGAAGTTACTCTTTTTCTGTAAAATTTCAGTGCTGAAATATATACACATGTTCTTACTCTTGCCACGAAACATATCAAACTCAGTGCTAGCGAATTTTGTTTCATCAGTTTAATGAACCGTTGCATATACAACAGTTCTGTACTGAAAAATCCTATAAATATGTAGTTTTAGGCAAAAATATGCAGTTAGATTGCATGTCATGATGTAATGGATTGTGGCTATTGCTGAGGTACTTTCAAGACTGATAGGAGGTCAACAAAATGCATCATAGCAAAAAATATCATACGGTGACCTACTATCTTTTTCTGCTTTTTGTAACCATCACATATCTAGCTATCAAGAAATATAACTTTTTACTCAATAAAAACACCTTTCCGGGTGTTTCGAACAACCTTAAGTTTTTTCTTCTTCTCCTTTCACTTTCCGCCGTTTTAGTTTCCGCGCGATAACTCGAGAATGCCTCAATCGACTTGAAATTTTCACCGCTGCTCAGACATTTTACGTATATGTGCTGTATCATTTTGGATCCGGATCCGAGTTCCATAAGGTCCGTGAGGATGAAATTGATGTTAATTTTTTGACTTTGGACAAAAGCTATTCAGGCACTGGCTGCAAAACTTTGTAGGCAGGTCCAAGTATCACTACGGAAGAAACCGTTCGATTCGGTGGACATATCGTCAAATGACCGTTTACCTACAGCTCGAAAGAATTTTCGTTGAGTCATCCTTGAGGTTTCCTGCATATCTCGGAAATGGTGCATCGTAGAGTGAAACGGAGGTTATTTTCGGACTTGTCGTGATAGACAAACATGTCTTAATTAAGGGTATCTGAGATGACTTTGACCTTGACCTCATTTTTTTTGCTGAGTCAGCATTTTAGTTTTCTTCGATATCTCGTAAGCAGTGCATCGTAAAGCAGATGTTATTTTAGAGCACGTGGACAAAATGTCTTAAAGGTATAAAAAGAATCATACCAATTTAATTCCGTGCGCATAAGCGTGAGAAGTGAGCGATGGCTCGATAGTAGGGACAACCGTGATACCCGGTTGACTGAATGCACACCGTAGTTATGAATTTATTCTCAAATCGAGCCGACATACTCATGTTCACGTGAATCGGCGATAGTGACGAAAACATTGCTCACTTCGACGAAAATATTTGTCAGATTATATAAATTAACTGAATTATTTACGTCGAGCTCTGTAGAACACACGGCCAAAGTATTTTCTCTTCGAAACCAGGTTTTTCCCCCTAGTCGAAGAGTATTTCCCCCATGAGAATCTCAGAGAGCATTTAAGAAGTCTCCCCTGCGGGAAGACAATTAGGGATCAATTCAAGTCTCATTTTTGGAATTAACTTTGTCAGTGACCTACTTTCGTTGCTCTGTCGGCATACTGTTTTCTCATGCTCCACACCGAAATGGCCCCGAGACCTTAATGTCCAGTTTAAAAACGATAATGAAAATGGCCGAAAATGACGCATTTTACAGGTATTTTGGGAGTAAATGATCCCATGTTAAAGATGATGTTCTATTACAAAATTTATTTTCGAATGAACATTGTCATTTGATGAGTGTATAAAATTCTGAATATCATCAGACGAATTTCAAATTTCAGTCCCTTTGCGTGGTTCTACCTGTAGCGAACATCCACGATTTGATTTTTGTTCAAAATTAGTTCACATCAAAGTATGGCTGAAGTACATGTGCTTTCGGGCGTCGATGCTTTTCTGATGATGATGATGTGGTCTCATTGACAAATATTATTCATATTTTGATTATTTTATACGAAATATACATAATTTCTTTCAAATGAGCTCATTTATGTGATCTAACAACGTCGTGTGACATTACGAAGTCTGCATGAAACATTTATCTATTCGGTCGGTGCATACCATAAACAGCAAGATTTCTTCGGCCACATATATACTTGTATATATTATTTCTCCAGACTAGGTGCCTTTGAAGTCAGAGCTCCAACAAATTTCAAATCAATCTACAGTCAAGCAATCAACAGAGAGCCGCATCGATCCATTTGCGCGACTTCCTGCGTATATGGCTTATAACAGTACATGTATAACCATGAGTCAACCTGGTACCCGTTTGCATGGGACCCACATTTTGACATGGAATCAATTTTATCGTATTCCATTCTAGAAGTTTTAAATTAGGGAAAAATAACATGAGATGAGTAAATAGGGGATTTTCTACAAAGAAAGACGAATTTCATTGACCGAAATTGCGGTACATTTCTTCAGCCCCTTGTGGGTCAATGATGTATCGCTTAGTGAGCCACATCTGCGTCTCATATGGGACTCGGCAAACCACAAAAACAAATAGATTTTGTCAGAATCAGAGAAACCCCCATGATTCTAGCGTGTGCTTACGATAAAGTGTTGAATCGCTCATCTAATGTCAAATTTGATGCGTGACACAGTCAATTATAAAGGAGCAATTGATACGTTTGGATGTGAAATGGGTGATAAATGGGGAATGTTTACATTGTGCTCGCTCTGCATCAAAAATATCTGCTGTCATGTTGTTTATTCGCCGCTAATAATCAGTTTTGATTGTATTGAACGTAACTAAAGTATTCTGTTGAGTAGTTCTCCGAATTTAGTATGCATTTACATCACCAAACTCAATAGCTTAAAATTTAACTTGCCTGTTTTCCGTGAAATTTGCAAAAAAGGACCACTACGGAAGCTCATAGCCGCCACTTCTTAGATATTAATCATATTTTCATGCATAAAGGAACACAACACCTTAATGTTTTGAACTTAATCCGCCTCTTATGTTTATATGTACATCTATTTAAGAGGCCTTAAATTATGTTGTATGTTGTATGACAACTAAACTGATAGAACATACCTTTTGATCCATCTTTTATCACTGGTGGACGCGTGGACGCTCCGAGAATCAATCGCAGAATCAAATATAGATACGCTGGAGTAGGCCATATAGATACGCTGGAGTAGGCCATGCCATGATTACCATGACTACGTTTCTGAACATCGAAACGAATTAAGGCGTCATGATTCAAGGCGTCTTAAATACATGTGCGTATACACGTTAAGGCGCTGATATTATTTGGCAAATGAGGTGCTCTACTTATTTACCCGCCCTAATATGTTATATTTTTATGAAAGATGTATAATATTCAGAAATGGTTACATTTCTAACTCGTATTAACTTTTGGCGTCTTTTGTTTGTGTTTAAAAATAATGGCAACATAAAAATTAAGGTGTTTTAAAACAAAGAACCTTATTCAGGGTGTGATATTTGTATGCAATAAACATTATGTAATGATTCATATTATTGTTGTTAACCTAACTATACACCTAATTTTACAAACTAGCCATGCTATCATTAGCAGAGTAAAAGCCAAGGCGCCGATTTTTACCTTGGCAGCTATTTTAAATAACAAAATAAGGTATCAAAACCATTGTTAAATATCTAAGAAGTGGCGGCTATGAGCTTCCGTAGTAAGGTGATGAGAGAATCGAAGCTGTAAATCAGAGCGTTATAACGTGCCGTATTATTATTATATTATAACACTGTAAATTAGAGCGTAATAAAGATGTAATATTTTTGTGGTATTTCTCAAGCTGGCGAATATAAGCCACCGTAATTGTGTGTTCCAAACTATGGCTGAGTACTTTTCTCACGCTACAAGCTCCACAACCATGTAAAGTATCTATAACTTGCGCCAGTGACACAAAATAACATCTTTGTGTCTCTGGTTTCCGACTGCTCGCCCCGCCACTCCACCCGCTTGACATCACAACCCGACCGCACTAACCTGCACTGACTCAATTAATAGCGAATTTCTATGAACACCTATTATAAATATTTTTTTTTTACCAAAAAACGAGTTTTAACATGAACAATAGAACATAAAATAACTACTGTCGCACAGCAAAAAATTTCAGATACATGTATTTTACTAGTTGGTAAACTTGGAAAATCGCCATGACGTGTGGATCTAGTCACAGTCAGGGTGGAGCTCAGCGGAGTAACGTCTTAATTAAAAAGCTACCGTCGACAAAAAATGTATTAGTAACGTGACAGACTGTATGTATTGATACAAACTCGCATTCTCATATGCATAACATGGTTAAAAGAAGGGATTTAACCTTCATGATGGTTCGATGTTGGGAAATAAAGGATTAAGAATTATAACGTATCCGAGCTTACTACTCAACTGACAGAGCGATTCCCCTTTTCAAAGATTTCACATGGACGTTTGTCTTCTATTGACCGCCAGATAAGTAGCGAGACTGGTATTAGTAAAAACACGATAGATCCGATAAAGAAGATCCTTGTATCACATAAAAGGGTGTATGTTGAGCCCCAGATTGCATTTAGACATGATTTTCATGTTTTATTTTATTATTTGGACACAACTGAGTTAGAAAGCTAGGGAAATGTTGTTCTGAGGTCAGTGTTCAGAAAACGAAATTGGCTGTTGTGCATGCGTGCTAAGCGACATTTTGGACGGGACACGTATTCGATGGACGACCAAGAAACTTCGCCTGGGCACTGCACGAATCCGAGACTATTTATAACATGATATAGATGGTATACATGTAGATAAATGCTGGAGAACCCGTTTCACCTAGACAAGCCTGATGAGCCCTACCCATCTAGATTTATCACACTGCTAGACTCTCTTAACTACGTTCAGCATGTCAATTGCCCTACTCACCGCTCGGGACACACGTTGGATGTTGTCATCACTAGAGATTCTGATGACATCATCCGTGAACTCAGTGTTGGTGACCTGGTAACTGATCACAACCTGTTGCTCTGTCATGTTGATCACCCAAAACCATCTCCTTTACGTGTAAAGGTGACCACAAGGAAACTTCGCACTGTGAACATGTCTGATATCAGAGACGATGTCAAGGCCCTAGTTGCTCCTGAATCGCACAACCCGTCGTCCCTGACAGAATTTTACAATGCATCATTGTCAACGATTCTGCAAAACCATGCCCCCGCTCGGGAAAAGCTGGTGACGTGCCGCCCCTCCCAGCCATGGTTTACCGATAACCTTCATGTGGCTAAAGCTGCCAAACGAAAGGCTGAACGCAGGTGGAGACATACGGGTCTGGTGGTCCACAAAGAAATCTTCATTGAGGCTAGGACACGCTATAATGGCATGCTCACCAGTGCCCAGTCGTGTTATTACAACGACCAAATATCTGAGGCTGGCACAGACATGAGAGTGCTGGGTTCTGTCCTGAATAAAATCCTTCATCGCAAAAAAGAAGTCAAACTACCAGAGCATAGATCACAAACTGATCTGGCAAATAGGTTTGTTCACTTCTTTGAGTCCAAGATAGAGGCTATCAGATCAAACTTTCGTGACGTGATAAACATTGTTCCTGAATTGCCTCAATGTGAAAAACTCTTTGACAATTTCCCTCCTGCCACTTATGATGACCTCCAGAAGATCATAGTCAAAGCTCCTGCCAAAAACTGTGCACTGGACCCAATGCCCACATGGATGATAAAGCTTGCCGTCAACGACATCACTCCTATGGCTCTTGCTGTAATCAATGCATCATTGGCCACTGGTAGTGTGCCAAACTCAATGAAGGCAGCCAACATTACTCCCCTGCTGAAGAAACCGACGCTGAATCCTGACATTCTTAGCCATTATCGCCCAGTCAGCAATCTTCCGTTTCTCTCTAAGCTCCTGGAGAAGGTGGTAGCTAACAGACTGCGGGTTCACATGGATAGAAATGGTCTTCACGATCCAATGCAGTCTGCGTACAAGCCTGGACATAGTACTGAAACAGTTCTCATCAAGATTCAGAATGATCTTCTCCGAAACATGGATTCCCGCTGTGTGTCAATCCTGGTTCTCCTCGACTTGAGCGCGGCGTTCGATACGGTCGATCACAAAATCCTCATGGAAAGACTGTATTGGCTGGGGATCCGTGGCGTACCATTGGACTGGTTTCGGTCGTATCTTACAGGGCGTGTGCAGTCTGTCAAGATTGGAGATTCCACGTCCATTCCATCTGACCTTCTTTCAGGTGTGCCTCAGGGGTCCGTTCTAGGTCCACTACTTTTCCTAGTGTATGTCCTACCACTACGACAAATCATCATGGAGCATGGGCTGGACTTCCATGGCTATGCTGACGACACGCAGATCTATATGTCTTTCCCAAACTCGCGATCTGTGAACCAAGTTGCGGCACATGTCCGAAAGCTGGAGCTTTGTCTAGTAGATATTCAGCATTGGATGGTCTCAAACAAGCTTCAGTTAAACAAGGAAAAAACTGAAATCATGCTCATTGGGCCTCAGAAACCGTTGGATACTATTCACCTGAGTCACTTGAACGTCGCAGGCACCGATGTTCCGATCTCCAAACGTCCGGTACGTAACCTAGGCGTCACATTCGACTCCTCTTTGTCTATGGTACACCAGATCACAAGCATGGTAAAGTCAGCAAGCTTCCACATCCGTAATATCGGCCGAGTACGTCAGAAGCTCACCACTCACACCACCAAAATCCTTGTTCAATCTCTGGTGATATCACGCCTCGACTATTGTAATAGTCTATTGTATGGGGCGTCATCTCAAGCTATGAACAGACTCCAGCTTGTACAAAACAATGCTGCACGGCTTGTAATGCAGACACCCAGGCGGGAGCACATCACACCAATTCTCAAAGGTCTACACTGGCTGCCTGTGAGCGCTCGTGTTGAATTCAAAGTGCTGGTATTGGTGTTCAAGGCATTGCATGGCCTAGCCCCCACATATCTTCGAGACCTGATCACCGACTACAAGCCCGCACGCAATCTTCGGTCATCCACGGCGGGACAGCTCCTCGTTCCACGAACCAGGCTCAAGACTGTTGGTGACAGGGCCTTTTCCGTTTGTGGTCCAACCCTCTGGAACAATCTTCCTACTGGCATAAAGAACTCTGAAACCCTAGAGTCTTTCAAGTGTAACCTCAAAACTAGTCTTTTTAAACGGTGATCCTGGTTCTCCTCGACTTGAGCGCGGCGTTCGATACGGTCGATCACAAAATCCTCATGGAAAGACTGTATTGGCTGGGGATCCGTGGCGTACCATTGGACTGGTTTCGGGCGTATCTTACAGGGCGTGTGCAGTCTGTCAAGATTGGAGATTCCACGTCCATTCCATCTGACCTTCTTTCAGGTGTGCCTCAGGGGTCCGTTCTAGGTCCACTACTTTTCCTAGTGTATGTCCTACCACTACGACAAATCATCATGGAGCATGGGCTGGACTTCCATGGCTATGCTGACGACACGCAGATCTATATGTCTTTCCCAAACTCGCGATCTGTGAACCAAGTTGCGGCACATGTCCGAAAGCTGGAGCTTTGTCTAGTAGATATTCAGCATTGGATGGTCTCAAACAAGCTTCAGTTAAACAAGGAAAAAACTGAAATCATGCTCATTGGGCCTCAGAAACCGTTGGATACTATTCACCTGAGTCACTTGAACGTCGCAGGCACCGATGTTCCGATCTCCAAACGTCCGGTACGTAACCTAGGCGTCACATTCGACTCCTCTTTGTCTATGGTACACCAGATCACAAGCATGGTAAAGTCAGCAAGCTTCCACATCCGTAATATCGGCCGAGTACGTCAGAAGCTCACCACTCACACCACCAAAATCCTTGTTCAATCTCTGGTGATATCACGCCTCGACTATTGTAATAGTCTATTGTATGGGGCGTCATCTCAAGCTATGAACAGACTCCAGCTTGTACAAAACAATGCTGCACGGCTTGTAATGCAGACACCCAGGCGGGAGCACATCACACCAATTCTCAAAGGTCTACACTGGCTGCCTGTGAGCGCTCGTGTTGAATTCAAAGTGCTGGTATTGGTGTTCAAGGCATTGCATGGCCTAGCCCCCACATATCTTCGAGACCTGATCACCGACTACAAGCCCGCACGCAATCTTCGGTCATCCACGGCGGGACAGCTCCTCGTTCCACGAACCAGGCTCAAGACTGTTGGTGACAGGGCCTTTTCCGTTTGTGGTCCAACCCTCTGGAACAATCTTCCTACTGGCATAAAGAACTCTGAAACCCTAAAGTCTTTCAAGTGTAACCTCAAAACTAGTCTTTTTAAACGGTGCTACAAGTGTTAATCTAGTCATATGTATCATTCGTCTATCATTACTGTAAAGCGCATTTGAGCACTCCGGTGGAAAATGCGCTATATCAAATGTCAATAAATAAATAAATAAATAAATTTATGACCTGCTCCTCTTGCAGGTGAGACCATGTTTTAATGATCGCGTACGGAGAATCGAATCTCAGAAGAGACCGTATATACTGTGTGTTAATAATGTGTGCATTGAAGCAGCTGTTTTCGAATGTATGCAATATTTTCTTCAAAACTAAATCTTAGTGCAACCCATCTAATACAAGATAATAAAACATGTGCACACTGATTTTGACGATTACACTCCATCCGAGTTGTCTTTTCATCCGATTTAACACACATTTTATGCCACTTTTGTTTATAAACAAACGAAATGTATGTTTCGAAATGTATCCATCAAACTCGAATGTAAACAATTGCCCGAATCCACATCAAGTACATTTTCCAGTTTGTACCTGCATATATGGTGTAGTTATAAGAAAATAATTAGTGATATACCGTTTTGTGTGTAGAATTGTTAGTTCATCTTGCATTTTTACGCTTTCTTTACATCTGCGTGTGATAGATACAGTTCGTTTGTTTATATACAAAACTGGCATAAAATGTGTGTTGAATCGGATGAAAAGACAACTCGGACGGAGTGTAATCGCCAAAATCAGTTTGCACATGTTTTATTAAATTGTATTAGATGTGTGGCACTAAGATTTAGTTTTGAAAAAAATATTGCATACATCCGAAGGCAGCTGCTTTGAATTTAGCCTGGTCGGTATGAAAATATTTTGTCGGGTATCCTCTGACACACCCAAGTGCGTTCTTCACCCAATAACGTGTTGACGCTGTATTCAACCTATCTAATTGTAAGATGGTTAACTTCACCTATATCACGTTAGCCCCGGGTCATCTATATTGTGATTCACCCGTCTTCGCAGCGGGGTAGGTATTCACACATATACGGTAAACTACTTGTTCGTGAATGCCGCAGATAGCGAACAAGCTCGACGGGTGCATGGACTTCAATACGAGGGCTATTCCGACTGCAGTGTTGAGAAGCAGTAATTATTCCAAACCAGCCCATTCTAGTGATAACAACGAAGGCGACTTGAGAGAATACTATGGGCAAATGATGGATACAAATACCGTTTAATAGGCATGCAAATGACGTTTAAACAAGAAGGCATGTGGAGGCAACTTATCGCGTGTGTTTTAGGAGACGTGAACACGGATGGATGAGTTCAGTCGTCAATGTGGCAATGTTACCGCAAGAAAAACTCAATTGCCGCCAGTCGGTACTCTTAGTACCTTGATTAATTTTACTTTGTGAACTGCATGAACTTAATGAACGTGCGTCCAATACTGAAAGTGTATGTGGAAACAGTGATATATGTCTAACTTGCATACGTACATAAAATGAGGATGTAAGACGTGTGCGATGACACAACAATTCGAAAAGAAACCCAACACGACACGGGCGTAGTCCTTTTTGTGTTTTTGCTAGTGGTGTATCACACCCGTGGCTTCAACACGTACATTCATGGATATATATCTATTTTGAATCTGGAAGGGCGAGAAACTTTGACATCATGAACAATGGCGAGCGCGTAACATTAATAAAGAAGAATTCACTGGTCTGGTATTGTCGTAAATGAGAGTGAACTTCTGGACAGGATGACCATGTCGGCAGCGGCATTTCTCATGGGCCTGTTATTCGTCACCGGCGGCCGACAACTGGTCACCTCTCAAGAAACTGCCATGCCTCCTCTGTACGACTACGGACCTACAGCGGGTGATAGTGATGGCGGTGCCTCCAACGATGAATTTAATCTGGCTGTCACTGGCAAAATGTTCGACAGATCCTTCGAAAGAGGCCGGGTGAGATCATATGCACATGTAAACCTTGAACGCGCTACTCTATGCACATGTACGTATTAAATGTTATTTTCAGGATGTCGCATCATGGAAAAGCTCGCGTGAACCACATAATAATAATAATAATAATAATAATAATAATAATAATAATAATAATAATAATCGGTTCTTATATAGCGCTTTATCAACGTTACACACATTCTCAAAGCGCTTCACAGTTTGGAATTTAGTCCTCTGAGAGTGGTCACTGCCAGGGTACATGTCGTTCTCAGAGGGGTCTTTTACATCCCTTTACAACATTTTTTAGTGATGGGACCGCCATTTTACGTGATATCCGAGTCACGGGCACACTGCCAGTTGTGAGGGCAGGGAGAAAATCCCCCTACAATTACCGCACATGCGGCCCGACGTAGGATCGAACCCACGTCGGCGATAGCTGGTGGTTCAAATTGAGCGACTAAGCGCTTGCACGTAACCACTCGGCCATCTCGCCCCCTCGGTCATCTCGCCCCCTCACATATCACACTTGAATCATAGCACATCCCACTGTTCAAGGTGCGGTATGAGCACATTAGTGAGCTATGGTATATTTAATTTGAGTTGGTGCTAGGGGTCTATCTAACCAATGAGGGGGGTTAGATCACCATGGTGAAAGTCGAATACCGCACCTTACTCGCTACGGCCCAGACCAGACTCGGGCCTCAAACACTGTATCCAGTCAATTACCTATTTAATATTGGATTATGAGTAAAAAAGTGTGCATGTTATTCTATTGGACAGTGCTAAAAACTTGCAAGCATGTATGTGAATGTGGAAATCATCTAATGTGAGAAGCTGTAATGTTCAAAGTGAAGATTTCGATGCTGTTCGTTCTTGCGGCCCAAGTATCATACACTGCGCATTCTTCTATATACAATAAGGATTAAAAAGGTGACAGACGGATTTAGCGGCATTCATTTAGTGGACGAGTAGTATTAAGGCGCACTGTATGATACTTGGGCCCTCCTGGCTTGCAAACCATTCGGAATTGCCCACCTCTTGTAGGGGCACTTAATCCTGCCATAAACTTTGTTGGATTATCACAAAAACGTACACACAGAGGGACTAAAGCCGGCAGAAATCACTACACAGGACAGGCCTATTTCTGTGGTTAGCTACTGACTCTATTGTTCCGCAGATGTCTATTACAAAGTTATCAGCCTGTAGGAGGTGTTGGAGCAGGCCCTTAGCCGGGGGGGGGGGGGGGGGGGGGGGTATGTGTGCCTGGTACGAACGCACCCCCCTTTTCAGCCCGAAGGCCTGTCATCTACTTATATAATATGGCCCTACGTTGTATGAAAATCAGATCCACAAGTCACCTGATCAACCAAGCTTTGTGCGTTTTCACTCAAATTCAGTACACACAACTGTTCTGTAATTATATTGTATATTAGGTATACAGCATATTATATATCTCAGAGGAGGATGCATATTGGGAAACATGTCCCCGATTCCAGGCTAATTAATGTCATTTTGCACCCGCTTTACAGACTGCATGTCCCCACCCTCGCCTGAAATAGAACCAAGTGTACCCAAAATACTGACAGGTGGGAGTGGGGTGGGGGTGGCTTTGTGGTCAAAATATGATCATTTAAAAGTATTAGCATAAAAGTTTAGGCCTACTGAGAATCATTTACCGAGCAATGTCCATTTGGCGTTTAGCCCCATTAATTAAGATCTATTAAGTAGTGATTTTTGAAAAAAAAATATAGGTACACACCCTGCAGCTAGCCGCCGAACGTTATCTGACCCAATTCTATTGTGTTGGAGTCAGGTCATGTTTATGTTAACGTTCTATTGCACCAGATATGAAGATATACGGGAACAAAATATATTTTTCCTCATGATATTGTTGGACTTGTGAATCGACTACATGTGGATTCCATGTCCCGAATACCCTAGAATGGTATGTATTGCTCAGAGTCTTAATTTTATAGCCCATTATTGAGAAAAGTGTCATGTAATGTTGACACTTTGCTCATTTCCACGAACATCGTTCACTATTCAATGTATTTTTGTACCTAATTTTAGTCATAAAACAATATTGCGAAATGTCATATGTAGCATTGAATGCACATATTGGATAGTATGTGAAAACAGGGCATGAATAGGTGTAATACACGAGTGATAATTGTTTTGTTGTTGAAATGACGTTCTGCAACCGTGGTTAACGTTCGGTGGATCGAATTACAGTCAGGATTTAATATATGTGAGTGCTGTTCAGTTTCGTTCGTCCTATATAATGTACCGAACAATGAACCTAAAAGCTCGAGAATCTCAACCTCATAGATGTTGCTTCCATATGGCGAGAGTAGAAATCCATGATTACATTTCAAGCATCAACAGAACGTTTACCCGAGCCTCAGAACGTTAACATATCATGGATTAATTGACAACACAAAATATCGGACAGATATAACAATGTATTGTATATAAACTTCAAACTGCACAACCTTTGTACATGTATGCTAATTTTCTCTCAAAAATACTAATTTTTCATGCTCCAAATTGAGGGAAGTTTACATCCATTCCGGACTTCAGTGTTACATCGTCGCAGTGCAAGACACCTTTCATCCAAACTGTTAGTCCCAGTGTAGCAAACTCAATGCACAACTTTACATAACATCCTCGGACATGGAATCGAATAGATTATAAAAGTGTACTTACTTGGAAATTGTTATTTTTCACCTGTTTACATCATGTGTCGGACTTTTGAAGACAACAGAACGTCCACATAAACATGACCTGACCCAAACACAAAAGAATTGGATCAGATAACGTTCGGCGGCTAGCTGCAGGGTGTACATGTACAGTCAATATGATTGTTAAGTTCTCAATCAGAACTTAGGATACCCAAAATAGTGCAAGATGGCCACAGGAATCGCCAACAACCATTCAGCTTCTGGGGCCCTGGAGCGGGTCCCAGACCCCCGCCGATGCGGTGCAAATTATGCCCATTGAAAAAAAAAACACGCCGATTGAAACTCGTTTCGCTCCTGAACTTCTTCGAGCATTGAGTATTCGCATATATGTGTGATCGAGCATCTGAGTATTCATTCAGTCAAGTATAGAATTATATATCAGGACATCCTTTTTTTAACTTCATATTAGTGCATGGTTGGGGCCGTTTCCTTTGTTGTTGACAGGTTACTATTGAGCAGAGTTACCAGCAGGTTACTATTCCTGCGAATAGGAACCCCTGCACTAAGTCAGATAATGCACGCGGACGCGGGTCTCTCGCCAATAGTGGCCTCGTGCCCTTCGGGCACTCGGTCACTATTGGCGAGAGACCCTCGTCCTTGTGCATTATCCTATACATAGCTGAAGATATGTCTCATGAGTGTTCACAGATATAGATATTCAGAAAAAAATCTCAGGGGGCTTACGGCGCATCCCCCCCCCCCATCCCCAGACCGAAGGCTTTCAATCTCTATACTGCACCCCCCCCCCCCCCTTTTCTCTTCAAAAAGCTGGCGACGAGCCTGTGGAGGTTGATGATAATATTATCGACCGCTGCGGAAATCACTCGAGCGTGACGCGCTGACGATCGCGAACCAATAGAGCTGTAGCATAGCAAAACAGACATGGCGAAAAACCGAACAACAGTGATTGCCTTTGCCACGGCCGTGGAAAACCCGACATGCACCACCCTTAAATCGCCCATTCGGTTATTTCATGGCTACTGTCTTTTCGCGAACCAATTTGACTGGTCAGAAATATTTTGTTGAGAAAGTGGAATTGCTTTGTATTTAATATGACAAATGGAATCTCAAATAATAATAGAGATTATACTAAAGAAATCAAACTGATGTTCGATGGTTCAATGGTGAAATTCATGTTACAACAGAATGATAGTGAGTATATGAATGGTGATTAATTCTTTTTTTCATTTCCTATATTTGCTTCTACATCTACGAGTCACAAATAAAGACTTCATGCATCAGTATACAATATATAACATCTGGTAAATGTTTTTAAAAATGTGTACTCGAAGGTACACGTCCGTCCGTCCGTCCGTCCGTTCGTCGTCCATTCACATTTTTATCTTTAAAGTTTACGTATTTAAAAATACTTAAAAATATTTCCAGGAAAGGTTTTTTTTCAGTTTTCCGATTTTCGCATTTTTTTTTTCAAAATGGCTGCCGTTCTCGACGAAAAATGCCTGATTTTGGATTTTGGCAGCCATTTTATCAAAATCTGTTCAGTTCCTTTTTTTCTTATTGATACATAACACTCCCCATATGTACTCCTGTGATGTGTATAAGTTTCGTTGCGCTTGAATCGCTCGAAGTGCGCCATTTTGGCCCCAACTCGGCCCAAATGGGACTTTCCCATGTTAAATTCTTCTATGCTTTATAATGGGACACATTATGCCTAATATCTAACTTAATATTGAGATTAGAGACTAAAATCAGTGGACATATAGGAAATGATATATGCTGAATATTCTCGTGACCTTGAATTTGACCTCCGACCTCAGTTTCAAGGTCAGAGCACAAAATGGCTAATATCTCGCCTATTATCGACTTTACAGCTTAGGAATCAATTGGGGACATGAAGGAAATGATATATGCCGAATATTCTGATGACCTTGAATTGGACCTTTGACCTCATTTTCAAGGTCACAGGACAAAATGGCTAATATCTTGCTTCTTATCGACTTTACAGCTCAGGAATCAATTATGAACATATAGGAAATGATATATGCAGATTATTGGCATGATCTTGAATTTGACCTTTGATCTCATTTCCAAGGTCACAGGACAAAATGGCTAATATCTCACTTATTATCCATTTTACAGCTTAGAGATTAATTATGGACATATAGGAAATGATATATGCTGAATATTCTCGTGACCTTGAATTTGACCTCTGACCTCATTTTCAAACTCAAGAGCACAAAATGGCTAATATCTCGATTATTATCGACTTTACAGCTTAGGAATAAGTTGTGGACATATAGGAAATGATATACGCCGAATTTTCTTGAATTGAATTTGACTTTTGACTTTTGACTTCATTTTCTAGGTCACAGGAAAAAATGTCTAAAATCTCAGTTATTTTTGACTTTACAGCTTACGAATCAATTGGGGGTCATATAGGAAGTGATATATGCTGAATATTGTCATAACCTTGAATTGACCTTTGACCTCATTTTCAAAATTAAAGCATTAGATGGCTAATATCTCGCTTATTGTCGACTTCGCAGCTTAGGAATCAATTGTGCACATATAGAAAATGATATATACTGAATCTTGTCATGACCTTGAACTTGACCGTAGACCACATTTTCAAGGTCAGAGCATAAAATGGCTAATATCTCGCTTATTATCAATTTAACCATTAAGAAATCAATTGTGAACAAATAGTAAACAATATATGCTGAATATTTTCATGACCTTGAATTTGACATTTGACCTCATTTTCAAGGTCAAAGCACAAAATGGTTAATATCTAATTTATTATCGACCATACAGCTTTGCAATCAACTGAGCACATATGGGAAATGATATATACTGAATGTTGTCATGACCTTGATCTTGACCTTTGATATACTTTTTAAGGTCAGAGCATGAAATGCCTAATATATTGCTTGTTATTAACTTTACAGCTTAATAATCAATTGTGAACATATAGTAAATGATATATGCTGTATATTGTCATGACTTTGAATTTGACCTTTGACCACATTTTCCAGGTCAAAGCACAAAATGGCAAGTATCTCGCTTATTATCGACCTTACAGGTTTGCAATCAAATGAGCACATATATGAAATGATATATGCTGGTATATTCTCATGACCTTGAAATTGATCTCATCTCCAAGGTCAGAGCACAAAATGGTTAATATCTTCCTCATTGTCGATTTTGCAGCTTAGGAATCAATTGTGGACATAAAATGATATTATGCTGAATATTCCTGTGACCTTGAAATAGACCTTTGACCTTGTTGTTAAGGTCACGGGACAAAATGGCTAAAATCTGAGATGTAAAACATTGTCCAGTAACCTCTCTTAGCCCTTGGGCTAATTTTTAAAAGTTGTCCCATTGAAGACCAAACGTGCGTGAATAGGTCACATCCGTTAACACGATTTTGTAAATAAACAAAAACACGTGGCTTTTGCATGGTCACGGTGAGGATACGCTTCGCCAATATCAGTGAGTAAAGTATGTGTGAATGGACGATGCGAAAGTGAAATGTAAGTGATTATTCGTACTGTACTTGGAAAAATGTCCTGTGAGAACTGGTACACGAGGTAGTGGTTGGCCAATATATTAGGTAATTTCCAACAAACTGTACCTAAAAACTGAATCTGTCGATCCATGATGAAATGTACATTTTTTGTTAGGCACATTGGTGGGGCATTTGTGGGATTTTATCAGTAAGCTCCAAGTATCGTAGGGAACGATTTACAGTGTTCATCGTAAGGTAGGTTTAAAATGGGGAGTGAATGTGACTTGAAATGGTGTCTTATGCCCTTCACATGTATGGTCGATATGTCTGTTTGTCTATAAACAGTCCCGCAGCAATATATCGCTTTTGCCACGCATGTCGCTTTTTCCATAGGGGATTTTCTTGCTGTAGAAAAACCAACATATGTCGGTTTCTCCGCTGGAAAAATTCGACACATGTCGGATTTATCACATTGTATCACGTCATTGTCATAGCCCGTCCAACCGGGGAAACACTCGCACGAGTAGTTAGCTACATGATCCAAACAACATCCATTGGCGCAAGGTTCCGGCCAGCAATCGTCAATGTTGACTTCACAGAGTCTCCCGGTAAAACCTTCAGCACAGCAACAGTACTGTACTTGAAATAGTCTCAACGACTAGAAGTGAGCGCTGTTTACCACTCTGAGTGCATGTAACATGCATATACATGTAGATTCACCAGAGAAAAAATGATACGCCCGTCATCGGCACAATACAATTTGGCTCATAATATTTAGTATATACTGCTTTTACATAACAGGTTTCTGGTGGGAATATCATGGAACTGAGCGGATTCGTGCATTTCTGGTCCGGCCCTGGAATCGACTTCGCAGCCACTAATAACACCCATCGATACCATCGGTCTACCACCGACAACGGGGTTTTCAGTCAACTGGAGGGAGATATAGTGGCAGCTTTTGGAAACGAATACCCACATAATGTCTTTGAGGCGACAATGGTGACAGTGGTCACATTTGCAAACTTCACGTACACTGGTGGCGATGAGACCACACCGGTAATGCAAAATCTTGTTTCCCTTTAAGAATTGCACGTAAAATCCCGAATCTGGAACGCGCCAGTTCTCCATTCACTTATAATGTAAATATAGAGGTAACAAAATCATGAACTTGCAAACATCCATTTGGCACCATAATTTACTGTGGCGACCTATAGCCATCAAGGATCACCAACCGAGACTCGGTTCTTGACTAAATATGATTAATTGTCTGATAATTGTCGTTTTCAAATGTCATTTTGTGACTTATTTCTCAAAAGACAAGGTACACTCAAAACATGCCCAACGGCGGGATTATTTTTTACTGCGGACAACTAGTAATGATAGTAAGGGGCCGGTCATTATTTATCAGGTGGGGGGGTTGGGTAAAAACTGGGGGGGGGGGGGGGTCACACTTTCATTTTCAACATTATTGGGGGGGCATACTTTTATTTTCGATGGGACTGGGGGGGGGGGGTCAGAGTTTGAAATTGAGTTATTTTGAGAAAATCTGAATAGTAAAATAGTTAAATAATTAGGTGGAAACAATCCACTCACTATCGGTACATAAACTGATTGAAGTAAGCGATGGAATTTCATAACATTTTCAGTAAAACCATAATCTCACTAAAACCGGATCCCGCAGAGTACCATTTAGGAACACCAACATCGAGAGATGCCGCAATCCGTGTGCATCAGGGCTCAAAATTTATAATTTTATAATTTATAATTTTTTCGCTTCTATTCAACGATTTATAGGAACCAATTGGCTTCTAGAAGCATATTTCAAATGAGGGCAAAACCAGACTCCTGAGATTTTAAGAAAATTTTGTTGTTATTAAGGTGATTTTGAAGAATTTTGGGGTACAATGTACTGAGGGAACCTGAGATTTTAAGAAAATGTTGTTGTTGTTATTAAGGTGATTTTGAAGAATTTTGGGGGTACAATGTACTGAGGGAACCTGAGATTTTAAGAAAATTTTGTTGTTATTAAGGTGATTTTGAAGAAGTTTGGGGTACAATATACTGAGGGAACCTGAGTGGGTCTGGTTTTGTCCTCAAACACTGGTCATAATTAAGTGCCCATATATAGTATGCATACAAGTAATAATTGTTGTAATGGCATTCACACTTGAAGCGAAGGAATGCTGGATACAGGAAGATCACAAATCATAACATTCACTGACCTTATAGTATCATATATTTGCGACAAAAGTCACAATTGTTTCAATAGAAATGTAAATAAAGCGTAAAAAGCATTCAAGTATCATATATATTATGATACTGGTGCGTTATAATTGTCATCAAATTGTGAAGCATAGCCTTATATTCATACATGGGGATTGGGGGGGTCATACTTTTATTTCGGATCTTGGTGGTGGGGGGGGGGGGGGTAATAGATTGGTTTTCGATATCAGTGGGGGGTCAAACTTTGAAAACTCATTTCTCGGAAAAAAACATCCAGCCCCCCCACCCAGTAAATAATGACCGGCCCCTAAAGATCACTGGTGAGTTGCGCTCGGGTGCACCAAATCCGCATATTGTATTCCTCTCGCAAAAATTCAAGTCGTATATTTGCATCTATTATTGGATGGTCACACAACAAAGCGTACATACTAACAACAGCTTGTTTGTAACGCTGAAGATACTACGCTTTTTTTGCTGGCGCGTGTAAAAGTGATATCTATAGTCATCAATTTGTACAATCGTTGTGACACTTTTTATAGAACCATGTCTCGGTTCATCATCCATGGCTATACATATCTCTGTTAATGAAGTTTCAAGAAGAAGGGTTGGGTAGTCTCGCTGATTTTGTCACCTTTATGTTTACATTACAAATGAATGGGAGAGCGGCTCACCTCAGTGTTTGGTCTGTTACCCGCAGTCAATCCTTAAAGGTGGGAACGATGCTGGGACGCGTTGACAATGGCGATTAACGGCACGATTAACGAAATCTGCGTTTGGGGAAAATGCACTGGATGCGTTTTTTTCATGCGCTTTCAGTGGAAGATATACAAATTCCATGAACGCTTGACAGATAACGAAAGATCATTTCCCTCGCCATTTCCCTCGTTCGATGCTTGTGTTTGTCGTTATCCGCGAACTAAAGAAGCCTTTACAGCTTTTCAAAAACATCGTAATGAGGGGTGCGGTGGCGTTTTCAGAAAACCTATTTTATTAACGTTTCTGCTCATAGTTAAGCTAAAGTGAAAGTTTTATCATGTTACTTTACATATTCAATTTTAGAAGTCAAATGACAATTCTCTTAACATTTCCGGCATATACTAGTATTATAAGACGAGAAGTTGGCTCCCGGTGTTAAATTGGAATGACCGGTTTTCGGTTAAAAGTGATTAACAACTGTTCCTAGAGCAGCTACAGGAGCGTATCTAGAAATCCCAGAAAGGGGGGAGGGACAAGAATTAAATTGAGTTGATGGTCCGAGCGAAGCGAATCCCAAGCAGCGGGGGGGGGGGGGGGGTCTGGGGCTCGCTCATGGGCCCCATACGCCAAACGCTTTTTTGCGTTTGCTGGTGCATTCTGGCCCTATTTTGAATACATATTACCCTTGACAACTCAGCAGTTATGACACGAGCGCAGCGAGTCCCAAGCGGCGGGGGGTCTGGGGCCCGCTCAATGCCCCAGACGCCAAACGCTTTTTGCTGTTTGCTGGTGCATTCTGGCCTTATTTTGAGTACATAATTATTACTCCTTGACAACTCAACAGTTATGACACGAGCGCAGCGAGTCCCAACGTGCGGTGGTCTGGGGCCCGCTGAAGGGCCAGAAGTCAAACGCTATTTGGCGCTTGCTGGTGCATTCTGGCCCTATTTTGATTACGTTGTTACCCTTGACAACTCAACAGTTATGACTACAAGTACAACCAGTTTTGCAATCAAATATTTATAGACCAGTATGCATTCAGTTGTAAATTAACATAAATCATAAAATATGCATGTGAAGATTCAGTTAATTTTCATAGATAAATGATCAAAGGGTGAGTATAAATTGTATGTCAAGTTCTTCCAACATAAGTCAGAGAATACAATATGTTGTTCCTTGTGTATACAGATACTGACACGCATACTCATTCTCAATTACTTGGCAATAATGGTGGCACTCCTTTTTAGTAATACATAACATACACGTGTATGGTCCACTAAGCCTGGTTTGTCTCCCGACTTCACCTATATGCCGTGTGATGAGTGAGCAACGGATCACATACAGTAAGTTACATTGTGTAAACACGAACAATCATCCAACAAAGGAAAGACTGTTGTGTTTGTTGTTATTAGTAGCCGAGCTGTACTATCTCAGTGTCATGACATACGATGAAAACGGCGTATGGGTCAAGGGCCGGCTTCAGTCTTGCTATATTACAGCAGCTTTTTTTTTTTGAAAATATTTTTCAAACAAATATATCAAAGCAGTTCCTCAAAAAATACTTCTTACTTTGATAGTTTTCTCTCGATGGTATATTTTAGCTAGCTAGCTAGTGCCGACACCTACTTGTGTTTTCATTCTACATCTACCTAATATGGAAAGAGTAATCATGATTGTAATCATGATTACGATGGTTAAGTAATCGTAATTGTAATCGATTACATCTATAGTTGCCTGTAATCGTAATCGTAATTTAATCATCAAATTTGTGAGTAATCGTAATCGTAATTGATTACATTGACCCTGTAATCGCCCCATGTCTGACAGTAACCCAATACGGGGGACTTCGCAAGTTCGACGGGGCTCTTCATACGGCAGGAGCGACCGGCAACTATTATATACCTCCACAAGAAAGCTTTGAACAAATTTAATGCTCGGTAACTTTTGTAATTTTGATAAAAGCAAATGTTTATAGGACTTATGTTATATGCTTTATTATTGGTGCAGGGAGGGACAGGGGCACAGTCTCTCTAAAGAGGGGGCATAAAGGCATCATTTTGTCTGAAGGGGGGGGGGGGGGGGGGGGCACGTACCCCGCGTACCCCCCCCCCCCCCCCCCCCCGAGATACGCCTATGAGCTGTACAGTACAAAAGTTCCAATGCGCACACGTACTTGTCTAAATTTCACATTGAAAATTGGATTTTAAAAATAGTTTCGCACGGAACAGCTCCCATGCAGTGATGTACAACAAACAAAAATAGCTGCAAAAATATAGAAAATACACAGCCCTATCACTTGAAACTCATATATGTATGGTATATTATAGTAATGGAACCCCCCAACTATTCAGTCTGAATCTTTTGTGTTACAAATAACGACGATATAGTGAAAAAATTTCTTTGTTTATGTTAGCTCAGATGTTAACAATTCGTTCACATCGTGCGTTTTTTCGGTATGTTCAAACTCGACCGCAGCACTGGCGGATTTAGGGGGGGGGGTGTACCAGGCGCGCACCCCCCTATCGGGCCGTGAAAAAAGAGAAAAAAAAAGAAAAAAGAGAGAACAAGAAGCTATAGGAAATTTGGGTATGCACCTACATGTAAGGAAATATAAGTGTAATTTTCCTCGTTTGATATTTTTGACCGAGGGGGAGGGGGGCAGGATATAATTTCAACAAAAAAATCTGTGACCCAGAAATATGTTAAGGTGCATTACAGCGTTACATAGGCCTAACATTCGTTGGTCAATAATTATGCAATTGATTGTCATTAAATTTGGAATTATTTTTAAAATGTGCCAAATTTAGCATTCTTGTTTGTCATACAAACTTGAGAGTACATCTCGGGATAGTCCTGAATATATAGGAAACATGCACAGTTCGACAACTGATACTCAGAAAATCTTGCATGAAAACAGTGAATAGAGAATGATAAGCCTGTCTACATTGCCGGTTACCACAGTATCTAGGCAAATACCAATGACGTCATCAGACTGTGTATAGAACTCGCTCACATGGCGGGCCGCTTTGAGGAAAAAAATGATTCGCCCGAATTTGAATCTTGATTTGGAACCTCAATTTGGGCACGTAATACACATTTTCAGACCCAAGTTTGTACGATTTCTTTTTCTATAGACAAAATAAAGCTATCGCAGAATGAATAAATTTTGTCAATTCTAAAAATGATAATAGCTTTAAAGCTCTGTTTTGTCTATGGAATGAGAAATCGTAAAAATTTGGGTCTGAAAATGTGTATTACGTGCCTAAATTGAGTTGCCAAATCAAGATTCAAACTCGGGCCAGTCAATCTCGCATCAATTTTTTCCTCAAAGCGGCCGAATTTAGGGCAAGTTCTACACACAGTCTCATGACGTCATTGATATTTGTCTAGATACTCAGGCAACCGGCAATGTAGGCAGGCCGATCATTCTCTATCCACTGTTTTCATGCACGATTAACGGCAATTTTCTGAGTATCTGTTGTCGAACTGTGCATATTTCCTATATATTCCCTACTATTTCGAGATGTACTTTCAAGTTTACGTGACAAACAAGAATGCTAAATTTGGCTGATTTTAAAATTGATTTTAATTTTAATCAGCAATTAAGTTCTATGACATATAATATGTAAAGTGGCAATGAATAGTTTTGGGATAAATACATTTAAATACCAGCAATATTTATATGCATGTGTGGAATGAAAAATACTCAATCAGAGCCAGAGAGATCGCAGAATCAACCACAGAACATGAAAAAAGCTCCGGCTTCTGGGGCCTTTGAGCGGGCCCCAGACCCCACGCCGTGCAGGCTACCACCTATCCACCTTACTTCGCTCGGTCGCTGGACTCCTCTAACCAGCTTGCCAACCCCGCCGCCCTCCCTCCAATAATAATCTAGTCAGACACACTTGACTTTATACTGAAACTGTCATTGAATATACACAGGGGATATTTTATTTTATTTATTTGTTTGTTTCTGACAGAGTTCTGTATAACTCTGGATATAACTCTGGATGTCGGCATAACTTTGAAGATAATTATATCTCATCTTTAATATTAAACGATTGATCATCACCATGTCTGGTGCATAATAACCTTAGAACAGCCTTAGAATGGTAGGACTATTAGACCTTCCTTTCTTTGAAAATCTATCCTTCATTTACAACAGAACTAAGCAGACTTCTAAAGTAAAATTCTACTTATTGATTTCACAAGGTACAGTTGTAAAATACACTTTAGAAAACCATCTCAGAGACACTAAATTCCAAAAATTTTGCGCCCCCCCGAACCCCCTGACCGCATAAGGCTTCGCTCGCTACGCTCGATCACATAATTTCAAGCTTACGTACAGTTAAGATCAGCACCCTCCCTATTCAAAAATCCTGGATCCGCCCCTGCGCAGGGTCATGCGGACGTGTTTGGGGGTTGTAAATTGGTGCTATATCATCTAATATATGCTACCCAATTGATTGATAACAAACTTCAGAAACCGATTATTCCACTTTAAATTTCAGTCCAATTCGGGATCTCGGGAGTCTGAACAAATTCGTAGACTTGATTGAGTGTACATTTAAAAGAAATGGAGTAACTGATCTCAAAGTACTGCGTGTCTCAAAATTATGAAAAAAACTGAACAAACCTATGTTCGAACACAGAAATTCGATGATGGAGCCAAAATCGAAAATGGGGTGAATTTCCAACTAAAAACAAAGTTCCGAACCCGGTAAAAATAATCATTTGAGTATGGGTGAAGTGTGTCAAGTCACACCAGGATACCTCTTAGCGTCACAAAACTTTGGGGGAAAACATTTTAATTATGAAGATCCGATTATGCGCATGGGAGAAAAACTATGTGTACTCCAGGAGCAATCGTGAAGTATATGCTCGTTGACGGTGACTAAGGTGATTTCTAGGGCGATTTTGTTGAAAGCTGCAAGAGGGAGTTGCTTCTAGCGGGGACAGTCATTCTCAAGAGATTGTGTTACCCGCCCAGAAATGTATTATGTCGACAAAACGTCGACGCCCGACAAAACGCCTCACAGGTCGCCGCCAAGGCATCGCGGTGTATTCCCACCTTAATTTCCACATTATTACTTGCCGGAATCTAAAGATTTCGGCAAGTATGTTGGTTCGTTCGTGGATTTGTGGATTTGTTTGTGTCCAGCCTAGCGTCCACAATTCTTACTTGATTTCTCTCAACGTTGGTGTACATATTCTCCAGGACACCGGGCAGAAAACGTCCTATTTTGGTGTATCTAGGTCAAAGGTCAAGGTCAAGGTCACGCAAAACGTTGAAAACACCTAAGTGGCCATAACTCCGGTTCTATTTGTGCTAGAAACTTCAAACCAAGTTCATATTGTAGAAAAACTCGAGTTCTATCTTCCGTGACCTTGACCTTGACCTTTGACCTTGACCTTGAGAAGTTCGCCTGAGGTCGAATATTTGACCTTGGAGGTCACCTCCTCCGATTTTCGATCTGATGCTTGGAAACGATGTGAGACCGGTCCATCATGCTCAATGTCAATTTTTAGCCCGATCGGCCAATTCGTTATGACGTAATTGACGTTTCTATGGCAACGAAATCAGCCCCATTATAAGCGAAATTGCATGTTTCAAGCTGTCGATGCTGATAAAAGCGTCAATAATGTGCGTAAAATTCTGATAATACACCAGTTTATTGTCAAGGATAAGTTCTTTTGTTCCAGGAAATTTCAAGGTCAAAGGTCGAAAGTCAAGGTCAATATTGACCTGCAAGTGAAAACCATGTGGGTCACTATATCTCGGGAAGTAAGCAAGATAGAGACACGAAAGTAAATCCAGAGTATTGTACTCACTTAGCCTAACAACTTTTGCATTTACACGTAAGGCGTATGACCGATAGCCTTTGCAAGTGCCTGAGGTCGAAGTTGACCTCAAAAATGACCTTGACCTTGACCTTTTGCAAAAATATCGAGTAGTAGCTCGTTTGAAAGGTCTTCGAGAGTACTTTCCAAATATGTTGTCATTTTTGGAATCGGACGTCAATTGACGTCATAATGACGTCAAATGTGATTTCAGACTGACATTTAGGCCTTTTGAGTGTCAGATGTGGAAAGTTATAACATATACTGCAGATCTGGCATATGCAAACGATGTGGAGTCGTCCTGTGATGGCTTCTGTCAATTTTTAGCTCAATCGGTATATCCGTTTGGACGTAATTGACGTTTTTGTGGCAACAAATTGGTAAAATTTCAAAGGAAACTCATCATTTCAAGATATTATGATCTTGTACGGGTATAATATGACATATATGAAAACGATTTTATCATGCATATTAAAAAACTCCATTCACAGTAAGTTTGCAGTATAGAATTGACGACAAATGACGTCATAATTACGTACTCATTCCGGCAAGTGTGTGGCCTCTGGCCTCCCGTTTGTATCTTTGACGAACTTTCTGACACGCATAAAACATTTACTATGGGGCTGATCCGTACAAAAGGTGTCATCAGTAATATTATGTGAACAGTTACGTTCAACTCGCTTGTTTCAGACGAACTGCATTCAAGTTGTTTTTATAGTGGGAAGAACAACCGCAATTTTTTCTCAACAAACACCTGAAATGTATGTCATGTTCAATATTGGAGACATTGGCTGGTGGGAAAGAGATGGAACATACCCAACAGTAAGTCCATGAACATTAGTTTTATCCAGCACGTGATACATAATATACATATCGATGGATGAATCATTCACAGTGTGCGTAACAAAAAGGTTATTTCGTTTTAAGATCGGGTTTAGTTACCAGATGATATCTTCCAAGTTCGCATATTATGTGCCAGGCTCCGGAACATCAGACATTGAGAATATTCTACCCCTGGGTAACACAAATGTCGCAGGACGTTGGCTGTTTTTAGTTACATCGTGTAATGGAGGTAAACGCCAGCAACATTATTACCTAAACATAATACATGTAATTATGCAAGTAACGGATGACACCCATGCGTTTAATCTATGATCTACGAAGTACACCGGAAATGCACGTGCATTTACAGGGTATTGTATGGACGCGCCCAACACCCTACTGATGATGGGGACTCCAATCGACTTAAGCGACACCTCGTCGTCGTACACAGTGGTGTGCGAGGACGGTTATACCGGCGATCTGTGTATCTATAATGCCACGACATTCGACTACTGCGATCCGGACCCTTGCGCATTGGGAAGTTGTCAGAACGTTGTGATGATGTTTGAGTGCCAGTGTGACGCCGGGTACACAGGCGAGCTGTGCACCGAGGATATTGACGATTGCGCCAACGAGCCTTGTTTCCACGGCTCTTGTACTGACGGCGTCGACAGCTTCAACTGCACGTGTTACGCGGGCTACACTGGAGACCAGTGCGAGCTGAACATAGACGACTGTCAAGCCATGCCTTGCATAAATGGCTGCTGTACTGACTTGGTATTGAATTACACTTGCGAATGCTATCCGGGCTGGACAGGATACGACTGTGACGTAGACATTGATGACTGTGATCCTGATCCTTGTGTTAACGGCACGTGTCTGGACTTGGTACATGGCTACAATTGCACATGCGATCCTGGCTTCAGTGGACCTTTATGTGATGAAAATATTGATGACTGTTTTCTGGATCCCTGTGTGTACGGCGTCTGTGTGGATGGAATAGCCAGTTATCGTTGTGACTGTGTTTCTGGCTACAGTGGAAGGCTCTGCGAGGTTGATATGAATGACTGCTCCGGTGGCCCATGCACAAATGGTTTCTGTGTGGACCTGGTGTCTAACTACTCTTGTGAGTGTTTCCCAGGTTGGACGGGTGTTGATTGTGCTGACGACGTCGACGAATGCCACTCGGATCCATGCCAATTTGGAGTTTGTAACGACGAAGTTAACGGCTTCAACTGTACATGCTGGAGTGGTTACACTGGAGTGCTATGCGAGATCAACATAGACGATTGTGTGTTGGGTCCTTGTGTCAATGGCAGTTGTATCGATGGGGAAGACTCATTCAACTGTAGCTGTGCTGAAGGTTTTACCGGGAGACTCTGTGAAGTCAACATTGACGATTGCTGGCCGGAACCTTGCGCCAATGGATGTTGTTTGGATCATGTAGCTAACTACTCGTGCGAGTGTTTCCCCGGTTGGACGGGCTATGACTGTGATGTGGACGTGAATGAATGCCAGGAACTACCGTGTGTGCACGGCTCCTGCCAGGACCTCCTCAATGGTTACAACTGCTCCTGTCAGGAGGGATACTCAGGCTTCCACTGCGATCTAGACATTGATGACTGTAGCGGCCAACCTTGCATCAACGGCAACTGCACAGACGGCGTTAACAGCTACTCGTGCTCCTGTTATGACGGATATAGCGGCACGTGGTGTGAGCAGAATATAGACGATTGTTCACATGATCCATGTGAGAACGGCTTTTGTCACGATGACATTGGGTTTTACTGGTGTGAATGTCACTTTGGATACATGGGTCACAACTGCGACACGCAGATACTGAACTGTACGTCAGATCCTTGCGTGAATGGAGCATGCCTGGATATCACGACCACATTCAGCTGTTCTTGTGAGCCGGGATTCACTGGCGACTTGTGTGAGGTTGACATTGATGAGTGCCGGTCTGACCCGTGCATACAGGGCACCTGTGACAGTAGTGGCCCACCGGACAGCTACACGTGCACGTGCTTGCCTGGCTACACGGGGTCTCGCTGTGAGCTCAACATTGACGAATGTGACGTGGATCCCTGTGTTAGTGGGACATGCATTGACGGCGTGAACGGGTTCAGTTGTTTGCTGTGTGACGAGTGTGCTGACAACCTGTGCAAGGCCCCCGTGGACTACTGCCAGAACAACTCGCTCTGTCAGTTGGGGGAGTGTGTCTCGGTGGGACTGCCGCTTGAGTACTACTGTGACTGTATTGATGGCGTATCCGGGAGACATTGTCATGTGGACGGACGGCCGCCTGTCGCCACGTTTGGGGCGTGGTCAGACTACGGATTTTGCTCAAAGACTTGCGGTATCGGCCTGCAGATACGCACGAGACAGTGCCTGCGCGAACCATGTACGGAAACCAACATCGAGACCCGCCTGTGCAACACTCAAAACTGTACAGGTACTGGTGGATGTATTGTTATAGACGTACATTCCATTGTCATTATTAATTCATTAAATATTTGTGACACCTAAATATGTGACTGTTTTGACCGTCAACTGATTTTCTTTTGTTTTTGTCCCCAACAAAGAGGATCCAAATGAGATCGACACAATTTTGATATCATCGTCGAAAGAAACAAAAGAGGTAGGAGGGAAATGATCGCATCAACAATAGAAAAGAAATTCACGAATCATAACCGCGTTTATCTTTCGAACCTAACATATAATACATGTAGATGTTACTTATTACCCGGCAGGTGGTTTCTGAGGAAAAAGCTCTGAAACAAGAAGTTGCCGATGATATGAATGCATATTGTTCGTCTCATACACACGAATGTTGTTCTATTATACCAACGAGGTACGCATGCTTTCAAGCATTGATATTTGCACTCCATTCAAAGCAAACATTCTTAGAAAAACAAATATTAGTAAAGTGCATTCTATTGTAATAAAATCTACTTTACAACCTTTGCCAGCGTGAATTCGAATTCTGCAATAAACGATTTCACGTACGAGAACGTCCGCATTGCGAGTGGATATCCAGTCACAAACAGTGCTTCCAACATACAGTAAGTCAACACCCCGAGTATCTGAATGACGTGAGTGACGCGCGTGAATGACAATCTTATTGGAGTTTGAACGCTTGACGAACAGACGTAGGTTGCTACAAAAATCTATAGAATTTGCGTGGTTAAGGGTCATATGTATGCACAATTTTTCGTACTCGATAGAACAGGAATTTGAATTCACACATAGATCTGTAGTGTGTTGTGAACATCTTCGGAGGACAAATTTTCGCTTCTGGAATAGACCTGTATCGATTTATATCAATATAGTGTGTTTGGATAAGTACAGGGTGGGCTAAAAAAGTTGAAAATTGCACGAAACAGGAACAGATAGAATCAGTGCAACTTGTCTTCCAATTGCCTTTCAATGATCCCAGATGAATCCAAAATGAATTACAAATAATAAAATAATACAAATGTGTGTAGGTATTGTCAACCAACATGTCCAGTGATGTTGGACATCGATAAAGATGACCAGTGTCTTAACTGATCTTTACAGATCTAGGTAAACCAGTATGGCCAGTTTTTTTAATTGGTCAAGCACCCAATACCCCCAAAATCGCCGAAATTATTTCGCTTCTTGGGTGCCTTCTTATGTAAGGGATCTTCAAGTTCATGTTTTGTTGTGACAACTGATGGTTCATTATTTTGTCCCTTTACTTTTGGAATAATGTTCACCGAAACAATATATGTTCTGGAACACTGAAGTTTGCCATGATAAAACTAATACATGGAAATGACTAGTTTTGACATTTCTGACTGTATGCTTCTATGAAAACCACTCTATTGTGAATCCTTTATAAGTGTTTTAGGCGATATATTAAGCCATGATAAAAATATTTCACATTTTTCAATTTTAACAAGATTTTTTAATCTTGAGATCTCAATATCTGGACTAGATATATTATGTATATTATTTTCGGTACCCTTTTCATTAGCCCACGCTGTGTATTGTGCAACACTGAACCCATAGGCTTACCTGGTCCATCTTGAAACATGCAACACATACGTACCGTGTATCCCTATTTGGGTGTTAAATACCACATGCTTCATATACGGATGAGGATCAGAGCCAACCAACTCAGTTTTTAGGTTACCGGACCTATGGTCCGATAACCTATTGGCATGGCGATGCGTCCGTCGTCCGTCGTCGACGTCCGTCGTCGACGTCGTCGTCCACATTTTCATCTTTTTTGTTTACGGGCGAATTTTTCAGAAACTTTGCACAAAAATGCCTAAAAATATTTTAAGAAGGAGGTATTTTTGGTTTCTTTATTTTCGCTATTATTTTAAAATGGCGGCAATTTTTGACGAAAAATTACCAATTTTGAACTTTGGCGGCCGTTTTCTCAAATTCTGTTCAGTAACTTGTTTTCTTATTGATGCATAACACTCCTCATATATACCCCTGTGACTTGTATAAGTATCGTTGCCATTGAATCGCTCGAAGTGGGCCATTTTGGTCCAAACTCGGCCCAAATGGGACTTTCCCATGTTAAATTTTCCTATGCTTTATAATGGGACACATTATGCCTAATATCTCACTTAATATTGAGATTAGAGAAAAGGAATCAATTGCGGACATATAGGAAATGGTATAATATGCTGAATATTGTCGTGACCTTGAATTTGACCTCTGACCTCAGTTTCAAGGTCAGAGCACAAAATGATTTATATCTGGCTTATTATCGACTTTGCAGCTAACAAATCAATAAATGTGGACATATAGGAAATGGTATATGCCGAATATTCTGATGACCTTGAATTAGACCTTTGACCTCAATTTCAAGGTCACAGGACAGAATGGCTAATATCTCGTTTATTATCGACTTTGCAGCTTAGGAATCAATTGTGAACATATAAGAAATGATATATTCTGAATATTGTCATGAATTTGAATTTGACCTTTTACCTCATTTTCAAGGTTACAGGACAAAATGGCCAATATCTCGTTCATTATCGACTTTACAGCTTAGGAATCAATCATGAACATATAGGAAATTAAACATACAGATTATTCCCGTGACCTTGAATTTGACCTTTGACCTAAATTTCAAGGTCATGGGACAAAATGACTATATCTGACTCATGATTTTACAGCTTAGGGATTAATAGTGAACATAGAGGAAATGATATATTCTGAATATTCTCATGATTTTGAACTTGACCTTTGACTTCAATTTCAAGGTCGGATAAAAACATGGCTAATATCTCACTTATTCGACTTTACGGCTGACTAATCAATTATGGACATACTAGAAATGATATATGCTGAACATTCTCAAGACCTAGTATTGACCAATGACCTTATTCATGTTATTTTCAAGGTCACGGGACAAAAGGCTAATATTTAAAATAAATAGTGTCCGGTAACCTATCTTTGGCCATAGCGTTGATTGTTGAAACATGAAGACGTTTCGGTGATATAATTAGATAGTAAAATATAATCTGATTAAAAATACTATTCATTTACCTATGTGTGTGCCAGTAGATATATTATATTAAACAATACAGGTAACTTATGAAACATGCAAATCAACACAGAATAAATACACTGCGTCATTCACAAATCGTACATTTTATGTACCTATGTTTCTGCCAGTCACAAATCGTACATTTTATTATCACTGTGTTCTACTTTATTTACTCGTTGTTTAATCACGACGGTCATTTTAACCGGATCGAGAGATTATCCAATTGAATAACGCCTGCAAATGTAGGCATTGTGTTATTTCCAAATTATATACACGTATACATGTTATTATAATATATAGACTATATACCAAACCTCAGGATGTGCCGAGCGACTCAGCGACCAGTGTTATCTGACACGTTCCCCTGTGCTGATTCTGCATCTGTATCTTCAAGTGATTGTACTTAGAACTTAAATACACACAGGTTCAATATTGCATAATATAACCATCTACATGTAATTGCGTGGTGCCTTTTTCAGAATCCGATTCTTTGTGACTATACCCGACACCCTTGAGGCCTCCTGCTCAGGTGATGCAGCTGCCATGCGGAGCCTTCTACAGTCTACTGATCTTGATGTTGTTCCGAAAGAGGTGGTTCTGCGAGCAATTGGGAATACAATTGGGGACACAGATGAGGTATGTTATGAAGCGCGGAATATATGTTTTATAAATTACCGCTGCAAAACAGGCGAGCATTCAACACCAGATGGTGTTTTCATTTGCATATCACGCATGGAATACTACGGGAGCTCTGAAAGGACATGGCGAAAAAAATAATAGCTCGAATGTACGACATATTATTTCGTACATACGACCTGTATATATCTCGTATATACGACAGATTATCTAGTATATACGACTTGTGTAACTCGTATATACAATTTGTTTATCTCGTATATACGATTTGTATATCTCGTATATACGACATAATTACGACATCTCGTACACAAGACATAATTTTATCAATGAATAGGCAATTCGCATTTCGTCAGTGGTATTCTATAGATGCCAGTGATGTAGATTCAAGACACACCACTGACGAAATGCGAATTGCCAATGCATTGATAATTATGTCATATACGAGATATACAAGTCGTATATACGAGATACACAAGTCGTATAATATACGAGATACACACAAGTCGTATATACTAGATAATATACCGTATTATAAGAGATATACACAATGTCGTATATACGAGATAATACGTCGTATATACGAGATTTTCCCCACCATGTCCTTTCAGAGTTTCCGTAGTATACAAGCAATGAAAGAAAGACAGTATGGAATAGTGAATGTCGTGTAGCAGTCTGCGGCCCTGTGTCTAATGTTGCCGGACGGTTTACTATGATTGCTAGGCGGTGTGTTGTTATGTGGTGGAGAGCTCGGTGCTGGTACAGGATGACCCGATGACGCTGTTGGCGGCGGTGGTCGGACTCAGCGTGGCTCTAGTCATCGTCATCGCCTTGTTGGTCGTCGCTGTCGCCGTCATCTTCTCACGCCGTAGTCGGTAAGCATTGTCATTCTCCGGCCTCAGAAATAACAAAATTAACGTCTCCATCACGTTTGGCACGCCGTAAATCAATTTTACCAAAAATCCTGGTCTGCACTAACCCATTTCTACACACAAGCTTGATGAATCTAGACACCACACTCATTTATGAAATCGTCGATTTATTGGTTTTCAAACACCTCACGCATACGGTTATGACGATCTTCTAGTTAATCGTATCGCAAATACAACCAAGGTTCTCCATCATTTATCTGTAAAATGGTTGCTCTGTGACACCACACAATGTGGCCATCATGTCATAACGGCGATTCACTTGCTTAACATTATCCACCTGCATTGTGAACTTTTAATGCATGCCACAAGAATCATACCTGGTGCAAAGCACCAGATCTCCCGGATGACAGAAGTCAATAGCGCGATCATTTCTAGCACTGTTTTCAATTTAATTCCGTGCGCATATTGTATAGGCCTACGATGTCCATGCCGGACGACTATACCGATGTGACAGCAATTGGTACCGTATAGTTCGTATGAACACTGATCGAGTACGCCCATAAAAAAACCGAGTCCCTGATCGAGTACGCCCATCAAAAAATAGCAAGGTGTTCATAAAATTCAGCACCGTTTTCTATTTGGTCCAAAATTCAATATATTCGTAAAGTTGTTTTTGATCAATAGTGTACAAATATGCGACAATATATGCCATATGGGAAGTGTCTACTAAATTTGTGTACCGTCGGAATATTTATAAGCACTGAAATATCAATGTTGAAGGCGGTGGTGTTGAACTCGGAACCCATTCCGACTTTTACACACGTAACAAATGTGCTAGTTTCACTGATCCAAAACAAGGAAAATTTGGCACTGACATAAAGAATAAGTGTGAGATATGAGTGATGACTCGACAGTAGAGACAAAAGTGATACACGGTTGACTGAATGCACACCGTAGTTATGTATTTATTCTCAAATCCAGCCGAGACGCTAATGTTCACGTAAATTGGCGATAGTGAGGAAAAAATTGCACCATTCGACGAAAATATTCGTTAGATTACTAGTATATTAATTAACTGAATTATTTACGTCGAGCTCTGTAGAACACACGTTCAAAATATTTTCTCTTCGAAACCAGGTTTTTCCCCCAGTCGAAGAGTATTTCCCCCATGGGAATCTCAGAGAGCGTTTAAGAAGTCTCCCCTGCGGGGAGTAGTAGTAGTAATTTATTTCCAAACTATACAAGCATAACATGCCTCAAATAATATCGAATATAATACAGTATAGTTTGTGGTTAAGACCAAGGCAATTCTTTGCCTGTTGACCCCAAAATAAGCATAGTAACATAAAAATAAAACAGGGATGCTGGGGCTGGACTGAACCTCAGAATAATGATATATAACAATTAAAAACGAGCTACATGAGAGAATGTTGCCCGCGTCCGTCCACGAGCGTCCATCACCCCGGGTGCCCCACGCGTAACTGTTTTTTTTTTTCGAAGGATTAAACATTTTGATCATACTCAGATATAAAATAGTTTTTCAGACGTGAGTCGAAACCAGTATTAGTTTTTGCATTTTTTAGTTGGGTTGGTAAGCGTGACCATATTTCAGGTCCTTTGAAGAGGAAGCTGTCACATACTGTTTTCCGGGAAATCGGAAATCTGTGCACATCATTACGTTGTCGTGTATTTATTGAATGCACTCGATCGTTGAGCAAGTAAATGCTACTCAGTGAATTGGGCAATTTGTTATTAATGTGTCGATAGACGAACTGGCACAATTGTGAATTATAAATATCATTTAGATTCAGAATTCTTAATTTTCTGAAAAGGGGCATTGTGTGTGAATTATATGGTGCTTTGGCTACTGCCCTGATACATTTTTTTTTGTAGTACTACCAGTTTGTTCAGATAAGTTTTACACGCAGAACCCCACAATAAATTGCTAAATATGAAATGGAGACAACAGACAGTGAGACACTGCATCTTGTGACGAGAATAAGGTTCTGTGGTCCCTATTAGGGCTGGTTCACACGATCACACTACCTGCTTAAACTCCTAAAAGTGAGTTTGATGTAGTTTGATGGTGTGTGTTTACACAATGAAACTCCTGACGTCAAACTACTGCAAACTACATCAAACTCTTTCAAAGTCTGGTTTACAAGGTCAAACTTCTCACTTCGAACTCCATCAAACTACATCAAATTTTTCATGTGATGTTGATTTCCTGTGTTCCTTTGTTGCAAGTTGCATTTAAACTGAACGAATGTGTTATATTTTTCAATGTCACGAGTTTCAAAGGGAAAATCATGCTTTTCCTCACTTGGATATGGAAAGTAGCTTGAATAGTTTGACTGAGTTTGATCAAACTTTGTACTAGAGTTTGAAGTACGGTAGTATGGCATTTGAAGTAGTGTGATCGTGTAAACAAGGCTTTAAACCTACCTGATCGAACAGTGCAAAATCAAGCCTGGCTATTGTGGCACATCAAGTTATTCAAGCTCGACTGGGATGGATCTCGTACTCGTCTCTCTCACACCGCTATTAGTCCGCTGATAGTGTTTTACAATATCTTCTGTACTTTAGTCTTTGATAGTTTATCTGTCTTCTCAATTCACCGTGATTCTAATAACTTCCAGGAGTATCCACTCTCGTCTACTCGGTAGGACGTCAAAATCACAACTAACCAAGGGGCAAGTGCGGGTGTCTGCTTATGTCTGGTAATATCCCGCCTAAAGCTGCGGTGTCGTGTCTGATTGGTGGAATGTGACGTAATATTATGAGGTGTGCACGTGATGGAGATGGTGTAAGCTTCCTGGTATTTGTACATGTATATATGCGCGCGTCCTGTGGTGTAGATATATTACTCGTGCATTAATTATGTGATGTATGTAGGACACGAACATACTAGTATGTAATGGAAGGTTACGGGCCGTCACAGTCATAAATATTTTTACAATCATATATGTTTTATTTTCCTGTATAGCTCCATATAATTTTATTACCCGCTTCGCATAACTACACTATTTGAACATGTCTGAAAAAGTTTTTTTTTTCTTTCAGAAAGAAAACGAGAAAAGACGATCATGGGAGGCCAACTTCTAGAGACAAGGAACAAATCGCGCGCAGATACTATCCTCGATATTTAAATGAGAGTACAATTTCCAGATACAAATAATTTGTTGATTGTTTATGTTGTATACAAGTATATCGTGTTATGTAGTGACGAGGAGCCAGTGACCATAATATTACCCGATGATAGTTAGTTGCCGAACAATTAGAGATATGTGAAAATGTATTCTTCATCCTATCGTACGGCCTCTGATTTATGCCAGTGTTTCCTGAAAAGATTCAGTCGCGAATTTAATCGTGACGGCGGAAGTCATTTCAATTGCGACCAAAATATTTTGGCTGCAGCAAAAATAGTTATCGTTGCGGAATTATCGAGTTGCGGAAGTCGCGGCGAGAATATTTTTGCTGCAGTGAAAATGTTTTATGTCGCGGAATTAATATTAAAGTCCCAACCAAAACATTCCTTCTGCGGCGAAATGATTATCGCCGCAGCGAGAAAGACCATACTTGTTAAAACGTTTTTCTAACGTTACCTGAAAGAGAACAAATCGTTTATTATCGCAATTATCGCCGCAGTGAAAATGTGTTTTCTCTTGAACGAGTGTGTAAAGCAGATTAATAGGTACTGCAATTATCGCCGCATCGGAATATTTTTGTTGCGGCAACAACGTTTTCGCTGCGACGAGAATGTTTTGGTTGCGGCAACAAAGCTTTTGGTTGGGACCAAAATGTTCTAGTTGCGACATCAACTATTTTCGCCGCGGCGAGAATGTTTTGATTGCAGCAAAAACGTTAATGATTTTGGTCACTACAATTAAATTCGGGACAAAATTATTCAGGAAAAATCATGTTATGTTGATTATGCCATAAATCAGCCACGGTACTCTGTATTTTCGATGATCTTTCAAAAATTCGACTCTTCAATTTGAATATTTGCTCTGCATTATCAATTGCTTTCAGAAATATGAAAAATGCCTCATTATCATGCTTATTTAATTATAAATGTCCATAATTGAACAAATTGTTTTTCATATTTCAACTCTTGAATCATCATACTACCAGGTCTTAAATTCCGTGAGAATCCGTGCACATTCAGTTGCTGTGTACACGAATGTCAAATGTGGATTTTTGGCGAAAGGTTTCTACGTACATTTCATTGCAGAAAATATACCATTTGGTGTTAATAAAAAATATTGTATTGTAAGAATTGTAAAAAAAATGATGAATTCTTCCGGATTGTTTTACTTACAATACGAACTTGACTTCAGACAAACACAAAACACACACTCGAGAATAGCATGGACACGGTTTGGTATTCACTGGTTAGCTAATTATTTGAATCATTATATATCAGAACGTATCAATATATATACACACACCATGCCCATTGTGTTTCGTGGTACATGTATTTAGGATCTAGAGCCTGACAAAAATATTATTTCAATGGCCGTGTCTTACAAACGCATTTGTGAAAGCAGGTTTTATCGATCGGCCTCCAACTTTACAGAACAATCACTTCAGACAAGGATACAAGAGCAATTTTAATGGTGTTCATCTTAAACAGTAGATTGGGCACCAAAATACTTTAGTAAAAACTTAATACCTATGGCATGCGGAGGAAGAGTAGTATTCCTAACATCTGCTATGGGGTGATTTTTGCGAGAATATTGAATAGATATATGCTTCTGTTTTCATGAAGGTTCGAAACACACTTCTACAATGAAATTCACACAAAAATAGATGTTTCCTGTCTAAGTGAACAAATGGCGACACCAAACACAAATTTAAGACTAGCTCTTCGCCGGAAACAAAAACACGTGGTAATTTGATTATTGCACTTTTTGGATGATAACCAGCAGTAAAACCTATTGACTTTGAGATCAATCAGTCAAACGACTATGAGGAAATAGGGGTTCGTTCGATTCCTATTAGGCCGTCCTCGACAGCGCTATACAAGAAACAAGTCCGACTTGAGAACACTCCTTCATTACACGACGATTTACTCCGGCACCAATGGGATGACAACGCGCTCACGGCCTCTTTCACACCGCTATGAAGCCGCTATTTATCCCAATGCCTTGCTATTTAGTGCACCGTTACATATCCATCTTCACAGTTTACTAGAGTATCCACAAAATCACGACTCTCGTGGACTTCCAACTCGCAACTAACCAAACTTCAGGAGGCACGTGCGGGTGTCTGCAGGTGTCCGGTATTTTCCCGCTTAAAGTTACGGTGTTGTGTCTGATTGGTTGTGAGTGACGCCATGTCATGATTTGTGCCGGTGATTGAAGTGGGTGTGAGCGTCTAGGAATTTGTACATGTATATATATGCGCGCGGGCTTGTGGTGTGAATGTATTAATCATATATTTATTATATGTCATGTATGTAGGGCACGAGCACATGTAGGGGGGGGGGGGGGGGGGGTTACTGGCCGTAAATATTCTACACGACATTTGACCTAGCGCTGGACTCATACTGGATGCTTCCATACCACGTAGAAAGTTGGTCGTAGATCAAAAGAGTATTTTTGTCACAATGAAAACCGCAACCATGATTGCAATGTTTTTTTTATATCAGCATTATTTATTTTCATTAAATATATGAGTGCTGGAGCGTTTTTACATTTGAGTTTCTCAGCAGTCACGAAGGGCGGCAGGTTGTTTCTGTAAGTATGCCTCTCAGACGACATTTTCTGTCTGAAGCTGTTGTCGTATCACCCTTCGTGATGTTGGCCCTGTTATATCCAAAGAACCACTGCACGACGTGTCCGCCCCCACCGACGTACTTGATATGTTCTCCGCGATCTAAACATGAAAACGCTGACGTAAGAAAAATTATATTTTTGCACTTGATAGTGTGTTGTCATTTGTATTATGTATGCATTATTCTGACAATTATCATCAGTATATGCTCTGCACGGCTCTGTTGAAATCGGACTCTGAATGTAATGTGAAACAAGTAACCTACAGTGGACAGAATTATTGTTGTGGCCAGCGGAAATATGTTGGGATGGAAAAGTTTGTGTGATTAATAAGCTTTATTTAATGGAGTAAACTGCTCATTATTTCCATATAAAAACACATAACAGAAGAAAATATCTATAGATCAATGGTTTTAATGTTGCCCATTGTTTTGGATCAAATTGATAGTTCATGGCGTCTATTTTGGTGTAAAAACCACATTTTTCATTACACTTTATCAGCTTTATGTCGGAAACTATAAAAGTTGACTATCTTTCGTAATTGTTCTGCCAACATCAGAAATTCAGCTCAATATTTTTGTTGCACTACTGTATGCGTATGTATTACGGTAAACCATCCAAAATATCGCAAAGCTCTCAGAGTATTCGCATTTATTTATGCAAGATTAAAATGTAAACCTCATTGAAACAATCAGAAATATTATTTTCAAAAGTGCTGTGATCCTTTTGTTGAGATTACTATAGCAGGACAGGGGCGGCCCACGCCTACTCTCCGCGGGTCTGTTTTCACCCAAACTTAGAAGACCAGCGCGACGCGCTGGCCAATGAATCGTGGATAGGTAATGGTGCATAAATAGGTTTACTAGTATACTGGTGTGAGAAAGACGTTAAACAGTGCGACTTCTTGATATTTTGGGCAGATCACAATTCGAATAACCAGTTTGATCTGAGGTTCTTCCCCAGCTCGTCAGCATCAGAAAGCTGAATGTGACTGATGCTGTTAGTCCATTAGACACACAAGGATGTTAGAGACGTTCGCCTTTACCTACACCTTTGATCTCCGTATATCCTTGGTCCTGCTTCGGGCCATTTGTGGGTTAATGCTCAGTATTCAAGTTTACACGTTTTGTAAGCATCAACATTCGCCATTCGTAGACAAGTAATAGTCGTTACTATACTTCTGGGTTTTTCTCTGGTGCTTTCTGAATGGGAAAATATGACAACCAACAAAATACATATATGTGACACAATTAATTTGACAAGACTATTCATTCAAACACTAATTCTCCGAAAGCTAAATACATGTACATCAATTGAAAATTTGAAATTGTATCATCAGATTATCCATCGGAATTGATATCCCCAATATGTAATCGGGATCCACTGACTCCCAGGTGTCTATTGACAATCGCCACCGCCCAAGTTGTCTTCAAAACATGTCACTATTACAATATCAGATGATCAAAACCAATCGAGAAGTAACTAAATGCATTATATATGATTAAATTCAATCGTTCGTTAGAGTGAAATACAAACAAATACTCCCAGGGCTTATTAGTCATTGAAAATTAGAAAAACAAAATAGGTAAAAAGTGGATTTATTTCATCTGCAAGTGCTGTTTCTGTTCTGAAAGTAAATTCACATGGTTATGGCCAAATGCTTGTGGCATTGATATGCAAGGCTGGGGCATTTTCTTGAAATCTTCTATACTGATAATTTAAATCAGGACCTCTGTACAAATGATTGAAGTTGATGATATGTTTACAACTTCCGTTCATATATGTATATCATATACAACTTGTAACTGAATATGAAACAAATATCAGCGTCATCTAGTAAAGATGAAAAATCTCTTCTCAAGTCCGATGTTCAGATTAACCAATTTGTCATGCTATTTTAGGCAAGCTATTTATCTCTCTTTCTCTCGATAGTCTGGCCTTGTGCTGCTATGGTGAGATAAGACTGATACAATCTACTGTTACATTTATCACTGACGATCACGAAGTCAAACAAATACAATTTGTCCATGAAGGGGCGAGCAGGGAGATCAGTCAATGACAGTCTGGTACCTGTCTGTCATGCTCTTTGTAGCTGTCTATAACTTGTGCCTTTACCAGCAGAAACAAAGATATGATCAAATGACTACAAGTCCTTTTGTTTTTAAAACTATTTTAGATTTTCCATGTCGAGATCGTTACACCGTATCGTGTGTGAACAGTGAGTATAAAAACAATTCAATAAACAACACAGCCCCACATCACCATATTGCATGGTTTACCAACAAGTGTTTACTTACAGTCTTAGCACAGTGTTAAAATTTTATATAGCATATGCAATGCGGAAAGTAAACGCAAATGTATTTATGTGACCATTGTCGTTGGTGGGCTCATATCCAAAAATGTGACTGGGACTTTGGGACTAAGACACTGGTGTTATGTAGCTATGAGAACTTCATATACGTCATGTGGCCGTCAAAGATCCATCCGAAATTATTTATTCATTAGTGATAGAAAATAATCCGCTATACTGTGGATTTGGAAATAATGATGTGTAGGAATTCTGTAGAAATTATCAAATATGGGAAATGACTCGCTCCTTGATTCTGGAACACATTACTAACTAGTCATAAATGAAAAGTATTGAAAGTATTATTGAACGCAGGACAGCCCGATCCATCGTCCCCTGGTATGATTCGTGATGTATTCTGCACACTACATGTGTTATGGCGTGAGTGTGCCAATGCCGTTTTTGTTTACTCTGTGTTTTGTACATTTCACCACGGCATATGAGTTTGTAGCTTTATAGTTTATAACATCGCTGTTCCTACATTCGTGAAAAAACGTAATAAATTAAAAAAAATATAATTCTATCGTGTATGTTCTGAAACCTAGTTAGCTTCTGCCAGTAGTGCTGTATTTCCCCATACAGCGAAATATTTCAACCTTCCTGAGCGTCATCCAGAAGTGACCCTTTGAAAATGTCTGCTCCTGTTAGTAACGTTACCATGATGGTACAGGCTGTCGCTGCACAAGCACATACATAATTGAAAGCTGCTGACAGGCAGTTTTGATATATAATTCAACAGCAGTTTAGCTGGGAGAGTTAGTTAGGTAGGATTATAATTGGTTTACTTCCAACAATACATAGCTCAATTCCAGTATATCCTATATTTTGAAATTGAAACTCATATTCTTCTAGCAAACACCCTCTCGCGGGCCAAAATGTGTAATGAGCTTTTATCGATCGGTGCTCAATTCTGTTAGAGCAATCACATAAGGCGAAGACACAAAATCGTTCTTTATTTTTGTTCATCTTAAACAGCAGATTACTTGAGTCAGGGCTCCTGAATACGGATTCCGAAAGTGGGATATTGGGCATTACTCGGGTAAGGGTAGTTTACGTTAGACAACAAATAGCTGAAATAGTTAGTGTTACTAATTTAATGCTTCTGAGGTCTAAATACATATAAGGAGATTATATATCATACGATGGATGATATAGGACACCCAAAAATATTCATCGTTATTTCGAGAAAACTCTTAGGGTCACCCAAAATATTGTTTTTCAATTATCTCGTTATTTGGTGATAATTATCTGGTTATTTCGGGGTAGTTGGGTCGTTATTTCCAGATAATTATGTGTTTATTTCTATTTCGGGGTAGTTGGGTCGTTATTTCGAGATAATTATGTGGTCATTTCAGGGTAGTTGGGTCGTTATTTTGAGATAATTATGTGGTTATTTCGGGGGTAGTTGGGTCGCTTTATCGAGATAATTATGTGGTTATTTCAGGGTAGTTGGGTCGTTATTTCGAGATAATTAAAGTTGGAATCAATTTTAAAATCAGCCAAATTTAGCGTTCTTGTTTGTCACGCAAACTTGAAACTACATCTAGAGAGAGTCAGGAATATGTAGGAAATATGCACAGTTCGACAACAGATACTCAGAAAATTGCCGTTAATCGTGCATGAAAACACTGGATAGATAATGATCGGCCTCCCTACATTGCCGGTTGCCACAGTATCTACACAAATACCAATGACGTCACGAGACTGTGTGTAGAAATCGCTCGCTAGGCGGGCCGCTTTGAGGAAAAAAATGATTTGAATCTTGATTTGGCAACTCAATTTAGGCACGTAATACACATTTTCAAACCCAAATTTGTACGATATCTCATTCTATAGACAAAATAAAGCTACCACAGAATGAATTAATTTTGTCATTTCTAAAAGTGATTATAGCTTTAAGTGGTTTTTCTCGGGGTAGTTGGATCGTTATTTTGAGATAATTATGTGGTTATTTCGGGGTAGTTGGGTCGTTTTTTCGAGATAATTATGTGGTTATTTCGGGGTAGTTGGGTCGTTATTTCGAGATAATTAAGTGGTTTTTCTCGGGGTAGTTGGATCGTTATTTTGAGATAATTATGTGGTTATTTCGGGGTAGTTGGGTCGTTTTTTCGAGATAATTATGTGGTTATTTCGGGGTAGTTGGGTTGTTATTTCGAGATAATTATGTGGTTATTTCGGGGTAGTTGGGTCGTTATTTCGAGATACCATAACTATTTCGTAATAACGAGATAAAATACTAAATCATGTCCTAAATCAGCCAAGGTAATGTCCGAATACACACGTGGGCAAATATACACTTTGAAATAAGACGTGTAGGTTTCCTCTTCACATTTTGATGACACTGACATGTGTACTACGCAAATTTATGTCATATCACGTATGGCATGATCACGTAATGTCTCGTAATATTTGGCATACAGCAAATATTATTCGGGTATTTTGCTTTTATTATATTAACAGTTACTTATCATTAAATTAACAGTTTCTCTGGAATGTGAACACCAGTGGATACATTTTGTTTTGCGTTCATTTCACGAATGCGTCAGACCTGATAATAATTGGTGGCAATGAGATATAACATGTGCGATTCATGTAATCGAAGATGACATATTATTGAATTAAGTCAGTTTGCAGTTATTTTTTATGGGAAAAAACGCAAGAACATCATGGGACTGGAAAATATCACATAATTCACCACACAAGTCACTGTTGATATATTTCTTTTCATGAGAAATATATTGTAATATCATTTTGTAACCATATCAGAGAATTTCCTGATAATTTTGGTATTGGGTGCAGATACACAGCGCAGTCTGTTTTGCACACAACCAAAACACCATCTTCAATGGTGATGTTTTGCACATGTCCATCATATACACCCAAACAACAGAATGTGTTTCTGTCCTAATGGACTAATCATTCATGCTCGTTTCAAAGTTGACAGTTTCTAGGGATCGGAAGTGTCACCGATCTAATTCGACATTCGTTCATCCAATGAGATTCAATTACCTGTGTTTCCAACGTGTCACCTGCGTTTCCAACGTGACACGGCACAGGTGGTCTCGAGCCAGGAAACAGGCATAGTTCAACCCCTGTACATCAATGTATTTCGTCTTGTTACACGCGACTTATATTTTTGTTGGTGAACGTATTCATTCATCTGGTCTTGCAGTTTTTGCATAGTGTGGCTGATAACCACTCTCGAACAAATTCTAAGGATATGTACATTAGAGAGAACCAGTCTTGGAAAGACATCCGGAGCTAGATTATACGTCGCATTATCAGATGTCAAACTTGCGACATTTGACACAGTAATCAATCAATTCCAAATAATTATGTTTCAATTCGGAAAGATATACTTTCTGAGCTGATAAATGTACAAATGCTGGTGTTCCAAGTGTGGAGCGGTGCACAAAACGACATGCCAACTTTGAGTCATTCATCGCTCTTGATTGATCAGGTGTATCTGTGAAATCATCTTGAAGTGCGAAATGTTCAATAATAATATTGTCTCAGTCGAAAACAGAATATTCCCCTTATATTTATTTATATGGTCACTCATGATTCACCAATGATGAAACTATGATATTGATTCAAATTTCGAACATCGTTCAAACAGAATCCTGAGGGAGGGGCCAGCAGCATGACAACAGTGTTTTTGTTGCTGAATGTTGCTGAACGTTTCGGACGTTTGAATTGATCAGAAGGCACGATGGCGGCATATGTTTTACGCGAACATGCTTCTGATCCACACTTTCTGTCGGAAGTTGGTGACATATCACCCACCACGGTGTTTCCCTTGTTATAACCAAAGAATAGGTGAAGTATGTGGCCATTTTATTGTTATTTTATTTTCTTCACTATTATCGTTGGATATAACCTAAAATCACTGACGTGAGAGGACACATTTCACTGAATTTGATAGTATGCATTGAATCATGCAAAAACATGCAATGCTATCGCAATAAACACAATAATATAATATTCCATGTTGAATTGTTCAATAACACCATAAATATCCACACAGTGTGCATTCCTAAAACTATCCACTTGTACATTTTCTGCGCGCCTTTTCTCAAACAATAGTATTGGTCATGTCATATAATACATGGGTCAGTTTGGGAGCAGTGGAACAGTGGTAATAGTATGATTGCAAACTGTTTACTGCTTTGTCTCCAATGAAATCAGAGTTTGGTTCTCAACTCGTCAGTACCAAAAAGTCGCATTTGACTGCTGTGCTTCTTCCATCAGAGCCACAAAGATATTAGATTCGTTTGCCTTTCCCTGTCCCCTTTGATCACTGTACCTCCTCGTTTGTGCTTCAGGCTTTTCGTATGTGACTGCCCAGTGATTTATATACATGTTTTTTGTGACCGTCAAACGTTCACCATTGTGAAACAAATGTAGGAAACCAAAATAGCAACACAGTAAAACCAAATTTGAATAATATTCGTTTTACATATATTATCTGATACATTCCCGAGTACCATTTGTTGTTTTTATGTGAGTGTGGGAACACGGCAATTGGCAAATATTGGTGAAATTACCCGGTTGACTTAACTAGTCACTCAAACATCAATTTGCAGAAAGCTAAATATAATTGATATTGAAGTTGTATCTTGTGATTTAGTTTTTAGTGCCTAGAGCGCTGCAAACATAATCCAGATATATGACAAGTAATACATTGAATATATGTATATAGTATTCTACTCATAACTGAAATAAAGTATGAAGGACATTTGATGCGGTTGGTGGCAGCCTATTAATCCTATTATCAGGTCTGACGCATTGAAATGAACGCAAAACAAAATGTATCCACTGGTGTTCACATGTCCTCTCATTCTCGACGTTCGGATATAGCTAATCTAACTGTTATAAGTCTGCTGTCATATCTCCCTTTTCTGACCGTGTAATGTTATTCAGAGATAAAACTGAATTTAATCTAATAGTATCAGAAATACATAAGCCCAATGTATTGGTCTTATGTATTTCTGATAGTAGTTGGTCTTATGTATTTCTGATAGTATTTAGACACCACTGATCGCAAACGCAAGCAAGTGTAATTTGTCTATTGTAATAAGGCGTGAGTATGACACATCCTTGTACCGTTTGTAATTGGTCATTAACAAATGCCTATTACCACCAATTCCACAGATTAAAATTATGAATTCTAATTTTGATCATCAACAGGAACAACCCATTATCTTATTCTACGTTGTCTAACGTATCGTTTCTTTAAAGAAAACTTCACTTTTAGCTATTCTGACGAACACGATTATATTACTTCTGCATTCTACAAAACATGACAGGTGATGTGATGTTGAAAACATAATGACTCAGCGAGTTATACAAAATGTTTTCCAAGAACCTTAAAGATGAAAGGTTGCTAAGAAAGGTTGCTATGAAAGGTTGCTCAATGCCTGCAGCACTCAATTCTCATTGGTTTTCCATGACAAATAAACCAATTAATTAGCAAACAGGTTATTAATGTAGCTACGGAAAGACGCATGTCGTTTCATCCACAGAAAGGTAGAAAAAGAGGTAAAAAACAGAGTGAAATTGCAGATGATTCAAACATTTTATTGAAAATCATTACCTACAATCGGCGGATCACAACTAAGAATAACCGGGCGAATTCTTCCTATTCCAGGCCATATCTTTGAACTAAATCTGAACTAAATTTGAAGCAACTGTAAATCATTAGAGACAACTTTTGGAGAGGATTGGGTTAATTATCGACACGATTAAATTCCTTCATTTAAAGAATGTCACCACACCTAGAACCATTCATGGGTTTGTTGGAGATGATTGAGATAAAGCATTGTGTAGGTAATAGAAATATTACCTACACCAAATAGAAATATTACCTACACCAAATATGTCCTTCATGACAGTTGAATATGTCCCTTTAGGACTTGTAGCCATGATCCATACACGCAGTAAAACATGTGGTTGTGTGCAACAAAAATGTCTCACAGCGACAGTTCCACGCAGAAATAATGAGTAAATGGATGTCGTATTTCTTACATTAAACATGATGGAACCACTCATTATCATCTACATCACATTCCCGAGAGTACGTCATATATTGTTTCTGTGAATGGTTCACATAGGAATACAGATAATGAGAACTAAATGAAGGGAAACAAGGGAATGCTTGCGAGTTCACAGTGAGATGCAAAATAGCCCAGTAATACATGTTTTAGTGCAAACAGGTTGATAAAAAATATGTATAAGGATATTGGTGAGCCAACTGCAATATTACAAACATAGTTTTACAGTATTGTGTCCAAGTGAAAATTGTATACTTTTCCTCGTATCCTCAACACCATGTGTTTTATTGATTTCAACTTTTTCAGATTATAATGTTATAACAAACATCTTTGAAAGCGGAGTGTAGGAGGTATTGATAGTAAGTTAATATATATGTTGAGTTGTGGGATAAAGTTAAAGTTAAAGTTATCATATATGATATAGCACTCTTTTCAGTCGAACTAAATCCACTTTCAAAGGCGCTTTACACTTCAACACCAGTCTGAGTAATTGTACTTGAAGCAACCACACTCAAAGCGCTCCATACAACACCCATTATGCAAAAGGTACCCATTTTAATCCTGGGTGAATATATACACATCAGTGGTAAATGTCTTGCCTAAGGACACTAGTGAAATAGCACAGCAGTCCAGCTCGAGACTCGAACCCATGATCTATGGATTACGAGGCCGACGCTTTATCCATTGCGTCACTCACTCCACAATATGCGGGAACTCCCTCCGGACTGTGAAAAACAATCTGCGGAAGAAGGGAAATACACGTCTGTCTGTGACAGCTCAGCCAATTGACCATGGTAAGTATATCACGGCGAGAGCGGAACAACTATAAACATTTGAGAAAATGATTCAGGAAATTTTATCAGGATTATAAGGCATTTCGGAAGAAATTTTTGGACTTGGTTTCCGCATGATAACTCAAAAAGTATGCAGGCAGTAGCTGCAGAACTGTGCATGGAGGTTCATGAACCAACATGGAAGAACCCTCTTGATTTTGGAATCAATCCGTCAAACGACCTTTGACCTAAAGTTTTTGCCCAGTCATCCTTGAGGTTTCTTGCATATCTCTGAATTGGTACGTCGTAAAGCGAAACGGACGTTATTTTCAGACTTGCCGCCCTAGTCAAACATGTCTAAGGGGTATTAGGGATGACCTTTGACCTTGACCTGGAATGTTTTTGCCGTGTCGGCATTTTTCGTTTTCTGCGATATCTTGGAAACGGTGCATCTTAGAGCAAAACAGTCGTCAGAGCGAAACAGACGTAACAGACGTCTAAGGCAAACATGTCTAATGCCTAAGTCACAATTGCACCGATGCCTCCTCAGATGTGGTAACGATGCGTGAAAAGGCTGAAATTTGGCCATTTCGGCTGGTCACCCACCGAGCGCCGGAGGGTCATCCGTGACTGTCGGGCAGCAATCGGACATCGTAGACACGTCGGTGGAGGCAAGAAAATAACGCGGAAGAAAATAACGCAGAATTATTTTCTTGCGGCGACCGGTGGAAAAAATGACATCGCCTGTTAATCGTTGTTAGACCTGCCGGTGACCGATCACAGCTCCTCCATGTGCCCATCGGGCGCCGAGGGGATCGACCAAATTTATCGGCCGATTGATATGAGTAGTTCACCAGGCGATCACCGCAGGGTGTCCTGTCATGCGCCGATGGATGTGCAGTGGGTGTTTTTCAGATTATCGATCGATTTTGACATACGAGACGGTCAACGCAGGGTATCATGCTAGGCACCGATGGATGTGCGGGAGGTGCTTTTCCGATATTCGGCCGATTTGTACATACGAGACGGTCACCTAGCAGTTATCTGTAGGGTACCTTGGGGTTTCCGATAGGGCGTGATTGGTTGGCCGGTCGATACCCATTATCTTATGGATAATATTTATTAATTATTTTTTGTCTATTAATTAATCTTCAATAATTATTTTTTTGTCTATTAATTTGTCTCTTAATTACTTTTCTATTAATTTTTGTCTAAGCGATTTGATAATAACTTGTATTAACTGTTATATTGTCTAAAATTAAACAGGGTCTCCGAAAGTACTGTGAAACCATCTATTCTAGAAGTGGTAAAAACCAAATGTGGGTATTGAAAAATTCCAAATTGGCAGACCTGTTTTTATACTCATATGAATCAGATTTCATCCAACATTTACAATGAGGAGGTTCTAAGAAACAAACATGTAATTTTAATTTCACTTTTCGATATATAAAATATATGAAATATGAAATATACTACAGACTCTGCTATTTTTTTCCAACTATCTGATGATTCTAACCTATCAATCAGATTGTATAACAAGCGTGATGATTTCTATTTTTCCATAGTCAATTACCCTGGTGGTAATTCAAGGATTTCCAATCTATAAGAAAGTTCGAATAATTCTGTAATTTTGCGTGGACACTTTACGCGCCATCTAATGTGTATCTGGCGGGCAACCACCGACTGCCTTCAGGCATGACAACACCAATGATATTGCGTCATATCCGTTACAGTCAGAGAATTCCCTATTTTGAAAACGGGGGATGCCCTTGATCCCTCGCAGAATGGTGGGGGGATATTTTGCTATGGCTGGTTGTTGACCCAAGCTGGTTGGCATTGCACACGAACAGTTTCAAGACCACAGCACGCACAGAACGGCTCGGATGACGGAACGATATATATGCGTTGTCAGGCATGAAAATCAGTCGTTTTAATGGGGTACCCTCAGAATTCGAGCTGTAGCGAAAAATCCAATTTATCAACATATATTTTCCTTACTATAGTGAGATGAGGAAATGAATTGGCTAGCTTTGTATATAAGCTGCTAAGGTTCATCTTGTTCTGGGACGGAGCTATGGAGACTTGAATTTGGGCTTTTTATCATTGTTTTGTATGGCCGAAGGAATTAGTGAAATCTGTCCTTTATATATCGGAGGCAGACTGCCCGGCACCCGTCCGGCAATCGGCCGATGTTTCGCCCGTCAGGGAAGAACCGTCCGGACGTCAGACAGTCACCGGCCGATGCCTGCTAGGTGATTGGTTGGTCTCCGGTAGGCATCAAGGTACACATTCTCCCCACATTCCTACTTATGCCGGCCGGTCAGTGTACGATGTCCGGATAGGTGTCCACCGGTGATCTGCCAATGTCCGGTGCTTTCATGACCATTTGAGAGATATGTGAAAGATACACGAGAAAAGTTACCGGCGGCCGGAACATCGGTGAGAACCACCGATGTATTCGCATCGGCCGGCGACCAGTGCAAATGTGACCTAGGCATAGTCGACATTTTCCGTTTTTGTCGATATCTTGGAAACAGTGTGTCATAGAGCCCATGATAAACATGTTATAAATATTATAAATTAGTCTTAACACCGAAATGCCTCCAAGGCATCTTTAGGTACGGTGGCTTATTACCGCCAATTACGTTCGTGTATTTCTCACCCCATTTATAATTATCACCTCATAATAATCACCGCGTTTATAATTTCCACCCCGTTCAAAATTATCACCTCACAATTTTCACCCCGTTTATAATTTACACCCCGTTCATAATTATCACCTCAGAATTACCACCGCGTTCATAATTTCCAACCCGTTTATAATTATCACCTCACAATTTTCACCCCGTTTATAATTTACACCCCGTTCATAGTTATCACCTGAGAATTACCACCGCGATCATAATTACCACCCCGTTTATAATTATCACCTCACAATTTTCACCCCGTTTATAATTTACAACCCGTTCATAATTATCACCTCAGAATTACCACCGCGTTCATAATTTCCACCCCGTTTATAATTATCACCTCACAATTTTCACCCCGTTTATAATTCACAACTCGTTTATAATTATCACCTCACAATTTTCACCCCGTTTATAATTTCCACCCCGTTCAAAATTATCACCTCACAATTTTCACCCCGTTTATAATTTACACCCCGTTCATAATTATCACCTCAGAATTACCACTGCGTTCATAATTTCCACCCCGTTTATAATTATCATCTCACAATTTTCACCCCGTTTATAATTTACACCCCGTTCATAATTATCACCTGAGAATTACCACCGCGTTCATAATTTCCACCCCGTTTATAATTATCACCTCACAATTTTCACCCCGTCTATAATTTACAACCCGTTCATAATTATCACCTCAGAATTACCACCGCGTTCATAATTTCCACCCCGTTTATAATTATCACCTCACAATTTTCACCCCGTTTATAATTTACAACCCGTTTATAATTATCACCTCACAATTTTCACCCCGTTTATAATTTACACCCCGTTTATAATTATCACCTCACAATTTTCACCCCGTTTATAATTTACACCCCGTTCATAATTATCACCTCAGAATTATCACCGCATTTATTATTTCCACCCCGTTTATAATTATCACCTCACAATATTCATCCCATTCATAATTTCCACCCCGTCTATAATTAACACCTCAGAATTATCACCGAGTTTATAATTATGATTTGACCACAATCATTACTAGGTACAGAATTTCAATTGGTGCATTGAGTCTTAGTATGAACACTCTTAGTATTCTGTGTACCGTATTGACGCGCATATAAGGACATGTCCTCATATATGAGCACTTCCTTTTATCCGGACATAAAAACATGTCCTTATATGAGAACTTTCTTTAGAAACTGCCTGTAAAATATCTGACCCACATATAAGGACATTTTGCATGTCGATGATTATAAGTTGTGAAAAATGACGCAACTAGAACACATGTAGCACGTACCACTACGTATACCATGTTCAGCATAATTTATTAATCTTGAATATTCTTGTGGTCTTGAAATTAAATTGCATTCATATTGAATGTATGTGGTATAGACCTACAGGGAATTGTGTGTCACTAAAAGGGACAAAATTAATTGCGCCAATTATTTAATTAGGCCCCAATTTTTCACTTTATAGTAGTGCATATAGTGTCCTTATATATGAATAAACGGGGTGTTTTATGTCTGGATAAAAGGCCGTCTTCTTATAAGTGAACATGTTTTGAATTTTCGATATATTGTGAAACCTGTCCTTATATGCGCTTCAATGCGGTAGTTATAGAGGCGTTTCCATGAGCACCTTGTTGCTCTTGGGCTGCATACGTTCATGAAGTGAGGTGATAATTATAAACGGGGTGGAAACTTTAAACGCGGTGAATATTGTGAGGTGATAAGTACAGACGGGGTGGAGATTATGAACGCGGTGATAATTCTGAGGTGGTAATTATAGATGGGGTGGATATTATAAACTCGGTGAATATTGTGAGGTGATAATTATAGATGGGGTGGAAATTATAAACTCGGCGAATATTGTGAGGTGATAATTATAGATAGGGTGGATATTTTAAACTCGGTGAATATTGTGAGGTGATAATTATAGATGGGGTGAATATTTTAAACTCGGTGAATATTGTGAGGTGATAATTATAGATGGGGTGGATATTCTAAACTCGGTGAATATTGTGAGGTGATAATTATGGATGGGGTGGATATTTTAAACTCGGTGAATATTGTGAGGTGATAATTATAGATGGGGTGGAAATTATAAACATGGTGAATATTGTGAGGTTGTAATTATAGATGGGGTGGAAATTATAAACTCGGTGAATATTGTGAGGTGATAATTATAGATGGGGTGAATATTTTAAACTCGGTGAATATTGTGAGGTGATAATTATAGATGGGGTGGATATTTTAAACTCGGTGAATATTGTGAGGTGATAATTATAGACGGGGTGGAAATTATGAATGCGGTGATAATTCTGAGGTGATAATTATAGATGGGGTGGATATTATAAACTCGGTGAATATTGTGAGGTGATAATTATAGATGGGGTGGAAATTGTAAAGGCAGTGAATATTGTGAGGTGATAATTATAGATGGGGTGGATATTTTAAACTCGGTGAATATTGTGAGGTGATAATTATAGATGGGGTGGAAATTATAAACACGGTGAATATTGTGAGGTGATAATTATAGATGGGGTGGAAATTATAAACTCGGTGAATATTGTGAGGTGATAATTATGGATGGGGTGGATATTTTAAACTCGGTGAATATTGTGAGGTGATAATTATAGATGGGGTGAATATTTTAAACTCGGTGAATATTGTGAGGTGATAATTATAGATGGGGTGGATATTTTAAACTCGGTGAATATTGTGAGGTGATAATTATGGATGGGGTGGATATTTTAAACTCGGTGAATATTGTGAGGTGATAATTATAGATGGGGTGGAAATTATAAACACGGTGAATATTGTGAGGTTATAATTATAGATGGGGTGGAAATTATAAACTCGGTGAATATTGTGAGGTGATAATTATAGATGGGGTGAATATTTTAAACTCGGTGAATATTGTGAGGTGATAATTATAGATGGGGTGGATATTTTAAACTCGGTGAATATTGTGAGGTGATAATTATAGATGGGGTGAAAATTATAAACACGGTGAATATTGTGAGGTTATAATTTTAGATGGGGTGGAAATTATAAACTCGGTGAATATTGTGAGGTGATAATTATAGATGGGGTGAATATTTTAAACTCGGTGAATATTTTGAGGTGATAATTATAGATGGGGTGGATATTTTAAACTCGGTGAATATTGTGAGGTGATAATTATGGATGGGGTGGATATTTTAAACTCGGTGAATATTGTGAGGTGATAATTATAGATGGGGTGGAAATTATAAACACGGTGAATATTGTGAGGTTATAATTATAGATGGGGTGGAAATTATAAACTCGGTGAATATTGTGAGGTGATAATTATAGATGGGGTGAATATTTTAAACTCGGTGAATATTGTGAGGTGATAATTATAGATGGGGTGGATATTTTAAACTCGGTGAATATTGTGAGGTGATAATTATAGATGGGGTGAAAATTATAAACACGGTGAATATTGTGAGGTTATAATTTTAGATGGGGTGGAAATTATAAACTCGGTGAATATTGTGAGGTGATAATTATAGATGGGGTGAATATTTTAAACTCGGTGAATATTTTGAGGTGATAATTATAGATGGGGTGGATATTTTAAACTCGGTGAATATTGTGAGGTGATAATTATAGACGGGGTGGAAATTATGAACGCGGTGATAATTCTGTAGTGGTAATTATAGATGGGGTGGATATTATAAACTCGGTGAATATTGTGAGGTGATAATTATAGATGGGGTGGAAATTATAAACGCGGTGAATATTGTGAGGTGATAATTATAGATGGGGTGGAAATTATAAATGCGGTGAATATTGTGAGGTGATAATTATAGACGGGGTGAGATATGCACGAATATAATTGGCGGTACTAAGCCACCGTATTTAGGCCTTGACGTCTAGTTTTGAAAACTAAATTCACTTCCTTTGTATCGCTGTATCAGCGATACACCAAAATAAGATACTTTTATTTCAGCTGTTAAGGATTGACTGCGGGTAACAAACCAAACACTGTAGTGAGCCGCTTTCCCATTCATTTGTAATGTAAGCATATAGGTAACAAAATCAGTAAGGCTTCTCAACCCTTCTTCTTGAATCTTCATTAACAGAGATATGTATACCCATGAATGATGAACCGAGACATGATCCTATAAAAAATATCACAGGGATTGTACAAAGTGATGATTATAGATATCACTTTTACACGCGTCGGCAAACAACGCGTCGTGTCTTCAGCGTTACAAACAAGCTGTTGTTGGTATGTACATTTTGTTGTGTGACCATCCAATAATAGATGCATATAAGAGATGCGTTCATAATTTCCACCCCGTTTATAATTATCATCTCACAATTTTCACCCCGTTTATAATTTACACCCCGTTCATAATTATCACCTGAGAATTACCACCGCGTTCATAATTTCCACCCCGTTTATAATTATCACCTCACAATTTTCACCCCGTCTATAATTTACAACCCGTTCATAATTATCACCTCAGAATTACCACCGCGTTCATAATTTCCACCCCGTTTATAATTATCACCTCACAATTTTCACCCCGTTTATAATTTACAACCCGTTTATAATTATCACCTCACAATTTTCACCCCGTTTATAATTTACACCCCGTTTATAATTATCACCTCACAATTTTCACCCCGTTTATAATTTACACCCCGTTCATAATTATCACCTCAGAATTATCACCGCATTTACTATTTCCACCCCGTTTATAATTATCACCTCACAATATTCATCCCATTCATAATTTCCACCCCGTCTATAATTAACACCTCAGAATTATCACCGAGTTTATAATTATGATTTGACCACAATCATTACTAGGTACAGAATTTCAATTGGTGCATTGAGTCTTAGTATGAACACTCTTAGTATTCTGTGTACCGTATTGACGCGCATATAAGGACATGTCCTCATATATGAGCACTTCCTTTTATCCGGACATAAAAACATGTCCTTATATGAGAACTTTCTTTAGAAACTGCCTGTAAAATATCTGACCCACATATAAGGACATTTTGCATGTCGATGATTATAAGTTGTGAAAAATGACGCAACTAGAACACATGTAGCACGTACCACTATGTATACCATGTTCAGCATAATTTATTAATCTTGAATATTCTTGTTGTCTTGAAATTAAATTGCATTCATATTGAATGTATGTGGTATAGACCTACAGGGAATTGTGTGTCACTAAAAGGGACAAAATTAATTGCGCCAATTATTTAATTAGGCCCCAATTTTTCACTTTATAGTAGTGCATATAGTGTCCTTATATATGAATAAACGGGGTGTTTTATGTCTGGATAAAAGGCCGTCTTCTTATAAGTGAACATGTTTTGAATTTTCGATATATTGTGAAACCTGTCCTTATATGCGCTTCAATGCGGTAGTTATAGAGGCGTTTCCATGAGCACCTTGTTGCTCTTGGGCTGCATACGTTCATGAAGTGAGGTGATAATTATAAACGGGGTGGAAACTTTAAACGCGGTGAATATTGTGAGGTGATAAGTACAGACGGGGTGGAGATTATGAACGCGGTGATAATTCTGAGGTGGTAATTATAGATGGGGTGGATATTATAAACTCGGTGAATATTGTGAGGTGATAATTATAGATGGGGTGGAAATTATAAACTCGGCGAATATTGTGAGGTGATAATTATAGATAGGGTGGATATTTTAAACTCGGTGAATATTGTGAGGTGATAATTATAGATGGGGTGAATATTTTAAACTCGGTGAATATTGTGAGGTGATAATTATAGATGGGGTGGATATTCTAAACTCGGTGAATATTGTGAGGTGATAATTATGGATGGGGTGGATATTTTAAACTCGGTGAATATTGTGAGGTGATAATTATAGATGGGGTGGAAATTATAAACACGGTGAATATTGTGAGGTTGTAATTATAGATGGGGTGGAAATTATAAACTCGGTGAATATTGTGAGGTGATAATTATAGATGGGGTGAATATTTTAAACTCGGTGAATATTGTGAGGTGATAATTATAGATGGGGTGGATATTTTAAACTCGGTGAATATTGTGAGGTGATAATTATAGACGGGGTGGAAATTATGAATGCGGTGATAATTCTGAGGTGATAATTATAGATGGGGTGGATATTATAAACTCGGTGAATATTGTGAGGTGATAATTATAGATGGGGTGGAAATTGTAAAGGCAGTGAATATTGTGAGGTGATAATTATAGATGGGGTGGATATTTTAAACTCGGTGAATATTGTGAGGTGATAATTATAGATGGGGTGGAAATTATAAACACGGTGAATATTGTGAGGTGATAATTATAGATGGGGTGGAAATTATAAACTCGGTGAATATTGTGAGGTGATAATTATGGATGGGGTGGATATTTTAAACTCGGTGAATATTGTGAGGTGATAATTATAGATGGGGTGAATATTTTAAACTCGGTGAATATTGTGAGGTGATAATTATAGATGGGGTGGATATTTTAAACTCGGTGAATATTGTGAGGTGATAATTATGGATGGGGTGGATATTTTAGACTCGGTGAATATTGTGAGGTGATAATTATAGATGGGGTGGAAATTATAAACACGGTGAATATTGTGAGGTTATAATTATAGATGGGGTGGAAATTATAAACTCGGTGAATATTGTGAGGTGATAATTATAGATGGGGTGAATATTTTAAACTCGGTGAATATTGTGAGGTGATAATTATAGATGGGGTGGATATTTTAAACTCGGTGAATATTGTGAGGTGATAATTATAGATGGGGTGAAAATTATAAACACGGTGAATATTGTGAGGTTATAATTTTAGATGGGGTGGAAATTATAAACTCGGTGAATATTGTGAGGTGATAATTATAGATGGGGTGAATATTTTAAACTCGGTGAATATTTTGAGGTGATAATTATAGATGGGGTGGATATTTTAAACTCGGTGAATATTGTGAGGTGATAAGTATAGACGGGGTGGAAATTATGAACGCGGTGATAATTCTGCGGTGGTAATTATAGATGGGGTGGATATTATAAACTCGGTGAATATTGTGAGGTGATAATTATAGATGGGGTGGAAATTATAAACGCGGTGAATATTGTGAGGTGATAATTATAGATGGGGTGGAAATTATAAATGCGGTGAATATTGTGAGGTGATAATTATAGACGGGGTGAGATATGCACGAATATAATTGGCGGTAATAAGCCACCGTATTTAGGCCTTGACGTCTAGTTTTGAAAACTAAATTCACTTCCTTTGTATCGCTGTATCAGCGATACACCAAAATAAGATACTTTTATTTCAGCTGTTAAGGATTGACTGCGGGTAACAAACCAAACACTGTAGTGAGCCGCTTTCCCATTCATTTGTAATGTAAGCATATAGGTAACAAAATCAGTAAGGCTTCTCAACCCTTCTTCTTGAATCTTCATTAACAGAGATATGTATACCCATGAATGATGAACCGAGACATGATCCTATAAAAAATATCACAGGGATTGTACAAAGTGATGATTATAGATATCACTTTTACACGCGTCGGCAAACAACGCGTCGTGTCTTCAGCGTTACAAACAAGCTGTTGTTGGTATGTACATTTTGTTGTGTGACCATCCAATAATAGATGCATATAAGACTTGCATTTCTGAGACGGGAATACAATAAGCGGATTTGGTGCACCTGAGCGCAACTCACCAGTGAGCTTTACTAGCACTACTAGTAAAAAATAATTCTGCCGTTGGGGATGTTTTGAGTATACCTTGTCTTGTGAGAAATAAGTTTCTGCCTCCTATTAGTCACTTTCCATGATGTGCCATTGTGTAGACACTCGTTAAACCAGCCCATTAGAAGTTGGTAACACTATTGGTGACCATACAAATTACCTATTCTTATATAAGGAGTCCACAGTTCAGTGTTTACCAAAAGTAAGGTTCTGTCATTGTTCTGTCATATAGCGTAATTGCTGTCATATAGCGTAATTGCTGTCTTTCTTGTTAGTTATCACATATGTCTATCTATCTATCTATTTTTTTTGGGGAGCCATATTCTTCCAGTGGCTTCTTCGCGCAAACCAGCGTCTGTAATGAGCTTTTATCGATTAGTGCCTAACTCTGGTAGAACAATCACATTAGGCAAAGATACGAAACCAATCTTTATCGGTGTTCATTTTAAACAGTAGATTAAGCACAAGACTGCTTAAGGCAGGCGTCCTGAAGACAGATTCTAGAGGGGATGGCTGGTTTACTCTAAGGCACTAGAGAGTAGGGACATGTGGATCTTGAGAAATATATTGTTACGATATTATGGGATATGTGTTTTTGTCTACACATCCGTGATAATATAACATATATTTCATGGGAGGTTCATATTAGAGTTTATATATGTAAAATATTTACTTCAAAAAAAACACGCGAGGGCTTGTCCTGCCATGTTTTGAATTGACGTTGTGGACATATAACTAAACAATATATATCACCAAGAGATATTATTTAACAAAGTCTTTCTAAAAGAATATTTGACCAATGGTGCCTCTTGCAAACCGGGTTTGATCGGTGAAAGTAATTTGGAAATGCGTTTTGAACCCTACAGGAAAAAAATCATTGTTATGCTGATCAACGCAAATAATACCAATCATTCACACGCCATAACGTAATTCTCTCTTACACACCCTGTCAGAAAATGGCACAAGAAAGGGCATAACCCCACATACAGGAACTGGGAATCTAAGTTCTCTAGATTTATTTTTTCCTCGGATACAAGTGAGTCTAAATCGTTTGCCTCTCATCAAAGAAAACTAACCAAAGATATTAACAGGTTGCCGGCAAATTGCTGTGAGGCAATAATGGAAATATTCTGAGAAAATGTTAGCATAACTGCATAACTGCCGATGACACTGGCATTATAGGAATTGGGAACCATGCAGATGTCTACGACAGAAATACATAATTATTCCTTTAATTGCTTTGTCCACGGATGGTTGAGATCCAACTCTCTGCAAAGGACGTAAACATCAGTATGTCCATGCTAGCCTGGAATGTGGTTATAATGTGTGTCATTTTTTCAAAAGTTTATTTTTCAAATTAATTTATCATTCTTGTATGTATATTTAAAATTACCTTTATGTAAATTAGTCCGTGTTTCTATTATTCTGAGAACATTTTGTAGGCGGAGCTCTTTTTTGGTGAACAGATAATGACGAAATAAAATTAAAATCCCCTACTAGACATCAGTTCGTTTATTATTTATTCACCATTTGAATAGAATGTCACTTAAAATTTTATTAGCATTTCGTGTAATGGGCTCGATAATTAGAAGCATATTGTAACACCATTTCAAAGGAAAGTCAGCGAATTGTGTATACGTTTTACAAATCTGTTATGTACATAAGAATAGTATACATATTGAAAAGATTACGCTACACACTGGCATCCAATGTATTTAATATTAAATATGTGTACTTAATATTGAATACACGTACTTAATAATAAATATCGTACTTAATAATTATTAAATACATGTACATAATATTAAATACACGTACATAATATTAAATACGCGTATAAAATATTGAATACATGTACTAAATATTATATATGCATACTTAATGTTAAATACACATACTTATCATCGAATTAGCAAAAAATGTATGTGGTTAAGTTGTTGTGTATGTCTCGTGAAACAAGGTATATATCAAGCGACATGGCGCTGCAAAAAAGAACAAAATATCTAACTGTCTGGTATTTAATATTAAGTATGTGTATTTAACATTAAGTACACGTATTTAATATTTTAAGTACACGTATTTAATATTATGTATGTGTCTTTAATATTGAGTACACGTATTTAATATTAAGTATGCATATTTAATATTAAGCACACATATTTAATATTATGCACGTGTATTTAATATTAAGTATGCACATTTAATATTAAGCATGCGTATTTAATATTAAGTACACATATTTAATATTATATATGTGTATTTAATAATATGTACATTTATTTAATATTTAGTTCGCGTATTTAATGATAAGTATGCGTATTTAATATTAAATATGCATATTTAATACTAAGTACACGTATGTAAGCATTGAGTACGCATATTCAATATTGGGTATGTGTATTACATCGGTCTGGAAAATATAGTAAATAAAAGAAAATTAAAGAATAAAACTATGGATAATTACATCAATTACATTTTTCACATTAAACCCAGTATATAATACCGCCAATACTTAATATGCCCAAACTAACAATTAATATATGTGCATTGACAACATGACAACGCCCATTTCCATGTTTTTGCTGAACATTTCTCATGTTTGAACTATTCAGGAGTCAGGACGCAGGGCAGATGTTTTCTGCGAACGTGCTACTGAGACTACATGTACTGGTGACATATCACCTACTGTAACGTCTATCTTGGTATGCTCCAGGACCAGCTACAGACTTATATCGTGATCAACTCAGATAGCGTCGCTCATTCACGACACTACTCAGTCTCTCAGTATCAGAGTGAAATACTAGCGAAGTGTTGGACAGATTGGATAATCAAATCCGAGGTAGAATGTAATTTAGAACGGGATTTTATTCGAACATTTAGGACCATGAAATGTTCCCTTTTGTGCGATCACTGGGTCACAACGTTATATAGTTGCTCAATTTGAATTTACTTTACCCTCACCAAGAGAGAGAAAATTACATCTGATTGATGTGTATGAATCAACCTATTACCGCTGATAACCAAATTTTGATGATGCCAATAAAAAAACTCAATATCAAAAACTTTCAGAATAGAAACAAAGCCCGACCAAACGTTCATATCTGGAGCCACACTGGCGTCATCAGGGGCAGACAGTGTGTAATTATAGTTGTTTCTACTGTACACCAGATGGAATTAGTGTACAACTGCCCAACAACTTATCAAAACAATTTAGAAATCCGAAACAAACCCCGTGAAATAGGTGTATGACAAGTACATAAGTACCCAATCACAAGCCAAAAGGCTACTGAGTTGATGTGTGTATCGGGTGACATGGATATTTGATTTGTTTGCCCCCTTGATCATTGTATCTATTCACATGGGCCTCGAGGCTCATTGTTGGTGAATGTCCACTATCTAATTAATTTGCCATGCAGTGACATGCCAAAAGACAAATACAGCCCTATATGACCACCGTCATTTGAATAGTTATTGGAATATACATTCCATAATATTAAAATGTCAACATTAATTTGTACCAGGCAAATTGGAAGTACTTTCCAAATCTTAATAATCCCCACGTCAATGTTGACATTTTCGAGCTCCGAAATGTGATAATTTATCTAAAGACAGTTCGTAACATTCACCATTTCAACAAAATAAACCTGCTTCGGTGGCCACGTATTTCAGGAGCGGTATTTTTAATTTCCCCAAACCCAATCACCTGCACATCGGTACATTTCTGATAGTGGTTCAGCTCAATACCTTGTAATAGAGTATGTGTAATTCACATGTAGTTAAGGCAAAATAATAAACGATCCACGTTTTGTTTTTAGCACATAAAATCCGCGTGAAATATCTCCAAATATCTTGGTGAGCAATTTCAGTGCTATTTGTGTATCATGTTCTGTCGTTGACTGGATCATCCTGCCTGAAGCCAAGGACAGAGCTATCATGAAGAGGACAATCATGATTGTCCGTATTGAGGTCCAGATGTAAACGCAACATCAATGTGTCTGGATAAAGTGCCGTCTGACGTCACGTCGTAGCCATATGCCACGTATTAAATGAGTAATCATTCGATTCCATTCAAGATTAGGGATGTTCATACCCCTCCAAACCATGATATAGATATGAAACCAATGTCTTACAAGCGCCGAAACTGAACCCGTACCCAATCTCTAACTCCAGTATCAGGCAAGCTCGGGAAATTTCAGGGATCTTATGAACCATCATAACTATATGGCCGCAATGAGGCGAAATTAGGTATGTCATCAGTTTATGTAAAGATGTGAATTACAGCAATTTATTCAGTACTGGGATTAAGTTAGTTCTAGATGTTTCGGGAGGAATCATCACATACGTGTCACCGGTGTCTTATCATTGACAATTACCCACTTTACTCTGTATTGTATTTATGGCATACCACTTTCATGGAGTATATGCCCAAAACATCTCTAGTATGATACTGTCTAATGGAACAACAATTCCTTATGATATGACCATATAATCCCTACTGTACACGAACAAGTAATATCAATTCCCTTTGAAACTGTGGCTTTGTGAAGATAAGGCATATATAGTCTGAGAACATCCGTCATAGAGCTCTCATCAAACCATCCATAATGTTCCACTCAACTTCGAACGAAAAAAAATGATATGAGCCTAACTGTGCAAAAAACATTCTTCTAGATTTGCCCATCAAACATTCCCAGCGCTGTCGATTCTGGACATCCATTTCTAATTCGTCACACACACAAAATCAGTTGAAACGTTTACGTCATTCAAACAACGGGATTGTGCTGTTCATCTCTGGTTTTGTACCTATAATATTAACAAAGGGATGCATTCATACTACTAGGCGCATATTCACATTTACTCACATAACAGTGAAGCAGACCCAACAGGCTTGGAACATATACCACTTCATAAATTATATTACCCTGCTTTGAGCAGTTGAATTATCCTGTTTTAATCTGTTGAACAACCAAGATGCGGATTGTACAAAACTTTATCCAATTGCTTCATATTGGGACTAATATCTGACAAACAAGTCAGTCCCACCAGAAGTACCACAAACAGTACCATAATAGAAGAAATTCAATAGAACATTTCGCCAATGGACAGGAAGCCCGACCAACAATTACATCCAAAGTCACATGCCCTGTGTAGCGATGTTTGTTTCTGCTGTTTATAAAATTATCTGACAACTGTAAGAATGAACTGAAGAGAAGATTACTCCTCTAGCATAGATGAGTTGTTGCCCTATCTCGTATCCAGTGTTTCCTAGTATCTGTAATAGAAAGCCATATTCTTCTAGTGACCACCTCTCGTGAACCGGAAATTGTAATGAGCTTTTATCGATTGGTGCCTTACTCTTGTAGAACAATTACATTTAGGCAGAGATACGGAACCAATCTTCATCGGTGTTCATCTCAAACAGCAGGCTAAGCACCAGATTACTTAGGGTAGACATCCTGCATACAAATGTATGGGTTAGGACAAGGAAACGACACGAGAGAGCAATAAGGCTGAGGCCCATGGGCTGGGTCTCCACTTTGGCATAATGTGTCATTTTGCCAATGATGCAAACATAGGATGAAACTTATTAACGCTTTAGCCTAAAGTGTGAAATCAGCCGTTGACCTATGTATTAATAGACTAGAATCAATACCCAGTATTAAGTTTTCCGAACAAAGCATGGTCCGTTATCCAATCTCATAGTCCGGGGACTATGAGAATGGTATGCAAAATACCAATCGCATAGTGATACTTCACTATGCAAAATGTAACGAATGAAAGTAACGAATAACGAATATGTCTCCTGCAGCTCCAAAGTGAACGGCACATGTCGGGAGTGTGGCAGCTTGGCATTGCCAAATACCATGTGTGTGTATTTCATCACATGTATAATGGTCGTAGGTTGAAAGTTGAAAATGTTAATTAATTTAAGCAGCAGGGTCATCGTTTTGGTATTCACATGGATGGTGCTGACTTGTAGACTAGCAAGTGACATGTTGTTAAAATGAATGTCACACGATATCCCTGAATCTGCTTTAATCCTGTTTTAGGCAGACATGCGACAAAGACCCCCAATCTAGTGGAAGACCCACGACATCTTAAGAGCTGGGTCATATCTCACCAATTATTTGGCCGACCCCAGGAAGCCAAACTTGAGAAGGTTATCAATCACGAACAGGAAGTTGTACAGCTGCTGTGATACCATTGACAAAGCAACGTCCATGAATAGCACGTCAAATCAGACTTAATTTACTTATTTTGTATTAATTCTGATTTCATTCCAGGGAAAGTTTCAATTATAACAGTTTTTTTAAAAACATATTATGCCATATTGTGAAAGATATTCGTCTTTCAAAGGAAGTAATGACGCGTGATAACGTAGCCTACATTTCGATGTTTTTGGTCGCACTATCTGATGCATTAAAATCGAAACACTGAGACAAAAAATAAAGCTACTGCAATGTATTTATAAATATTCCACATCATCCAAATGTATTCCTGTCAACTAATGCAGTTAGTGTCACATTCACTTTGCTGGATGCACATGACAACAGCCAGTTCCGTGTTTTGTTGGACTTTCCTCATATTTTAATTATTCAGAAGTCAGAATAGGCGGCAGATGTTTTTGCGAACATGCCTCTCAGACCGCATTTGCTGTCGGAAGCTGGTGACATATCACCCACATTAGGACTACTTCACCAGTTGCAGATCTGTCTCGTTATTAGTTGCAGGGTTTTAGAACAATTATTAGGTGTAATGCAGCTGTCTGGAGTACTTACCAATCCAAGTAGCTTCCAATTATCTGCATGATTTGATTGTTCCCTATATTTGCCACAATGTTGATGATGGTTGTCACCAATTCTTCCAGTCGATATATTGCCGAATCTCCTATTTGCCATACTTTACGTAGTACCACATGTCATATCGATAGTGACAGAATGAGCTGTGATAATGAATTCATTGTTCATGTATAACATATGATATTGAAAAACAGTATCATATAGTATATGTCTATCTCTGTCTCACTGAGGTGCGTCCACAAGTGAGATGTACTAACATAACTAGGTTAACTCTTTGTCACTGTACTAACAAGTTATAGCCTGTCGGTATATTCCAATCACTTCAGTGACCAATTGCAGTGATTATGGTGCATTATTGTCTGGATTATCCCGCTTTAGCCAAGCAGAGAGCCATCACGTTAGACGACAATCATAATTCCTCAACTTTCCTGTTCTTTAAACCATATGTTCAACGATTTGTGCGAATAACTCTATATTTGAGTTGGGATCCACACGTTTTAGTATCACACCAGTTTAGCGATTGCGTTGTTTGATCCTGCACCGGGGACAGTGAAAGCGATTGCGTAATCTATGTTCAGTCAGTGAGCTAAACATTAGAATGAATAATTCTGTTAGTATGGATGGCAAAATTTAACAATTGTAGCAAATTTAGACAATTCATGCACAATAGATACAACAAACTCGGTGTTGATAAAAATTTGTTCTACGGAAATATTTCACTGTCCCCGGTGCAGAGCACTGTACTAGCATGCGATCGAAAATAGGCGTCCAGTCATGAATTTACAATGTGAAGCGATTGCGTAATCTATGTTCAGTCAGTGAGCTAATCATAAGAATGAATAATTCTGTTAGTATGGATGGCAAAATTTAACAATTGTAGCAAATTTAGACAATTCATGCACAATAGATACAACAAACTCGGTGTTGATAAAAATTTGTTCTACGGAAATATTTCACTGTCCCCGGTGCAGAGCACTGTACTAGCATGCGATCGAAAATAGGCGTCCAGTCATGAATTTACATTGTGAAGCGATTGCGTAATCTATGTTCAGTCAGTGAGCTAAACATTAGAATGAATAATTCTGTTAGTATGGATGGCAAAATTTAACAATTATAGCAAATTTTGACAATTCATGCACAATAGATACAACAAACTCGGTGTTGATAAAAATTTGTTCTACGGAAATATTTCACTGTCCCCGGTGAAGTGGGGCGGGATCAAACAAACGGAAATAATACAATATAAAAATTTGTGGGCAATCATTACCAGTTAATACCAATATCGTACAATAGTTCGGAATCGAATACAACGAGTCTGAGGTGACAATATCAAACATGTCAACCCTAGTTCATCAAAGGTATAGATATAGGCCTATTAACACTTCAAAGAGCATCCAAGCATCGTCGAAACAGCTACTGGAGAGAGAGCTGAACTAAATCATCATTCACAAATTAAAACATACAGGACGAATTTGCTGCAGCTGATATTCTTTGAATTATGATGTCACTTCTACCACATTGGCAGGCATTTTTAACAATGAATATGACACCTGGTTGAATGTGGTAGTTTATATTATTCCTAACAGAAGTCTTAATTCATCTGTATCAAAACTCTTGGTCCAGGACTAAATCTGAAATACATTCAGTTTGCTCGTTCTTTTGTTATGTTCGAACAAATATCTTGCATGGTATTTCCCATAAAAATATGTTCATTTGAATGTCTGAAAAATGGAATTATTAACAGTATGCAAATTCTCTACGTTACTATCCATCATGACCTTGATCACTCACTGAAACAGAAGTTACCGCAAATGATCCCTGGTGCATATTATATTACATATGTCATGTAATATTCCCCTGTCAGCAATAAATCATACGCTTGTTTTCAGTCACAAAACATGAATGGAGTCCCGAGAGAAATGTCAAAATTAACAACAGAGGTGTAATGCTATGATATCGCAGAATGAATTTAAACACTGGTTTCAGTAAAAACTTACTATTTCGAGTAGGTCTGGTGCTGAAAGATCGATTGCCAAGATTCAGATTTGCACGAATATTTCAGTCACACTCACATCCGCAGTGGGCGTAGTAAAGGCCATTGGAGTGATTATCCTTCCAGCGGATATTTTAATGTTGAACTCAAATGTAATTGTTAATTCTTCTACAAGCAATCTATGATGCTCACAATGTTAACACAGTACAGATAATTTTCACATATAAAATCAGACTTAAAGTACGATAAGTATCCAATTTAGGTTTGCCATATATACTGACCCAAAAAAGAAACACACTTTTCAATATTATTGTATAGTTTTATGAAAATAAATAGTAATGTCATGCATTTTTTAATACATGAGTAGTAAAGCATCTAAACAATGACAATCATTCGCAATATCGAGGAATCATCACCCTCGTTGGGTTTTACGGAGCACACAAAGCCACATCTGGCAAAAGTGAAAATGACATGGTCATTTTCTGCTGCTATCTGGTGTGGTCATTGCTGCTATCTGGTGTGGCTATGGATCACAGGATGACTAATTTCGTTCAGTTGTGGCTGTCCTCGGCGAACTGAGGTCATGTCCTACAAGAAACACTTATTTCTACCTCCATACAATAACGTCGGGCCACCTTATCTCACAGTACGCATGCCTGAGTAAATCGGTCACCTGTACGACGTCATATTCGTGTTCTACCATTGGCGGTGTACATAACGAGTCTGGATCTGTTCGTGAATATGCATGTTTGACCAGTTTGATATTTTCCACCATACCAGGTTCCCATTCAATGCCGAAAAGCTTTTCCTTGGCTCCGTGGCATCACAACTCGGTGGGGGGTCCGTGTGTGAAGGACACCCTCTTGTAGACTGTTACAACATGTCTTTTCGCTAATCCGGGATAAATTCCAGTCCTAATTCCCGACTGGCGTCCTTGTGGCTGATCGGAAGTGTTCACGAAGGTGTAATCGGCTTCATACGACGTTTTGGGCATTTTGTTGAATTTCCATTGGCTACAGTATTGCTTCATAGACATCATACAATGGCCCTATGGACGATAAAATTGGAGGCCCGGTCTGTAATGACACATTTTTGCTCAGATCATCTTATACGCACATTGCTGCACCAAACTTGTAAGGTTTGGTAGCGTTTGCATCGACAATTTGCCTGAAGTTTTGCATGCCTTTTATATACCCCAGTGAATACTGAAAGATCACACCATAACTGGGAGTGGTTGAGTAGTGCAAATGCTCAAAGACGACCATCTACATAACTTTTGTCGCGTCGTAATTTGTCGCCAATGGAGCGCGTAAGTGTGTCGCGACTATTCCTTTGCACTAATTGGGCAGTCACAAGGCTCGAATATTTTGAAATACCATTTACAATGATGCAAAAAAAGTATAGCCCAATTTCCAAATTGCGTTTCTTTTTTTTGGTCAGTATATGTCAGAAGACCATTTTTGCTTTCATATATCAGTCAACCTTCGTTTAAGAAGAGATAAAACCACTCAATGTTCCCTACACCATGGGAAAGCCAGGCATGGCCAAAACCATTACTACATAATAGAAACATAATATACAGTGCCATTCATTAATTTGGACCTCACTTTAGTGAGGTCTTGGTTACCACAATTTGGTATTGCAGTCACACGAATATGAGTGTATATTCTCAATAAACCCAGTGACAAAACTTACGGTCTACATTTGGGTAGCAATAAGAGTGATAGCCGTAAGGATTTGACTGGATCTTCCACTTGTTCTGGATCATATATCGCATAATCTAGGGGGAACATACGTTCGTTGAATCCCTTTCTTTCGGAATATATTTATTTTCAAATCATTTACTGCTCAGAATCTTTCAAGGTGGATGAGGATATTGAAATAAAAACATTCATAATGAGAATTTGAGGTCCTTGCTCACCCACAGATCAGGAATAAAAATCCTAGATCCAGATGCGCAAATCCGGATCATCTATAATGGTCATATGGCACTTCAGAATTGATATTATCTAACTAATTGGTAGTCCAGAATATCAGAATGTGGAAAAAATAAGAAACAAGTATATCATACATCAATAACCCATTGGCTGCACAACAGTTTGAAATGTGTCACTACTTTTTGGTGGCTCCGAATTAATGGATGGCACTGTATGTGACCCATGCATGTCGACCTGCAGCATCGATACACATGCACATATATTTTAATGCAGGTTAGGCAGTGAATCAATTTGCAATTTTCCACTACATTGCATTTTGGTCAAATGTGATTAAAGCAGCTGCCATCGAATGTATGCAATATTTTCTTCAAAATTTAAACTTAGTGCAACACATTTAATGTAAGATAATAAAACATGTGCACACTGATTTTGACGATTACACTCCGTCTGAGTTGTCTTTTCATCCAATTTAACACACTTTTTATGTCAGGTTTTGTATATAGACAAACTGTATCCATCACACGCAGATAAGAACGAAGCGTAAAAGTGCAAGATGGACTGACAATTCCACACACAAAACGGTATATCACTAATTATTTTCTCATAATTACACCATATTTGCAGATACAAGCTGGAAAATATACTCAATGTGGAATTTTAAGGTCAATTTGGGCATTTGTTTACATTCGAGTTTGATGGATACATTTCGTTTTTGTTTACATTCGAGTTTGATGGATACATTTCATAAACAAAACTGGCATAAAATGTGTGTTAAATAGGATGAAAAGACAACTACGACGGAGTGTAATCGTCAAAATCAGTGTGCACATGTTTTTATTATCTTGTATTAGATTGCACTAAGAGTTTTGAAGAAAATATTGCATACATTCGGAGGCAGCTGCTTTAACTCTTAGCGAGAGCGTTTTTTCCCGAAAATCAAATGGCCTTTCACAATTAAAAAATTCGTCGAATATTTTCTGCCTTGCCGCATATATGTGTGGGTAGTGCAATCGGTTGGAAGATCGTCTGGTTGATTGAAGCGTTCAACTGTGTCATCTTGTGTTTTGATACGATCCCTTATTCTTTGAAATTCTATTGCGCTCGAACTGTTGCGTGGATCAATCAAGAAAGGGACACAACATGAACATTGCTGAGCACTTCTCACGTATGAATTATTCAGTTAGTCACGATGGACAGCAGCTGATTTCTACAAGCCTGCCTCTACGACCACATTTCCTGTCGGATTTTGGTGACAAATCATCTACTCTGATGTCTGGCTCGTTTCGACCAAATCCGGTGCTCATCTATTATGAGTTCCTAATAATAATAATAATTGTAGGTTTTTATTTAGCGCTTTCCAACGTTTTCCAACATTCTCAGAGCGCTTTACAATTATTACCCCCAATTTTATGGCCTGTAACCGCTTTCCGACCACCGTCCATAGACAATCACCAGTAAGGCTGCCACTGGCGCAAGGTGACTGGGTCACACGTACATTAGCAAAGTAGAAATGGATACCGACAAACAGACAAATTCATATTCCAAGACCGAATCCATGGACGAATTCTACAAGATCAGTGTGAGTAGTCAAATCCGAGAGATACTAAAGTATCAAAGTCAAAGCCATGTGAAAATCACAGACACCCAGCCAGCTGAGTGTGAGATCAGGTGCTCCGAAAGAGTGAGCATCTCCTGCCCCGCATGCGACACCCGTTGTGATATCCACACTGGCATATCGAGACGGAAATATATGAACAAAACTATAAGGAAGGGATGATATCTTCCATCATATGTATGACAGGCTTTGCGTAACCTTCAACCAGATCATAGTGACGACCATAAAACTTTTTGAATGTCGACCTCAGCCTAGGCATTTGGTATCCTTGTTTGAGCAATTTGGTAGTCAGAACCTGTGCTCTAACTATGAATTCCTGGTACGATGAACATGCTCTAGCATAACGAATTAACTGGGACAGGTAGACGCCATAGGCTGGTGATGCTGGGATATGGGAAAATCAAAATCGTCACGTTTGTCATATAACCTTGTACACAATTTGCCTTTATTGTCAATTTCGAGATAAATGTCAAGATAAGAAGCTGACACTGGAGAATCAGTTGTTTCTTGGATTTCCAGTTCGTCTGGATATATCTGATTTAGGTATTCACCAAATCTAGGGTTATTCAAGGATATGATATCATCAATATACCTGTAGGTAAAATTGAACGAACTGGCCAATCGATTATCTCCTCGTTTCATAAGATTTTGGATGAACTCAGCTTCATATGAGTATAGGAACAAATCCGCTAATAGTGGTGCACAATTGGTACCCATAGGGATACCAACCGTTTGTTGGAAAAAAACACCACCAAATTCAACAAATATGTTGTCAATGAGAAATTCCAGCATACTAATGATATCATGTTCATCATTAGCACAGTCAGTGTGTTCTTTAACAGAATAAACTGAATTGCGATTAACCACAAGATATTTATAGTGTCTTTTGCCATTCTTGTGCAAAAATGATTGTTGAATAATATCCTTCAACCTCGCTTTCAGCTTAGATTGAGGGATAGTAGTGTACAGTGTGGAAAAGTCATATGTTCGAATGCTGTTGACAGTGGAAAATGAATTAGATTCAAGGTTATGTATTAACTCTTTGGAGTTCTTCAATATCCACATTTGGTTTATACCAATTCTGGCATAAGCCATGTCACAGTATTTCTGGAGCCCTTCCTTCACTGCAGATAACAGTTCAGTTAGGAGTGATGAAAGGGGTTTAGTGGAACATACAGCAGAACCTGCAATATAACGCTGTTTGTATGGACATTTGTGTAATTTAGGTATCCAATATAAACTAGGAAGTTCCATTTCCTTCTGACTGATGTTATTAGACACCAGGACAGATTTATGGTTGTCCAGCACTTCCTTTTTAGATAATAGTACAGGTGTATATGTTGGGTTGCTGTATGTTCCCAAAATACCTAATTCATCAATGAGGCATTGATAATAATATTTCTTGCAAACAAAAACAATGTTGTTAAATGCCTTGTCTGCTGGTATCATGACGAATTTCTCATGTAAACTTTGCAAATATTTATGAACATCAGGATCTCCCAGTACTGATTTTGGGTTGTTGTTCATTGATCCTTTCAGTTCTTGTATTCTATTTCGGACACATGTCCGTACAGCCTTGACCCATTCTGACAGGGTTTCGGCCTCAACCTCCTCACGTCTAGCCCACTTCCTTGCATAATCTTCAACAGCATCCATGATCAATTTGAAATTGAATTTGCAGTTGAATGGAAAACACTGCCAATCGGGTACTCATTTGTACGACTGAGTGAACCGAGACACATTGTGATACACACCTTGCCCAAGGGTGTTAGACAGTCAACACAACATCGCCAGCGCCACGGCTCGAACCAGCAACCTATTGGTCACGAGGCGAGCGCCTTAACTGACTGCGCTACCTGCCCTCCTGTAGCACTATGTGAGAGAACATATGTGGGACAAATGTGGGCGAAAATTCTTGAGGTACAATGTGTAGAGTGTATTCAGTCAAACGTTCACATGATGACTTCCAGTTCGTAACACTTGTCGTTGGATATTTGCATATGGCATGAATCTACATGAAGTACTTGCATTCAAAATTATTTGTGTACTTGCGGAGTTATGTGTAATTCGAAATGACAATTAACGATATAGTTAGTTTGAAATATTTTGCAATCCCGGAATGACCTATGAATGTTTAGTATTCAGAGCAGTTCGATTAAACAAGTTGATTCGAAATTCTCAACGGTTTAGCACCACAAACAATGTTAGTCCATTAGGGTGACAAGAGTGTTGAATGTGATTTCGCGTTTCCTCGCATAGTCCTTTCTTGTATGGTATCTTCTCACCATTGCCCGAGGCAGTTCCTATTCCTTCATGATTGTCCTTAAAACACTGTTTCATGTCCGTCTCTAATGTTACATTCGACACACGTGTACTGAAGCCCATAGGTGACATGCGCAGAAAAATAATTTGTTGTCTTCACCCAAAAAAAACAGTTAGGACATTTGAAGGTGGAACCCTTTACCACATGCTCACATGTGGAAGCATTCAAAACTACCACTTTCTCGCGTAGAAAGTTCAAGGCTGCCACGTTCACACATTGAAGCGTTAAAGACTTCCACGTTCTCATGTGGAAACTCCAACAAGTATCACGTTCGTATGTATACACTTCGACTCTACCACGTTCACAAATGTAATTGTTTTATATTTTCAAATTTTGTGTTTCACACGTGGAAGCTTTCAGACTTCTACGCTCATAAGCGGAAGAATTTAGACCTTCATGTTCACATGTAGAAATATTCAAGCTACCACGTTCACGTGAAAACTTCTAGTGCTACCACGTTCGCACGGGTTGTGGTTGGGTTAAGTAGCCTCAAATGTTTCCACGTGTGAACGTGGTATCTTTGAATCTTTCGATGTGTGAACACAGAAGCCTTTCCACGTGGGAATGTGAAAGTCTTGAATGCTTCCACGTTTGATCGCGATAGTTTAAAAAAAAAAAGACACCATTCTTTTTCACGCATGTCACCTGTGGGCGTTGGTAGACATGGATATCAGAAGTGAATTATGGCTATCAATCCTAGTGAAGGCTTCTTTGATGGCTTCGAATGACACAGCAGTATTAAACTGAATTCTGTTATGGATTACACCTTGGCATTATGTCTTTTTATTTGTTGACACTAATTTGTGGTTTACTTTCCCGGCTATATTGTGGAGTCAATCATACAATATTTCAAGGAAAATGTTTGGAAACAAGTGCATCCATTACCATGACTGCAACTACTGCTTACTTAGCATAGAATATTTCTAATGTACATGTATGAAATTCTTAATGATGCGGACCAACAATTTTCCGTGCTATCAAACATATGCTGGATATATCTTTCAGATCTCCCTGATATCATTGAATGTTGCTGCTATCAGCAGCTACGACACAGAAAACCAACACGTTTATTACTGACGATCACAAACTCAATCCAATATTTTTTTCATCGGGACGGTCAAGCGCCTTTCATTAGTTGATTATGAGGTTTCCGGGAGGTAAATATGAGTTTCCGTAGAACTTCTAGTATGCTAGGCATGTGCTTTCCTGACATGACAACATGTTAATATACTAACCATTTCATTATTTGGATTCAGTTCTTTTGTACCGAATTCACAACAGAATAGTGCTTGCACAGATGCATCAAAGCGTCTGTCAGTGACACAAATAAATTTCGGAGCATTTCAGGAAGTAATAACTAAGATTATGCAGTATCATATTCCGTAGTTGACTGGATTATCCCGCTCTAAGCCAAGGACAGAGCCGTGTGTCCACGCGAGTGGACAATCATAATTCTTCAAACGTTTCCAGATCCGTTGTTCACGTGTGGGGGAAGTATTATGATGTGTAATGGAATTCCATATGGAAGTAGGAAACAATGTAACACATAAGTAGAGCGGTTTTGTCGACTGATATCTGTCATCACTATTTTGCAAACTCAAAGGATTCAATGTGATTCATTGGTTTCAAAATAGAACTTCATTGTCTCCGCAAGTTTTTTATTACATACTTTGAGAATTATCCGTGCAACGATGATAATGAGATACGCTAATGATAATGTGATTTCTTGTCACATCAATCAGTTAATCCTGAATAGATTCCCATTATCTACTTTACCGTCTGATAAAATATTTTTGCGCATGAAATATCATAGAAAAAAAACTATTTTGTATTAGTTTTCAAACAAAATCATCTATATTGTTTGGCACAGAACTGCATACATGACTAAGGACGCATTATGTAAATACATTATGTAAAAGCATTTATGATATGCCCACATAAAAGCCACTAGGATAGCATCTCATTTCAGAATGCAAGTTGCTATAGCGCCCAGTTCGTGCCACAAATAGGATTTTTTTTAAAAATCATACGTATTAGATACTAAGTCGTACATATGAGATACATGTATTAAGTCATACATATGATATACTAACACATATGTATGAGATACTATGTCATGTGTATGAAATCCTAAGAGATACCAGGTAATGATATCCAATGCGTATGACTTAATACAGTATCTCCTACGTACGGGGCACCATAAATCTCATAAATCTGTTGGGCAGCAAATTATATCTGCTATTGATCAGTTGTTTAAACATCTCAATATTCCATTCCCCATATCGTCAAGCTATGGCTACTCAAAATACAATGTTAATGGACTTTTTTTGTAATATTAGCCAGTGATGAATGCATTAGCTTCGAAATATGGTAATAATAATATACACTTGCCTGTTTCGTGATGATTTGACCGAGTTGACCGAGTTGCAATATTTACCCTAAAAGTACCTAAATGTGTAAACCACTACAACATTGAAACACTTCTCACTTAACACTTAAACACTCAATGTGTTTCAGCTAACATGCCCTCTGCATGTAAAATCGTCGACTAAGGAATTTAGTCAGCATTGTTAAGTATTCGCAATTCCGTGCACCATCAGATACCACACAATGTTACAAACGAAAAATAGGGTGTTTCATCAGATACATTATTATATCAAGATTTGTCAAGAAACATCAGAATTATTAGTAAAGACGTCAAATGCAAATTATAGCATGATTATATTAAAATCCTACATAACTTGCGTATTATACGACGCTTGCGAGATTCACAATTGCATGTTTATAAGGTTTTAGAAAAGGTCTTAGAAACATCATTACTGTACAACACACATTGTGGAAATTCCTGAACATCCTTCCCGTTTGTCTCTTGTCATACAGGCAATTGCATTCACATGTTGGGGGTGATGCATAGCTGCTCTGTAGAGATAAAAACACTAATTTATACTCTAATCTGTATGTGGCCATCACAAAACCATCCAAAAATGATTTATTCCTCAGCGACAAATACTAGTCTTGTCTCTGTGCCTTCACAAACCCATGATGAATAGGAGCCGAACTCAAAACCATAATACAAACCATACATGTATGTGACATTGCGCTCTCAAATATGAAACTATCAAACGCTAGTTATAAATTTCAACTTCAGAAGATCAAAGAAAAGCTCAAGTAAGTAACCCATCAATATCTAATTATTCCAAATCACAGAATATCGGAATGATATAGATCTATGATATCCCTTGGACCCATATTCAATTTTGTAATGGATGCTATAATGCTATGAGCCCGGATAGCCCCCCCCCCCATGCATCCCCCCACAAACCTCTACCACTATTTTTGTTAGAATAGAAGCCTTAGATTGTCCTGAATATAAAATGAAATGTTAATATTGCATAAACTGGGATGAACTTCTCATTCTGGTTCAATATTGAGGTATACCCTAAAAACGCTATTCCTGTAAATGCTCAGTCCACGGGATGGGGGAGATCCAATTCTATCAAGGATGTAAACAACACTATCTGGATGCTAGCCAGGAATATGGGTCTGATTGTCTGTCATGATTTCAGAGGTGTATTTTGAAAGATAGTGTATGTGTGCATAAAAACTTCAATCAATTCCTGATCCATGCTTCAATTATTCTGATTCTGTGTGGAGAACTCTGTATAAGTCCTGTAAACTTTAAGTGTTAAAACAGTTTACGAAATGAACACAGTGAAGTGTACTGACCAGACATGATTTGTTATGGGAATACGTCACCGTTTGAACAGTGATGGTCATGTAAATGTGTTAATTTTTGCACTTCGTTTTATAGCACGTCGTAGCAATTTTGTATTTGAAACAAAATCTGTTATGTGCACAAGAATATCATATATTGCTATCCAATATTGATTGCATTCAATTAAGCCTTCAACATATTCCTCCCTATTGTGATGAGACCAAAACGGTACAGTTAAGTTTGAAGTTGAACGTCAAATCAAAAGCAATTATGAAATTTATTGCCTCTTTCAAAGAGTGTGCCTCGTATTGAAGTTGACGTTTTCCTGGATCGAAAGTGTCACCTGTTATTTTCCATATTCGTTCATTCAAGGGGATTCAATTAGGAGTATGCCATCTGTGTCTCCAACGTGACACGTCACAGATGGTCGGTAGTCTGAAGCGAGTTCTCCTTCATGTCATCATTTAACGGAAAATGTTTGATGTTTTGGGATAAACATTTATTTTTGTATGTATGTGTGAATATTCATATTTTTCAAAAAGGATTTTAATAAGTGAGGCATTCCACACAAACATATGGTAAAGAAATGCAAACCTTCGCAGGATCTCTACATATCAAAAGCTGGGCCTTCCGTCAACAATTATATTACGAGTTCAGGAAACAAAAGTTTGTACAATAATGAGTAGAAGCAACTCTCGAATTACTTCTTGAACTGACAGACAAAACAACTGTAGCACGTGTTGGTGTTAATCCGCGGTACAGGGAGAACTACAAGTATCAGTTTTATTTAATTTCTTGTTCTCAAGTCTCTTGGGTTTTGTTTGTCTCAATGAATGAATGTCAAATGTGCAATGATTTCCACCAACAATCAAAAATTCATAATGCTGATTTTGTTGGCCGAGTCACTTCAAGTGCAACATAATGCTAATGTAATTATTCATGTTTCGCCTTCTATTATTCTCCTGTCAAAAACAAACATCTGAATGTCACTTGCATTTCGCTGGATGCACATGACAACAACCAGCATCGTGTTTTTGCTGACCAATTATCAGTTTGAATTATTCAGAAGTCACAACGGACGGCATAAAGTGCCACTGAGACTACATTTTCTGTTGACATACCACCTACGGTGACGTCTATTTTGCAATGATCCAAGATCAGCAAAACACTTCTATTGTCATCCTCTCCCACAATCTCGTCCCCAAAAAAACCCGAATCTTACAAGTAACGTTACTCGATAAAACTGAGATAATATTTCTACAATATAAACAGTCATATAGTTTTTTTTAATTCGTCTTCTCTCAGTAGCACAGTGCAGAGTTTTCATCTTATAATAGTTTCTCATGGATGGATGGAAACATTGAACCCCAGTTAGAATCAAGTTTAGAAGTGTTTGTTATTACAAACATTAAGAACCAATAACAATATGTGAAAGAGTCACTTTTTGTGATCAGTGAGGGCAGAATGGGTCACAACGTGATATATTAGATCGATTTGAATAAGCCAGTTCGGAAATGTTTCTAGGTCAAATGCTATAAACAAAACGTTCGTACACATCATGCTCAAACGTGAATGACGCGGTGAACTCGAAGTACACAAAGAATTTAGTATTGTACGTGAAAGTGACTCGACAATGGTAGCGTTACAGCATGGTCCGAACTCACGTATTCTTGTGGTAGGAATTTCCAGTATTTGTTTGACGTCGTTGTTCCTTTTGTGAAACTGTGATACGGAAATACTCTGTCATACACGGACATGCGTAAGCCACATACATTCGCACATGACCATTGTCATTTGAATAGTTATTGAAATATATATTGACTAGTTATTGAAATATATGATCTACTCACTGAAATGCCAATAAGCAGACAAATTTGTTCTCATCTCTGCTGGTAAGGATCAACAATTTGTTGTGCTGTTTCAGGTCAGTTGTTTGTCTCTACCCGATCTGATTCCTTGCTAATGTGACGAGATAAAACACATGACAGATGTATGTATTACCGACGATCGCCGCGTTGTCTGTAAAAGTGACTGGTGTTTCCCAGACAAAAACAAACGAACGATAACTACATCCACCTTACTTGATTGTTTTTTTCCTTAAAGAAATTCATATTTCAATATTAATTTTGTACGTGGTGAATTGGCTTTTCTTCCGATTCCCAGTGATTGTTACATAGAAGGCTTCAACAGGATACCCCCCCCCCGTCCTTTGTGCAAGTTTGATACGCTGCTGTCCGCCGTGTCTTATTTACCGGATCGATATTTGGTGAAGAATATCCGTGTAATAGAGTATATATACATTTGTACAAGCCAAGATGATAAACGATCCAAAATGTGACTTGTTTCACGGAGAATCCCCCTGGAGTATTCCCCAAACATATCTGTGAGCAATTGTAGTGATTATTGTGTCTATGGTTCTGTTGTTGACCAGATAATATTCTGCTTTAGAGCAAGGACGGCGCTCTCATGGAGAGGACAATGTTAACTGTTCTATTGAAGTCCAGATGTGAATGCATTATCATATGGGTGGGGATATTATGCAGTCTGACGTCATGTATTGGCCATACGTCACATACGTAAGGCACATGTATACGGTGGCTCATTACCGCCAATTACGTTCGTGTATTTCTCACCCCATTTATAATTACCACCTCATAATATTCACCGCGTTTATAATTTCCACCCCGTTCATAATTATCACCTCAGAATTATCACCGCGTTTATAAATTCCACCCCGTTTATAATTATCACCTCACAATTTTCACCGCGTTTATAATTTCCACCCCATTCATAATTATCACCTCAGAATTATCACCGCGTTTATAATTTCCACCCCGTTTATAATTACCACCTCACAATTTTCACCCCGTTTATTATTTACAACCTGTTCATAATGATCACCTCAGAATTATCACCGCGTTTATAATTTCCACCCCGTTTATAATTATCACCTCACAATTTTCACCCCGTTTATAATTTACACCCCGTTCATAATTATCACCTCAGAATTATCACCGCGTTTATAATTTCCACCCCGTTCATAATTATCACCTCAGAATTATCACCGCGTTTATAATTTCCACCCCGTTCATAATTATCACCTCAGAATTATCACCGCGTTTATAATTTCCACCCCGTTTATAATTATCACCTCACAATTTTCACCCCATTCATAATTTCCACCCCGTCTATAATTAACACCTCAGAATTATCACCGAGTTTATAATTATGATTTGATCACAATCATCACTAGGTACAGAATTTCAATTGGTGCATTGAGTCTTACTGTGAACACTCTTGGTATTCTGTGTACCGTAATGACGCGCATATAAGGACATGTCTTCAGATATGAGCACTATATAAGAACATGTCTTTAGAAACTGCCTGTAAAACATCTGACCCACATATAAGGACATTTTGCATGTCGATGATTATGAGTTGTGAAAAATGACGCAACTAGAACACATGTAGCACGTACCACTACGTATACTATGTTCAGCTTATTAATCTCGAATATTCTTGTGGTCTTGAAATTAAATTGTATTCATGTTGAATGCATGTGTTATAGACCTACAGGGAATTGTGTGTCACTCAAAGGTACAAAATTAATTGCGCCAGTATTTTAATTAGGCCCCAATTCTTCAGTTTATAGTAGTGCATATAGTGTCCTTATATATGAATAAACAGAGTGTTTTATGTCTGGATAAAAGGTCGTCTCCTTATAAGTGAACATGTTTTGAATTTTCGATATATTGTGAAAATGCACAAATCCACATATAAGGATATGTCCTTATATGCGCTTCAATGCGGTAGCTATAGAGGCGTTTCCATAAGCATCTTGTTGCTCTTAGGCTGCATATGTTCATGAAGTGAGGTGATAATTATAAACGGGGTGGAAAAATCTAAACGCGGTGATAATTATGAGGTGGTAATTATAGATGGGGTGGATATTATAAACTCGGTGAATATTGTGAGGTGATAATTATAGATGGGGTGGATATTTTGAACTCGGTGAATATTGTGAGGTGATAATAATAGACGGGGTGGAAATTATGAACGCGGTGATAATTCTGAGGTGGTAATTATAGATGGGGTGGATATTATAAACTCGGTGAATATTGTGAGGTGATAATTATAGATGGGGTGGAAATTATAAACGTGGTGAATATTGTGAGGTGATAATTATAGATGGGGTGGAAATTATAAACTCGGTTAATATTGTGAGGTGATAATTATAGATGGGGTGGATATTTTAAACTCGGTGAATATTGTGAGGTGATAATTATAGATAGGGTGGATATCTTAAACTCGGTGAATACTGTGAGGTGATAATAATAGACGGGGTGGAAATTATGAACGCGGTGATAATTCTGAGGTGGTAATTATAGATGGGGTGGATATTATAAACTCGGTGAATATTGTGAGGTGATAATTATAGATGGGGTGGAAATTATAAACGTGGTGAATATTGTGAGGTGATAGTTATAGATGGGGTGGAAATTATAAACTCGGTTAATATTGTGAGGTGATAATTATAGATGGGGTGGATATTTTAAACTCGGTGAATATTGTGAGGTGATAATTATAGATGGGGTGGATATTTTAAACTCGGTGAATATTGTGAGGTGATAAATATAGATGGGGTGGATATTATGAACGCGGTGATAATTCTGAGGTGGTAATTATAGATGGGGTGGAAATTATAAACTCGGTGAATATTGTGAGGTGATAATTATAGATGGGGAGGAAATTATAAATGCGGTGAATATTGTGAGGTGATAAATATAGATGGGGTGGGAATTATAAACGCGGTGAATATTGTGAGGTGATAAATATAGACGGGGTGAGAAATGCACGAATATAATTGGCGGTAATAAGCCACCGTACATGTAGCCCATGATGTAGACATTGAATCAATGTCTTCTGAGCAATCAAAACTGAGTCTGTTATCCAATCTAACAAAAATAGTATCAGGCAGTATCGGAAATTTTATGGATCTTCATGAACGTTCACATATGTGTTTCACAGCAATTCAATTGGTATTGTTTGTCCTAATAGAAGGCGTCTAGGCACGTTTTCTATAAAGAGCCTTAGAAATGACGATAGGGGGGATGGTTTTTCATTAATGTTACTGCCTGTCACCCATGCTGGGGTCAAAGTAGGGTCCTTACTGGTCAGTGTTAGCCCGGATGACATTCAAAATTTTACTTTTTTCATAAAATTCTAACAATTTTATATACGGACGAAGCCGCGGTTATTTTTCTCGTTTTGAAATTCTCATAAAAGACTGTTGAATCGTGAATAATGAAGCTAGAGTTATCATTTTGGTGTCAAAATGTCTGGAATTACATGGCAAATCAAGAAAAAAACCATCTACAGCAGTTCATGGTGTAAGTTTTGTATTATAACATGAAAACACATAACAATAAGTCCGAAATTGCCTGGGATCATCTCATGTCAACAGTGTCTTCGTAGTCAGCATTTTCCCATTTTCACTGTGTGATTTTCTTGAGTTTGTTGCATGCTAGTATTAAATATTTTATGGAGTAATGCCGCAATATCGGTTGTCGTTAGAATGCTATTGCATAATGGAACAATTTCTACAATATGTCTGTATATTCCCTTCTTCAGTTGAACAAATAATATCCACATCGCTGTAGGAATCCCCTTTGAGAATGCGAAATGGATGTGTAGAGATTGATATCAGCCCAGCTGTACAAAATACAAGACATTCCTCTAAATGTACCCATCAAACATGAAAACGCTAGCGCTGTAATGTTTTACGTTTCTGTTATCGATTCTGGACATCCATTTCTAATTTGTCACAAATTGAATCAGTCGAAAGTTTTTTGTTATTCAGACAATGGGATTGTGTAATCCATCACTCTCTGGTTTTGTACCTATAATATCTAGAAAAGTGTGCATTCATACTACTTCTGGTGGGAATGCCTTGTTCATCAGTAAAAATTGAGTCGGGCCTAATGCTTCCATATCGTAAAACCTGCTCACCATTCCACATTCATAAGTCATATACATTGCAAAACAATTACATCACATTCAAGCAATATATATTATACAATCACACTTCCATAAGCAGATCATGGAGTGTTCTCAATGCATGGCCATATTTTTAGGCATAGGACTAAGATGACCGTATTCATCAACAGCTGATGTCTGATATAGTGGTTATGGTCACGCTTTCATGTGAACACTTGTTCAAATCGTTGGAGATGCGACAGGGATTACTGATAGAACTCCGCTAAGATACGAGCACGCATTACAAGAACTCCAGATCTTTCTGTATGTTGATGGCATGGATAGAGGGGGATTATTTGTACAATAAAGAGGGTGGGAAGAAAATGTTTTGTTTCCTTTCATGGTGGATGAAGTACTAGCTCGCCCCCACTCAGTATCACTGCAGGCACGGGGATTATTTTACATGTAGATAGTACTGAAAACATTGTATTTGGGGAGAATTTTATGGCCGATCAGAGGTGAAGTGTCGTCGATGTAATCGTGATGAATTTGTTGTTGAATTAGAGTCGATTTGGGACCAGCCAGAAGATTCAACAAATTAAACAGGATAATTCAACTGTTCAAAGTAGAATAATCTCACTGATAATTCAGAGTCTTTTGAGAATGATGAACCATATTCGTTGAACATTTTGGGAATAGAACCCAACCAAACTTGTACACCCAAAGCCCTATTGGCGTTATCAGAGGCAGGCAGTGTGTAGCATTGTTGTTTCTGCTGTTTAATCGACGGAAGTAGTTTGGACTGAAGAATAGAGGATTACTTTTCTAGCAATATCCTTTTTCTGAAAGTTTCCTGCAAATCCCAGGCCGAGTGTTTCCTAGTATTTGTAGTAGAAAACTATATGCTTCCAGTAGTCGCCTCTCGTGGACCAGAAGTTGTAATGAGGTGTTATCGATTGGTGCCTAACTCTTGTAGAACAATAGCATTTAGGCAGAGATACGAAACCAATTTTTATCGGTGTTCATCTTAAACAGTAGAGTAAGCACTAGACTAATTAAGGTAGCTGTCCTGCATACCAATACATAATACAGTACAGGAGGGACCAATAGGCCTATGGCCCGAGTGCCGACACTCCACTTTAAAAGAAGTGGCCCAGTGCGGAAATAATTCCTCAGGCTAAAGTTTCACTATCCCTATGCATTTATCATTGCCGGATTATGATTTCCGCACTTGTCCCTTTAACAATGATGGAAACATAAGATAAGTGACACTTTAGTTTAAAGTGTGATATCAGCACTCGGCCCATATATTCATGTGGTATGTATATAAAATATCGTCCACCAACAAAATGACAGTTACAGTAGAGAAAGGTTTGTAGTAGTATAAAAATTATCAAACACTACGAAAAAAACAGAAACGTTCATATATAATACTGACATCATGCATACACCTGCCTGTTGACCAGCAGTTTCTGCTAGTACAAAATTTTGGGAATAAATCGGGTTGAGAAAAAATTAGCACAAGGGCTAAGAAAGGTTACCGGGAAATGTTTAGTTTTAAACCATACGGTTTTTCATCAAGATGGGGTACATTATCGAGAGTCACAAAATAGTTGTGTCTTTTTGTAGTTAGACCCGACTTGCCTTATACGGATATTCCAATGTCCAAGAGTTAATCAGGCATGGCTAAAATCAATCAATATTCATAGGAGCTGATCAGCGTTGACCAGTAGAATGATCAAATCACTGACTGTGCTATGCATGAATGGTTTCCCCACATGAGGGCGTGAAATGCAAATCAGGTCTTTACTGAACGACTCAAAGTAATTTGCCATAGTCGCCGGTACCCCATTGCCGTATTGACTTTTCAAGGTCATTGACGGTCAAATTTAAGGTTACTATTGAAACTGCAATATGTGATTTCCCATTTGATACTGACAATATTCAAGCTCTATCTTGATGTGTTCCAGGAGTTTACTCCATACAGTTCCCATTATGAAGGAAAAATGATGTCATTTCATATGTTCACAATTGACACATAGTCCTGATAATTTCCCCTTTGAGATCCCTCATGCGAGATCAGAAAAGGCAGATGACAGAAACGGGTATAACGTGTAGGGCAATTCTCCCGAAACATGAGATGGACGATGATGAAATACAAGGTAAAAATATAATATCTGGGATATTCAGCACAAAGTTGTGTGTAAACATATACAAATATATCTACCCGAATATACGATAAACATGTACATAAGTTGAAGATGCTACTCATTTTTTGAATGTTTCAGCAATAACTACTGAGAATGTCAAGGTGATTCTGATCTCACCAGAATCCACTGTGGACTTCTTTTTGGCTGAGTGCTATGACGAAACTGCGGAAAAGGATATGCCTGGTAGCGTGCGATGAAACGCACGGTAAATCTACTTGGTTAGAATGCAAAAAAAACAACCCCTTCTCTGGATTGCTGAGACAGTTTCAGGCTGCCTCATGCTGCTTCAGTTACATGACGCTAGCGCAGATTGGAATTGACCTGACAAAGGTATTCTGCAGGAGCTATCAGAGAGACAACCTTGTGAGTTGGAGTGTGAGAAATGCGACTGTTCTCTGTGCACTTGTTGCAACTATTGTTGTAGCACATACAAGTGCCTCACACAACCCTAGAGCTAAATTGCTGTGTTTAGAGGTGAAATGTTTGAGTGCTTGATGACAGTTACACGATTGTTTGTGAAGGAGTCATTGAATACAGTTGAAAAGTTTGTTCATGTAGTCATGTACACACACTTCAATAGCATAGACCTATGGAAAAACTACAGTTGCATTACATTAAACATCTACATATTGTTCAGGAGATAAAGATATTGACAAAAAAACTCACAAGAGCATGAAATATCTTCTCAACATGGTCATTGACTTTCATGCTAGACATTTGTTTACAAATGTAAGGATGATGTTGGAGTTAACATGATGTACCGTGCAACATGCGCACATTCTTTCATACACAGAAAACAATTAAAATAGTTGACCAATATTTCTAGCACATAACTGAAAATAACGAACAATGCAGTGGGGATTGATTCCTCTCACAATCGCCATACAGGGAACAAAGTATACAATGTATGTATAGTATGATCACTCTGCAGATACGTCGCAGGTGATATCTAACTTCATGCTATACTTCATAAGTCGGGCTTTGAGTTGCTTTGTTTTTAAGAAAATGAAGAAATTCATAATAAATCTTCATTCCAATAAAAAGTGACATTAAAGTTTGGTCGGACAGAATACACAAATTTTGGGACATAGCTGCCAGATACCATAAAGTTATTCATGGAATATTTTATGTATGCATTATAGTGGTATATCAGTGTATCCACACATCAGATAACATAACATTTCATATATACCAGTTATGAGACGATGTTCACAGATCAGCTACTTGTTGTGGTTGGCTTTCCAAAATCTAGGCATATGGAACTTCCGCTGACTGATCATGGATGCGCCATATCCTTCCCTGCATGCATCTCTCTGTGTTAATATCCTGCATGTTAATATGTCACGAGAATATAAAATATTTGAATAATAGCTTTGAATCACTATTTCTCTTTTTTTACCTTGCAATCCATGCAACGATACCAATCAAGATTAGGGTCCTTTTCGGTACCAGGCGTCACACACTCCACATGATACCACCGGCACAGAGGGCACCATAGATTGGAACATTGTTTGCTGTTTCTCCTAATACAAAACCAATGATTGTTTCATCACATCTTCTGGGTCAAAACTTCATGTGTATGAATGGGACTGAATGTACACATTCACAGCCTATTTAGCATTTCTTTAATCCACATAAAAATGATCACACACACCTTTCCGACATATGCACCAGTGGCCACCCTTCTTACTGACAGCTGTCGAGACGAATCTCCAGTATCTTCTTGATCCTCACACTCCTCGCTGTCTGATAACCCACGTAAATCTGACTTGCTGAGGACTGCATCAATGACATCAGATACCTCAACAAGTGAAGGGGCCTCCCGAGCAGCAGTTTTTCTGCTCGTTTTTGTCAGTTGGGAAGGTGTCAGATGTGTCAGAAAGTGATGGACATCCAGAAGCTCCAGGGCCATCAAAACACAGAAGCCATGTGCTAGAAATCGGACGAAGTCATCAACGTGTGAAAAAGAATCCATAACCTTTTTGGTTGCGTTTGATGGTTGAATTCATTCTTTAGTTGGATGAGTGTGCCTCTCTGTCCCCCAGAAGAACAATCCCAGAATCGGTTAATGAGATCCTGTGAAAGATTGAAAAACATGACATTTACACACCCTCGATATGAAATACTAAATTAATGACAAAACTTTGTCGTCCTGAATGGATCAATACATTTCCCTTACCTGCAGCAATATTGAGGTAAGGGTAAAATTCTACGGACGTCATCATGATCTGGTTGATAAATACACCAAATCCATGTCTGCCATGCAACTAGATCTATTTTCATGTTAATTTTGGGGAATTCATGACGGGTGCCACTAGTGGGGCAGGAAATGCTCACTCTTTCCGGAACACCTGATTTCACCTCTTAGTGGCCATTTTTGGGGATGCATGAGTTTCCCTGTCATTTTTGTTTTCTCTCACTTCATATGCCTGATATGACTTTCCGTCCCCGGATTATGAGATTGGATAACAGACCCTGTTTTGTTTGCTCGGAATACTGGGTATTGATTCCACGTCTATTGCCCTGTGGTGAATATTTTGTGGGACCTGTTCCAGCTCTTTGAGATGTTCTTGTGGTGTTCTGTTGGCACTGTGGGCTCTCTTTGCATCGATCATCCGCTCGTGTGAGCCCTGGTCGCCATGTGTGGGAACGACCTGTGGCCCTGATGTAGGCCATGGATTGGATTCTTGGAGTTTGGTGATGATATTGATACTTCCATCAATGATGCTTTGGTTTTTATCAATTATTCCGATTTTTACCTTGGAATTGAAAGCCATATGTCTAGTACTTAATTGCTGGTATGACTTTCCTTTTCAGTTATCTGTTTTAATATGTTTGATTCACGTGTTGAATGTTTCATCACATACATGTATGTATATGTCTATCTCAGTACTTTTATTTGGGAGCCATTTTCTTCCAGTGGCTTCCTTGCGCAGACCAGCGTCTGTAATGAGCCTTTATCGATTAGTGCCTAACTCTGGTAGAACAATCACATTAGGCAAAGATACGAAACCAATCTTTATCGGTGTTCATCTTAAACAGTAGATTAAGCACGAGGCTGCTTAAGGCAGGCGTCCTGAATACAGATTCTAGAGGGGATGACTGGTTTATTCTAAGGCACTAGAGAGAAGGGACATGTGGATCTTGAGGACAATATATTGTTATGATAAAATGGTCTGTGTTTTTGTCTACACATCCATGATCCATTTTGTCCACACATCCATGATAATATAACGTATATTCCATGGGATGTTTATATAAGAGTTTATATATGTAGAATATTTACTTCAGAACAACGCGCGAGGGCTTGTCCTGCACATGTTTTGAATTCACGTTGTGGCCATTTAACTAAACTATTTCACCAAGCGATATTATTTAACAAAGTCTTTCTAAAAGAATATTTGACCAATGGTGCCTTTTGCACACCGGGTTTGACCGGTGAAAGTAATTTTGAAATGCGTTTTGAACCATACAGGAACTATTCATTCCTAAGCTGATGAAGGCAAATAATACCACTCATTCACACACCATAACGTAATTCACACCTTACGCACCCTGTCGGAAATTGTTACACAAGAAAGGGCATACCCCCACATACAAAAACTCGGACTCTAACTTCTCTAGATTTTACCTTAGGAAGTTGAAATCGTTCGCCTCGCATCAAAAGAAAACCAACCAACTACATTAACAGGTTGCTGGCGAATTGCTGTGAAGCAATAATGGAAACATTCTGAGAAAACGTGAGCATAACAGCTTCAGCAACAACCCTGTGATCCAATTACCGATAACATTGTCATTATAGGAATTGGGAACCATGCAGATGTCTACGACAGAAATACATAATTACTCCCTTAATTGCTTTGTCCACGGGATCGTTGAGATCCAGCTCTACAAAGGACGTCAGTATGGTTATAATGTATGTCACTTTTTTCAGAAGTATAATATAAAATATATTTATTGTACTTGTATGTGCGTATAAAAACCATTTCATGAAATCATTCGTGAAAATTGGTCCGTGATTCTATTTTTCTGAGTACATTTTGTGGGCGGAGTTCTTATTTGTTGGACATATTATAGATAGACATGATGGAAATCACCCACTAGACATCAGATTATTTACTGTTTATTAACCATTTGAATGGCGACTCTCAGGTGAAACTTGACACATTATTAGCATTTCATTTCATGGGCTTGATAATTAGAAGCATATTGTAACACCATTTCATAGGAAAGTCAGCGAATTGTGTATACGTTTGACAGATCTGTTATGTGCATAAGAATAGTATACATATTTAAAGGATTACACCACGCACTGGCATCCAATATCGATTGCCTTTCTGACCTTCAATTATACTCTCAACATAGTCATTAAAAGCATAAAACTTAATTACGATGTGAGTTCAAACTTCAACCCAATTCAATCAAAGAAACTTTTCACTGTTTTTCAATGAATTTTGTATTTGAAACAAAATCTGTTATGTGCACAAGAATATCATATATTGCTATCCAATATTATCGCATTCAATTAAGCATTCAACATATTCCTCCCTATTGTGATGAGACCAAAACGGTACAGTTGAAGTTTGAAGTTTGAAGTTGAATGTCAAATCGAAAGCAATTATAAAATTTATTGCCTCTTTCAAAGAGTGCTTCGCTTGTGCCTCGTATTGAAGTTGACGTTTTCCTGGATCGAAAGTGTCACCTGCTCATTTTGATATTCGTTCATCCAAGGGGATTCAATTAGGAGTATGCCATCTGTGTCTCCAACGTGACACGTCACAGATGGTCGCTAGTCTGAAAGGAGTTCTCCTTCATTTCATCATTTAACGGACAATATTTGAAGTTTGTGCACATTTGAAGTATGTGTAAATATTCATATTTTCTTCAAAATGTATATTTAAGAGTGAGATATTCCACACAAACATATGATAAGTAAATTCAGTCCTTTGCAAGATTATTACATATCAAAAGCTAGGCCTTCCGTCAAGAATTATATGTGCAGAGTTCAAGGAACATAATTTACACATTCGATGATCAATCACGGAGATGCAACTCGCGAATTACTTGTTGAGGTTGACCAAAAAAAACCAACTGTAGCAGTTGCTGGCGTTATTCCGCAAATCAATACACGAATGACAAACAGTATCAGTTTTATTTAATTTCGCATCCTCAAGACTTGGTTTCACTTTGTCTCGACGACCCTGTTAATGTCGCATATGCAAGGATCTGAACAAACAACTCATAAAATAACATATTTGCCGAGTCAGCAGCATAATGCTAGTGTAAGTATTCATGGTTTGCCTTCTCACCTGATCAAAATATTCTCCTGTCACAATCGCTGTAACTATCACCTTCACTGGATGTACATGACAACACCCAGTTCCATGTTTTTGCTGAACGTTTCTCACGTTTGAATTATTCAGGAGTCAGGACGCAGGGCAGATGTTTTTTGCTAACGTGCCACTGAAACTACTTGTTCTGGGGACATATCACCTACCGTAACGTCCATTTTGTTATGCTCCAGACTTATATCGTAATCAGCTCAGGTAGCGTCGCTCAATCACGATCAAATGAGAGACTACTTTAACAGCATTCCAATAGTGTCTATCTTCTCTCAATAGCATAGTGAAGTACTAGAGTGTTGGACGGATTTGAACATCAAACCAGAGGTAGAGTCAAATTTAGAACGGGCTGTCACTGAGGACCATATGAGTATGTGAAATGTTCCCTTTTGTGCGATCACTGGGTCACAACGTGATTTAGCAGTACAATTTGAATATACTTTACACTCGCCAGGAGAAACAAAGTTACATCTGACTGGTGTATGTATATGGTGACAGGCATATTCGGATTTTTGCCTCCTAGATCATTGTATCTATTCACTTGTGCCTTGAGGTTCTTTGTTGATGTATGCCCAATATCTATTTGACACAGTTGTTCTTTTTGTGAAAGTGTGATGCATAATTAGTCTGTCATGCACTGACATGCCAGAAGACAATACAGCCCCACATAACAAGTATCATTTGAATAGTTATTGGGATATACGTAGAAAATATCAATATTTCAATAATATACATTCCAATATTAATTTTGTACTAGGCAACTCGGAAGTACTTTCCAAATTCTAATAATCCCGGTGTCGATGTTGGCATATCCGAGCTACGAATTGTTTTGATGTATCCAAAGACTGTTCATAACTTTCATCATATCAACAACAAAAAACACTGCAGAGGTGGCCACGTAATTTTTTGAATTACTCCAAAACGCAAACACCTGTACATCGGTATATTTCTGATACTAGATCAGCTCAATACTTGTTGAAGAATATCCGTGTAATAGCGTATGTGTAATTCACATATAGTATATGGCAAAATAACAAGCAATCCACGTTTTGTTTTTCATCATGTAAAATCCGTGTGAAATATCTCCAAACATCTCAGTAACTGGATTATCTCGCATTAAGCCAAGGACAGAGCTATCGTGAAGAGGACAATCATAATTATCCGTATTGAGGTCCAGATGTGAACGCAACATCAATGTGTGTGGATATATTGCCGTCTGACGTCACGTATTAGCCACATGTCACGTAATGAATAAGTAGTCATTCGATTCCATTCACGATTAATTATGTTCGAAACACCTTCAAACCATGATATAGACATGAAACCAATGTCATCCAAGCGCCGAAACTGAATCCGTTATCAAATCTCTATGCCCAGTATCATGCTGAATAGGATAGTTTTTGGGATCTTCATGAACCATCATTATTATATGCCGCAAGGATGCGAAATCAGGTATATCAGCAGTTTATGTAAAGATGTGAATTACAGCAATTTATTCGGTACTGGCATTAAGTTAATTCTAGATATTTTGGGGGTGAATCCTCACATGTCACCGGGGTCTTATCACTGATAATTTCCCACTTTCACTGTGTGATTTATTTGTGGCATTTTTTGCATCCCACTTTTATTGAGTATATGCCTAAAATCATCTGTTGTATGCTATTGCCTAATGGAACAACAATTATTTATGATATGACCATGTAATCCCTGCTCTACTTGAACAAGTAATATCAATCCGCTTTGGAACTGTGGCTCTGTGAAGATGAGGCATATGTAGTCCATGAGAACATCCATCACAGAGCTATCACCAAACCATCCATCACCCATCCATAATGTTTTTTCGTTTCACTCTTCGATTTTGGACATCAATTTCTAATTTGTTACAAACGAAATCAGTCGGCAATTTAATATATCATTTAAACATCGGATTGTGCTATTCTATAGGTTTTGTACCTATAATGTTAACAAAGGGATACATTCATACTACTTCTGTTGGGACAGATATTTTAGTCAGATATTGGTCACAATATAATGCAATTGGATAAAGTTTTGTACAATCTGCATCTTGATTGTTCGGCAGATTAAAACATGATAATTCAACTGTTCAAAGCAGGATAATATAATTTATGAAGTGGTGTATTGTTCCAAGCCTTTCAGGCCTGCTTCACTGATTTGCCAGTAAATGTGTATATGGGTTTAGTACCACAAACAGTACCATATTAGAAGAATTTCAATAGAGCATTTCTCCAATGGACTTGAAACCCGACCAACAATTACATCCAAAGTCACATGCATTGTGTAGCGATGTTTGTTTCTACTGTTCACAACTGTAAGAATGAACTGAAGAGAAGAAGATTACTTTTCTAACATTTCCTTTCTACCGACGATGAGTTTGTTGCCTTATCTCGTATCCAGTGTTTCCTAGTATCTGTAATAGAAAGCCATAATCTTCTAGTGGCCGCTTCTCATGGACCAGAAGTTGTAATGAGCTTTTATCGATTGGTGCCTTACTCTTGTAGAACAATTACATTTAGGCAGAGATACGGAACCAATCTTTATCGGTGTTCATCTCAAACAGTAGACTAAGCACCAGACTACTTAGGGTAGACGCCCTGCATACCAATGTATGGTTTAAGACAAGGAAACGACACGAAATAGCAATAAGGCTAAGGCCCATGAGCTGGTCCTCCACTTCAGCATAATGTGCCATTTTGCCAATGATGCAAACATAGGATAAGACTTATTGACGCTTTAGCCTATTAAAATGTGAAATCAGCACTTGACATGTGTACAGTATTTATAACATATCATTTACTAGCAAGATGAAAGTAACGAATATGTCACCTGTGCAAGTGATACGACACATGTCGGTGTGACAGCTTGCTATAGCTAAATAATTTCCCATGTATGTGTATTTCATCACATGTATAATGGTTGTAAGTTGAAGATGAGAACAAGTATTAATTATTTTAAGCAGGAGGGTCATCGTTTTGGTATTCACATGGATGGTGCTGACTTGTAGACTAGCAAGTGACATCTTGTTAAAATGAATGTCACACGATATCTCTGAATCTGCTTTAATCATGTTCTAGGCAGACATGCGACAAAGACCCCAATCTTGTGGAAGACCCACGACATCCTGAAAGCTGGGTCATATCTCACCAATTATTTGGCCGACCCCAGGAAGCCACACTTGAGAAGGTAATCAATCACGAACAGGCGATTCTACACTGAGCAATTACTCCCTGACAAGGTAAAGAAGTTGTACAGCTGCTGTGATACCATGAACAAAGCAACGTACATCAATAGCAAGTAAAATCAGACTTAATTTACCTATTTTGTCTTCATTCTGAGTTCAATGGAGGGAATGTTTTCATGTTTAACAACCTTTTTTTAACATATTATGCCATATTTTGAAAGGTATTCGTCTTTTAAAGCAAGTAATGACGCGTGATAACGTACCCTACATTTTGATGTTCTTGTCGCATTATCTGATGCATAAAAATCGAGAAACACTGAGACACACCATACAATTATTGCAATGTACAATGTAGTTACAAATATTCCACATTGTCCAAATGTATTCCTGTCAACTAATGCAGTTGATGTCACATTCACTTTGCTGGATGCACATGACAACAGCCAATCCCGTGTTCTGCTGGAATTTTCTCATATTTTAATTATTCAGAAGTCAGAATGGGCTGCAGATGTTTTTGCGAACATGCCTCTCAGACCGAATTTGCTGTCGGAAGCTGGTGACATATCACCCACGTTAGGACTGACATGCTGCAACCAAAAACTTCACCATTTTATAGAAATACATCCAGACTGCTCGTTCTTTTGGTATTTTCGAACGATAATTGTTGCAAATATCTCGCACGGTATTTCGTATAACCAATGTTCACTGGAATGTCTGGGGGAAAATGGAATTGTTAACAATATACAAATTCTATATGTTACTACACGCCGTGGAACGAACTGTTCATCATGACCTTGGTCATTGTCTGAAACAAACGTTACCACAATCAACCACGTGGAAATGATCCCTGGTGCATATTGTATTACATATGTGATGTAATAATCCCCTGTCAGCAATAAATCACACTCTTGTTTTCAGTCACAAGACATGAAATGAGACCCAAGTGAAAATGTCAAAGTTGACAAGAAAAGAGTAATGCTCTGATATTGTGGATCGAATTTAACCACTAGATTTAGTAAAAACTTACTAGTTCGAGTAGGTCTGGTGCTGAACGATACGTTGCCAAGAAAAACAGTCAATCACAATCACATTCGCAATGGGCGTGGCACAGGCCATTGGAACGACTTTCCTTCAAGCAGATATTTTAATGTTTTTCTTGCGTATCTTTTTTAGATGTACATACTTTTTGAATCAATATTGATACATATGTTTTACTGTTAAACTGGAATGTAATTATGTTTTCTATAAAATCCGGTGTCTTTATCTGTAGAATATTGTTGAACGGATTGACCAAATCCCTCTTTGAATGCATAAAGGGCTGGAGAACAGTACGAGAATTGAATATCACAACACCAACTGAGTACCAAATACACATAAATACTTCGAGTATTCTTCGAGTATGCTCAGGTCTGTTCATGAAAACTATAACTCTGAAATTTTGCTATATCCCCAAAAGGCAACACATGTTTATTAGTCAATGAAGTACAACATGGCCATGGGCCCATAAACATGGAAACAATATCCAAGTATATAGTATCCGAGCAAACGAAACCAAATCCATTATCCAATCTCAAAGTCCGGTGTCAGGCAAAATCGAGAAAATTTTATGTAACTTCATGAACCCCCATATATGACCATAAAGTTGTGAAATCAGGTGTTCTGGAAAGTACACAACACATACATAAGTGATGGGCAAATGAGTGCACATAAACTCATCTAGGTTGCACGAAATTACTATATGCTATCAATGCATGAGGCAAGGTTTGTGAAAACATTTTCACTGGTTGATGACATAGAGAAACAAATACAGCATCAGAGTTAACTGGTATATAACGTGACAGTAAGTTGTGTCATAGATGGTCATACAGAGGACAGATCATAACAAAGTAATATTCATCTTCCAAGATTAATACATGGCTGGACGACCCTATTCTGTCTACTTGAAATACTCTTTAAATTTTTCTACAGCCAATCTATGATTGCAGCAGCAAAACCTGAACAAAGCTTTCCTGTGACTCACAATCATTGAAGCGTACAACCGTGTGATCTTGTGTTTTGATACGATCCCTATTTCTATGAAATTCCAGCGCACCCGAACTGTTGTGTGGACCAATCAAGAAAAGGACACGACATGCACAATTTTGTTATTGTATATTCGATAGAGTACTGACCAGATCAGCAAAGTAACCCCGAAGTAACCCAAGCTCCGTCTTCCTCCTGGGATTCTCCATGTATACTCCGGCTTGCTCCGGCTTCCTCCGGTTGTTAAATTTCACCCAGGAGTATTCCTAACATTTCTGGAGATGGTCGGAATACCTACGGGGAAAGCAGGCGCATCTATGGACCTACGGAGCATTTACAGAGATTTCCGGAGTAACACCGGCATATCCCTGGAAAGTGATAAAAAAGCGGAAAATGACCCACTCCGGGAACAACTTTTACAGCAGCGCAAAAAAAAACATTCCCGGAGTTCCCCGGCAGCTCCGACACAGGCGGGAGTCAGGTCGGAACGTCCACGAAGATTCCCGTCAGTTCCCGGAGTTTTCGATTTTTTGCCGTACATATGTCGGGAGTCCTACAGGTATGACATGTGACCATGGCATGAGCGAGAGCGTTTTTTTTTCCAAAATCAAATGGCATTTTACAATTACAAATTCGTCCAATATTTTCTGCCTTGCGGCATTTGTGATGGCAGTGCAATCGGTTGGAAGATGGTTTGGGTCTTTGAAGCTTACAACCATGTGATCTTGTGTTTTGATATGATCCCTTATTCTATGAAATTCCAGTGCGCCCGAACTGTTGCGTGGACCAATCAAGAAAAGGACACGACATAAACAATGTTGTTATTGTATATTCAATAGAGCACTGACCAGATCTGCAAATACGGGAGACTTTTTCAAGACTGCTTTTGCTGAGCATTTCTCACGTTTGAATTATTCAGGTCATCTGGATGTCACGATGGACAGCAGCTGATTTCTACAAGCCTGCCTCTCCGACTACATTTCCTGCCGATTTTGGTGACATAACATCTACTCTGATGTCTGGCTTGTTAGGGCCAAATCCATTGCACATCTATCATTAATATATCCCACTAATGTGGGAGAAAATGTGTGGGCGAAAAGTCTTGAGGCACAGCGAGTGGAGTATATTCAGTCAAACGTTCACATGATGACTTCCAGTTTGTGACACTTGTCACTGGATAGTTGCATATGACATGAATCTACATAAAACACTTTTATTCAAAATCATATGTGTACTTGCGAAATTATGTGTCATTTGAAATGACAATTAATGATAAAGTTACTTTGGAATAGTGCATTTGCAATCCCGGAACGACCTATGAATGTTTAGAATTCAGAGCAGTTTGATTAAGGAATTGCACGTAAAATCCCGAATCTGGAACGCGCCAGTTCTCCATTCACTTATATTGTAAATATAAAGGTAACAAAATCATGAACTTGCAAACATCCATTTGGTACCAGAATTTACTGTGGCGACCTATAGCCATCGAGGATCACCAACCGAGACTTGGTTCTTGACTAAATATGATTATTGTTTGATAATTGTCACTTTCAAATGTCATTTTGTGACTTATTTCTCAAAAGACAAGGTACACTCAAAACATGCCCAACGGTAGGATTATTTTTTGCTGCGGACAACTAGTAATGCTAGTAAAGCTCACTGGTGAGTTACGCTCGGGTGCATCAAATCCGCCTATTGTATTGCTCTCGCAGAAATTCAAGTCGTATATGCATCTATTATTGGATGGTCACACAACAAAGCGTACATACAACAACAGCTTGTTTGTAACACTGAAGATACTACGCGTTGTTTGCTGGGGCGTGTAAAAGTGATATCTATAATCATCAATTTGTACAATCAGTGTGATACTTTTTATAGAACCATGTCTCGGTTCATCATCCATGGCTATACATATCTCTGTTAATGAAGTTTCAAGAAGAAGGGTTGGGTAGTCTTGCTGATTTTGTTACCTTTATGTTTACATTACAAATGACTGGGAGAGCGGCTCACTACAGTGTTTGGTCTGTTACCCGCAATCCGATGTCTTCTAAACGCTGGTACGCTGGTATACTGGTACAAGCATTGTGAGGCTTATTGAGGCATACACGAAATGAGCAGTATTGTTGAGTTCATGCACCTTGCAATGCTCGTACCAGCATACCAGTGTACCAGCGTTTAGAAGACATCGCCCGCAATCAATCCTTAAACAGGTTGAGTCGAAATTCTAAATGGTTCAGCACCACAAACAATGTTATTCCATTAGGGTGACGAGGATGTTAAATGTAATTTCTCGTTTCCTCCCGTAGTCCCTTCTTGCATGTATCTCCTCGCCTGTGCCGGAGGCAATTCCTCATCCTCCGTGATTGTCCTTAAAAACACTGTTTCATGTTCGTCTCTAATGATACAGTAGACACACTTTTATGTGTATTGCGAAATATGTTGATCACCCTGTTTGGACATGTACGGAAGCCCATAGATGTCATGCGCAGAAAAAAAATTTGAATGACTTTTTAAAAAAAAAAAAAACGCATTTGAAGGTGAAAGCCTTTACCACATGTTCACACGTGGAAACATTAAAAGCTAACACATTCTCACCTAGAAAGTCCAAGGCTACCGCGTTCACACGTGAAATCGGTTACCACTTCCATGTACGCATGTGGAAACTTCAACAGCTATCACGTTCGTATGTATACACTTCGATTCTACCACGTTCGCAAAATGTCAATATTTTACAATTTTTAGGTTCGCACGTGGGAGATTTCAGACTTCTAGTTCTACGTTCATAAGCGGGCGATTTTAGACTTTCAAGTTCACATGTAGAAATATTCAAGCTGTCACGTTCACGTGGAAGCATACAGTGATATTACGTTCTCACGTGAAAACTTTTAGTGCTACCACGTTCGCACGGGTTGTGGTTGGGTGTGGTAACCTCAAGTATCTCAACGCGTGAACGTAGAAATATTAACATCTTTTAAGTTTTTTTACAAACGAAGACACCATTCTTTTCTGTGCTTGTCACCTCTAGGCGTTGGTAGACATGGATATCATGAGTAATAATCCTAGTGAAGGCTTCTTTAATGGCTTCAAGTGACGCAACAATATTAAACTGAATTCTTTTATGGATTACACCTTGGCATTATGTCTTTTCATTTGTTGACACTTTCCCGGCTACTTTCCCGGCTATATTATGGAGTCAATCATACAATATTTCAAGGGAAATGTTTGGAAACATGTGCATCCATTACCATGACTGCAACTACTGCCTTCTTAGCATATAATATTTCTGATGTACTCGTATGAAATTCCTAATGATGCGGACCAACAATTTTTCGTGCTATCAAACATATGCTGGATATATCTTTCATCTCTCCCTAATATCATTGAATGTTACTGCTATCAGCAGCTACGACACAGACAACCAATACGTTTATTACTGGTGATCACAAACTCAATCCAATATTTTTTCAAGCGCCTTTCATTAGTTGATTATGAGGTTTCCGGGAGGTAAATATGAGTTTCCGTAGAACTTCTAGTATGCTAGGCATATGCTTTCCTGACATGACAACATGTTAATATACTAACCATTTCATTATTTGGATTCAGTTTTTTTGTACCGTATGCACAACAGAATAGTGCTTGCACAAATGCAGCAAAGCATCTGTCACTGACACAAATAAATTTCGAAGCATTTCAGGAAGTAAAAACTAAGATTATGCCGTATCATATTCCGTAGTTGGCTGGATTATCCCGCTCTAAGCCAAGGACAGGGCTATCACGCGAGTGGACAATAATAATTCTTCAAACGTTTCCAGATCCGTTGTTCACGTGTGGGGGAAGTATTATGATGTGTAATGGAATTCCATATGGAAGTAGGAAACAATGTAACACATAATAGAGCAGTTTTGTCAGCTGATGTCTGTCGTCACTATTTTGCAAACTCACAGGATTCAATGTGATTCATTGATTTCAAAAGAGAAGACTGTCTCCGCAAGTTTTACTACACACTTTGAGAAATATCCGTGGTAACAATGATGTGAATTCTTGTCACATCAATCAGTTAATCCTGAATAGATTCCCATTATCTACTTTACCTTCTGATCAACTATTTTTGCGCATGAAATATCATACATGTAGAAAGCAAACTATTTTGTATTAGTTTTCAAACAAAATACTCTGTATTGTTTTGCACAGAATTGACATATTAGATAAATACATACACGTTTGTACATTGTACCCGACAACACCTCTACTCATCTAGCGTTGATGATGTGCCCACCTGGGTATGCTTCATTATTGTAAGCCATTAATATACCATCTCATTTCAAAATGCAAATTTCTATGGCGCCCCATTCGTGCAACAAAGCAGGATAATAAATATTTTTCTAACTCATACCTATGAGATATTAGGTCATACATATTAGATACTAAATCATACATATGAGATCCTAACACATACCTATAGATGAGATATTAAGTCATCTGTATGAGATCCTAAGTCATATATATGAGATACTAACACTAATGCATGATATATTTACCTGGACGATGTGTCATGTTCATGGAGTGTCAAGAAGCAAAAAAATTACATGGAAAAGACGGAGGATGAACATATTGTTTTTTATGTATGTGTTAGTATCCAATGCATATGACTTGGTAAAGTATCTCCTACGTATAGGATACATATCTCAAACATATGAGTTGCTATCTACTAAGCATGTGTTATCATCAACTCCGTATGAGTTGTTATCTCATACATATTGAATAAGTATCTCATATGTATCAGTTTATGTATCATGTGTACGAGTTTAGTATCACATACGTATAACATAGAAAAAATAACTTCATACTTTTGTGGCACGAACGAGGTGCCATAAATCTCAGATATATTTTGGGCAGCAAAATATATCTGCTATTGATGATTCGTTTAAACATCTCAATATTTCATCCCACGTATCGTCCAACTATGTTGACCCCAGATACAAGGTTTGTTAATGGAGTTTTAATATTATATTAGCCAACGATGAATGCCAACGATAGCCAACGATGAATGCATTAGCTTCGAACTATGGTAACAATAATAAACACTTGCCTGTTTCGTGATGATTTTCCCTTTAGTGTTTTGTAAAAAAAATACGTTTTCGGACCGAGTTGCAATATTTACCCTAAAAGTACCTTAATGTATAAACTACTACAATATTCGAACACATCTCACTTGAACACTTGAACGCTCAATGAGTTTTCATGCTAACATGCCCTCTGTCGGTAGTTTTGAAAAAAATCAACTGAGGAATTAGTCAGCATTGTTGAGCATTCACAATTCCGTATACCACCACGCTGGGGAACTAGTCCGCTAAACCTGAATTTGGTCAACGCATCATGAGTTATGCATCGAACATCCTGGGTGTTTTGTACGCGCATCCTGGGTTCAAGACGGCAAACAATATGGAAACACCACTCAAAAGGGCCAGGCAAATAAACATTAATGATTTGTTGCAAAATAGTGTACATTTATCGTCCAAACACCCATCATGTAACTTGGTGTGTATATACCATGAAATATATGATGAAATTAGTAGAACCATCAGAGTTCTATAGAGATGTGATTGTGCAACGCTAAACCTGGTGTTGCAACACTAATCCACGAAACTTTTATTTGTGGCTTTGCATCACAGGAAAGGGACCACATCAAGTCCGATTGCGTTAGTCTGGACTAACGAGTAAACCTGCTGTATGTCCAATGTATGTACAACCAAGAGCAAGAACAAGTGGAATGTGGTAAGCTTATGCAAAATTATGGTGGTACGTGGTTTGTCCCCACTTTTTGGGCAAACCGTCAACCGTGTTCAATTTGAAACTACAGTAGGCCTACGGTGAAATAAAAGGAACATGAGAAGTGCACATGGCAAAATGCCTTAATTACTGACATTCATTCAGAACAATGCTGATACGTTTTTGTGTCCCCAGTATTAGGCCATAATAAGAGCCACACATTACTATTGTGTTGTTTCTACCACATATAAAAATTCATGTCGTATAATGAAGCATACTCATGATAATTTATTTCGCTCTAATAGTAGCACACGGTCGCAGTAGCTCTATGTGCCTTATTGCAACAAGGGTTTACCTCAAAGCTGTGCTTTCCCCCCCAAAAAATTGTATTTATCACACGCTATTTTTTTCGCTGTTAACTACTTACGAGCAAACTGCGCAACGTGATTTTGGTATGGCACGTTATTCTTTCATCCATGTCAGTATTTTACTTTCGATGTCTCGTTCGTGCGGGCCGCCATTTTTCCTGAAGGATGTTCGTTGCATACCCCCAGGATGCGCCGACCAAACCCAGGTTTAGCGGACTGGTCCCCAGCGTGTTACCACGCAATCTTACGAACGAAAGATGTTGTGTTTTATCAGGTGTTTTATCAGATACATCATTATGTGAAGAATTGTCAAAAAACATAAGAATCATAATTATTAGGTCTTAAAAACATCGTTTCTGTACAGCACATATCGTGGAAATTGCTGAACATCCTTCCCGTTTGTCTCTTGTCATACAAGCAATTGTATTCACGTTACTCTATGTTGGGGGTGATGCATAGCTGCTCTGTACAGATAAAAAGAACTAATCTATAGTCTAATCTGTCATGTGGCTGCCACAAAACCATCCAAAAATGATTCATTCATTAGCGACAAAAAACTAGTCTTGTCTCTATGCCTTCACAAACCCATGATGAATAGGAGCCGAACTCAAAACCCTAATACCAACCATATGTGACATTGCGCTCTCGAATATAAAACTATCAAACGCTATATTTATGAAAATTACAACTTCAGAAGATCAAAGAAAATGTAAGTAACCCACCGATATCTAATTATTCCAATTCACACAAAATCGAAATGATTTAGAACTATGATGTCCCTTGGACCCACAATAAATTTCGTGCTTGGTAAACTTTCACTTGGCCTTAAAAAAAACAGATGATACCAGGCTACCGAGCGTAGCTAAACATTGAGAAGTTTTGTTTTTACTGGTAGCGCTTGAATAGATTTTTCGGTTGAAAAACGGCCCTTCATATCATAAAAAAAATTTGATCTATGCGTCATTATTTCACTATCTTCAAAATTGTTGCAATAATCTCAATTTGAAAAATTAAACCATACTCTTTTTGTAATTACAACGAATATTAATTTTACTGTAAATAACGTGCATGGTATTGGTGATGGCACAGTTATATTTCCAGTGAGTGAATAGCTACTGTTTTTGGTGGCCAAATTTTGGAATTCCACTCTAATGTATGAGGAGCCTTTCGTTGAAATTTCACAAATAAATAGGACAATAACAGGCTCGTTCACGTCATGCGCAAGGTAAATCATCAAGGTATGGAGCCAAGGTATGGAGCAAAACATAGGCCTGAAAATCTTGTTCTGGTATGAGGGCAAAATTGTCATTTACATAATTGAAAAAAATCCAATTATATACTGATAATAAACCCAGTTATTTAAATGACCACTATGAACAATGATATATATCTAAAACACTTATACATTTCTTGTTAGATAACTCATTTCAGTATATATCTTAGCACCTGTGTTCCTATTTGCGAGCCATAGACTTCCACTGACCGCTTCTCGTCGACCAGTGTGTGTAATGAAGTTATCGACTGGTGCCTAACTCTGATAAAACAATCACATTAGGCAAAGATTAAACCAATCTTTTTCTTTGTTAAACAGTAGCTTGACCATTAGACTGTTTAAGGCAGGTGTTCTGGATATGCATGCCAGGGGGACAGATGATTTATTCTAAGGTATATGCGAGTAAGAATTTTCAGGTGTTGGAAATATGGAATGTTGTTGTGGTCTCTTGGTCTACATGTTACTGACTACATGTCCCATATTATATAACATATGATTCAAAGTATATATCAGAGATTATCAAAGTATATATGTACAAATAGTTACATTAAAAGAAGACGTGTAGGTTCATTCAACACAATATTGTGAAAATGCTGTAGAATAATGATGGAAACATTCTGCGTAATTGTTAGCGTATCAGCCCTGGCAACGAGCCAGTGATCCAATTACTGATGACATTGGCATTATGGGAATTCTGAACCAAATGGATGTCTGGGACTGAAATACGTCATTATTCCCTTCATTGCTCGGTCCACGGGATGGGGGGAGATCCAACTCTATCAAGGACGTTAACAACAATATCTGCATGCTAGGCTGGAATATGGGTGTGATTGTCTATCATGATTTCCGAGGTGTATTCCAAAAAATATTGTAGATGTGCATAAACACCTCAATCGATTCCTGACAACTGACCCATGTTTCAATTGTTCTGAGTGAGGAGCACAGTATACGAAATGAACATAGTGAAAGTTACTGACCAGAAATGAATTTGTTTGAACCTTTACATGATGGTCATATAAATATGTTAATTTTTGCACTTCGATTTATAGCACTTCGTAGCAGTTTTATATTTGTGAACAATTCGGTAGATCTGTTATGTGCACAAGAATATCATATATATTTAAACAATTCGCACACCATATTTACACCACGCACTGCTATACAATGTTGATTTCATTCGATTAGACCTTCATTCCTTCAACATATTCCTTCCTATTGTGATGAGGCTAAAACCGTACAAGTTCGAACTTCAAATCGAATGCAATTATAAAATTTATTGCCTCTTTCAATGAGTGTTTCGCGTATGCCTTGCATTGAAGCCAGCGTTTTGCTGCTATCAAAAGTGTCACCTGCTCATTTCAACATTCGTTCATCCACGGGGATTCAATTAGGAGCATGCCATATGAGTGACACGTCACAGATGGTCGCTAGTCTGAAAGGAGTTCTCCTTTCTGTCATCATTTACTGGACGATGTCTGATGTTTTTAACACAAATTTATGTATGTTTGTGTGTGTGAATAAAAAAAGTTTTGAGAAAATAATATTCATATTTTGTTAAGTATATTCAAAAGTGCGGTATCCTACACAAACATATGGTAAAGAAATGCATACCTTTGCTGGATCGCTATATATCAAAAGCTGGGCCTTCCGTCAAAAAATTATGACGCGAGTTCAGGAAACAAAAGTTTGCACAATAATGAGTAGATGCAACTCTCGAATTACCACTTGAACTGACAAACAAAACAACTGCAACACGTGTTGATGTTAATCCGCGGTACACGGAGAACTAAAAGTATCAGTTTTATTTAATTTCTTGTTCCCAAGTCTTTAGGGTTTAGATTTTCTCAAAGACTGAATGTCAAATGTGCAATGATTTCAACCAACAATCAAAAATTCATAATACTGATTTCGTTTGCCAAATCACTTCAAGTGCAACATAAGGCTAATGTAATTATTCATGCTTCGCCTTGTATTATTCTCTTGTCAAAAAAAAAAATATGCGAATGCCACTTGCATTTCGCTGGATGCACATGACAACAGCCAGCATCGTGTTTTTGCTGACCAATTATTAGTTTGAATTATTCAGGAGTCACGACGGACGGCATAGTGTGCCACTGAGACTACATTTTCTGGTAACATACCACCTACTGTGACATCTATTTAGCAATGTTCCAAGACCAGCAACACACTTCTATTGTCATCCTTTCCCACAATCTCGTCTCTCAACATAACCCGAATCCTACAAGTAACGCTACTCGATAAAAATGAGACAACATTGTTACACTATTAAACAGTCATATATATTTTTTTTCTTCAAATTTGTCTTCTCTCGGTAGCACAGAGCAGTACCAGAGTGTTCATCTTAGTTTCTCATGGATGGATTGGAAAATTGAACCCGAATTATGAATCAAGTTTAGAACGGTGTGTTGTTACAGAAATTAAGAAAATAATGTGAAAAATATGTGAAAGAGTCACAACGTGACATATTAGATCGATTTGAATTCTCTCTTTACTCGCCAGTTGTTAGCCCAAGAAGGTGGCAAGGATAATTACCATTCTTGCCACTTGATCATTGTCTCTCTGCAGTTGTGCTTGATGCAGTTTCTTGGTGTTTGTCCACTATTCGTTTGACGCCATTGTTCCTTTTATGATACATAATTAGTCAGTGTCATTTGAATAGTTATTGAAATACATGCAATACTATTGGAATATATTTTTCTATGACTATAGAAATATGACCTCACTGAAAAATGCCAATAAGCAGACCGATGTTAAGGTTCAACAATTTGTTATGCTGTTTCAGGTTCGTTGTTTGTCTCTGCCGAGTTGATTCCTTGCTAATGTGACGAGATAAAACACGACAGATGTATGTATTACCGACGATCGCCACGTTGTTTGTAAAAGTCACTGGTGTTTTACAGAAAAAATGTATAGAAAAATATCCACTTTACTTGATTTTTTCCGTAAAATAATTATATTTAAATATTAATTTTGTACATGGTGAATTGGAAGCACTTTCGAAATGATAATAATCCCCTTGTAGAAGTTGGCTTTTGCGAGATACGAATGGTTCGATAAATCCAAAGAGAGCTAACGATTCCCATCGAGTTACCACATAGAAGGCATCAACAGGACGCCCCCCCCCCCCCTCCTTTCCGCAATGTTTGATACGCTGCTGTTTTATGAATCGTCGTGAATGCTAACTTATGGGTGAACGCTCGGTATTGTTTGTCCTAATAGAAGGCATCTGGATCATCTCGCGTCAACAGTGTCTGTAGTAAGCAATTTCCCATTTATTTATCTGAGTTTGTTGCATGCTAGTATTACATATTTTATGGGGTAATGCCCCAATATCGGTTGTCGTTAGAATGATATTGCATAATGAAACAATTTTACAGTATGTTTCTATATTCCATTATTCAGTTAAAAAAATAATATTCATATCGCTGTATGAATCCCCTTTTGAGAATGGTGTGATATGGATCTGTGGAGATTTATATCAGCCCAACTCTACAAAATACAAGACATTCCCCTAAATGTGCCCATCAACGATCAAAACGCCAGCGCTGTAATATTTGACGTATCTTCTTATCGATTCTGGATATTTTTATTTCTAATTTGTCACAAAAGAAATCAGTCGAAAGTTATTCAGACAAGAGGATTGTGTGATCCATCACTCTCCGGTTTTGTACCTATAACATTAACAAACGATGCATTCATACTACTTCTGGTGGGACTGCTTTGTTTTTCAGATATCAGTCACAATATAATGCAATTGGGTAAAGTTTTGTGATATCTGCATCAATAAAAGCTGTACGTGTGGGTTCTATTTAATAGTTATCAGTAAAAAATGAGTCGGGCCTAATACTTCCATATCGGAACACCTGCTCACCATTTCACAATCGTAAGTTATATACATTGCAGAACATTTACATTTATACCATATACCAGCAATATATATTATACAACCCCACTTCCATAAGCAGATCATGGAAAGTTCTCAATGCATGGCCATATTTTTAGGCATAGTACTAGGCATAGGCATAGCCATTTAGGCATAGGCATAGCCATATTTAGGCATAGCCGGTGTCACTGCTGGTGGACGTTAAATCTGTCCCCGAGGATACCATCAACTCAGTAGCCTTTTGGCTTGTGATTAGGTACTTTTGTACTTGTCTTGTATCTATTCCATGGGGTTTGTTTCGGATTTCTAAATCATTTTCATAGGTTGTTGGGCAGTTGTATACTAATTCCATCAAGTGTACAGTAGAAACAACTACATTTAGCACACTGTCTGCCCCTGATGACGCCAGTGTGCTTTTTGATAAATTATTTGGTCGGGCTTTGTTTCTGTTGCAAAATGTTGTATTTTACGTTTGTTATTGGAATCATCGAAATTTGCTGTATTGGTGGTAATAGATTGATACTTACACTAAGATGACCATATTAATTAACAGCTATGTCTGATATTAGTGGTTATGTTCAGGCTTTCATGTAAACAATTGTTCAAATCGTTTGAGATACGACAGGGATTCGTGACAAGACTCAGCAAAGATGAGAGCACACATTACAAGAACTCCAGATACATCTTTCTGTATGTTGATGGCATGGATAAAAGATGATTATTTGTACAATGGAGAGGATAAGAAGGATATCATGTTTCCCTTTATGGTGGATAGAGTACTAGCTCGCCCCCACTCAGTATCACTGCAGGCACAGGGATTGTTTTAAATAGTTCCGAAAACATTGTATTTTGCTGACCAATTATTAGTTTGAATTATTCAGGAGTCACGACGGACGGCATAGTGTGCCACTGAGACTACATTTTCTGGTATCATACCACCTACTGTGACATCTATTTAGCAATGTTCCAAGACCAGCAACACACTTCTATTGTCATCCTTTCCCACAATCTCGTCTCCCAACATAACCCGAATCCTACAAGTAACGCTACTCGATAAAAATGAGACAACATTGTTACAATATTAAACAGTCATATATATATATTTTTTTTTTCAAATTTGTCTTCTCTCGGTAGCACAGAGCAGTACCAGAGTGTTCATCTTAGTTTCTCATGGATGGATTGGAAAATTGAACCCGAATTATGAATCAAGTTTAGAACGGTGTGTTGTTACAGAAATTAAGAAAATAACAATATGTGAAAGAGTCACAACGTGACATATTAGATCGATTTGAATTCTCTCTTTACTCGCCAGTTGTTAGCCCAAGAAGGTGGCAAGGATGATTAACATTCTTGCCCCTTGATCATTGTCTCTCTGCAGTTGTGCTTGAGGCAGTTTCTTGGTGTTTGTCCACTATTCGTTTGACGCCATTGTTCCTTTTATGATACATAATTAGTCAGTGTCATTTGAATAGTTATTGAAATATATGCAAAATTGTACACCCAAAGCCCTATTGGCGTTTTCAGAGGCAGGTAGTGTGTAGCATTGTTGTTTCTGCTGTATACTCGACGGAATTAGATTGGACTGAAGAATTAAAGATTACTCTCTAACAACATCCTTCTTTGCCGGAGATGAGTTTCCTCCAAATCCCATGCTCAGTGTTTCCTAGTATGTGTAGTAAAAAACTATATTCTTCTAGTGGTCGCCCCTCGTGGACCAGAAGTTGTAATGAGCTTTTATCGATTGGTGTCTTACGCTTGAAGAACAACTACATTTAGGCACAGATATGAAACCAATCTTTATCGGTGTTCATCTCAAACAGTAGATTAGGCACCAGACTACTTAGGATAGACGGGCTGCATACCAATACATATGGCAGGACACGAGAGAGCAATGGCCCGAATGCCGAGTTCGGAAATTATACTTTAGGCTAAAGTGTCACTATCCCTATGCATTTATCATTGCCGAAGTATGAGTTCCGCACTTGGACCTTCAACAATGATGGAAACATAAGATGAGTGACACTTTAGCCTAAAGTGTGATATCAGCACTCGGCCTATCTATTTATGTGGTATATATATAAAATATCGTCCACTAACAAAACGAAAGTTACAGTATGTATCATGCTATCTAATAGAGGATCGTGTGTAGTAGTATGAAAATTATCAAGCATTACGATAAAAACAGAAACGTTCACATTTGATACTGACGGCACATCATGCATACACCTGCCTTTTGACCAAAAACTCTCCGTCCAGAACAACATTTTGGGAATAAAGAGAGTTAAGAAAGTAAATCATTCTTAAACTTGAAAATATCTTGTGCTCCTGAAGGAAAAAAAAGATTACGTATCACATATTATTATGAATGAACAAAAACAAACCACAAGGTAATTATGTCTTTATGGACTCTACCCTGGGTGGTTCGCGATTCCTTTGTGAACCATTAGTTGATTTTCTTCCCCATGAAACAAAATGAAAGTTCATGAATGTTCAAAATATCCGATATACAGTGCCATCCATTAATTCGGAGCCACCAAAAAGTAGTTACTCATTTCAAACTGTTGCGCAGCCAATGGGATATTGATGTATGATATTCCTGTTTCTTTTTTTTCCACATTCTGAGATTCTGGGCTACCAATTAATTACATAATATAAATTCTGAAGTGCCATATTACCATACAGGTGATCCGAATTTGCGCATCTGGATCTAGGACTTTTATTCCTGATCTGTGGGAGAGCACGGACCTCGCATTCGTTTCATTAATGTTTTTTATTCAATATCCTCATCCACCTTGAAAGATTCTGAGCAGTAAATGTCTTGGAAATGTATATATTCCCAAAGAAAATGATTCAACGAACGTATGTTCCCCCGAGATATGTGATATATGATCCAGAACAAGTGGAAGATCCAGTGAAATCGTTACGTCTATCACCCTTATTGTAACCCAAATGTAGCCTATAAGTTTTGTCACTGGGTTTGTTGAGAATATACACTCATAATCATGTGGTTGCAATACCAAATTGTGGTTATCAAGATCTGGCTAAAGTGGCTCCAAATTAATGGATGCCACTGTAAGAAGAAGAGCTGGACTGGTTTTTCACATATATCCAATTACCATGATTACCGATGGGGATGCCATCATGGGTGTGATACAAATGCCCTCTCGGCAATTATTTTTTTTGCAAATCTTGTGCCTTCTTTAATTAATTATTTCAGCCAATATTGGTGAAGATTCCACAGGTAGTTGGGAATTATATCACAATATGTGTGCCGTCAGTCCAAGTGTGTCAGACTTGATGATACGTAAAAACAAGATGGAATACGAGAAGCAATAATGAACATTTTGCAATTGCATGTGGTATCAATTTGTTAACGGCGATATTTTAGAGTTGCAGAGTTTTGAGGATGTTCTGTGGTGATAGTACGGCTACTGGAATAACGGCGTGCAGACAAGCCTGAAATAAAGAAAAATATCTTTCGAGGAAACTATTCATACCAGAACGAATGAATAATTCTGGACTGATACAAATATCCAATGTCTAATACTACCAGCAACCTAATATTATCGGAGCGAGAAAATGGTGCTATTGGATAGTGATGAAGTGACTTGTAGTGACATTGGACTTGCTCAAGCAGATATGCACGTATTGTCAATGTCATGATCATTTCTACGTGCATGACATAAGAATGAAACACTCAAATTGCCATGTTCATGGAATATTCCACTAGATGTGGACGTTTTGCATATAATATAAAGCAACTGCCTTCGAATGTATGCAATATTTTTATTGCAACAAACATCTCTAAGCTACATTTTATTGCAACATATCTAATATAAGATAACAAAAGGTGTGCACAATGATTCTGACGATTTCAATCCGTTCGAGTTGTCTCTCCATCCATTTTTATACACATTTTATGCCAGTTTCGTTTTAAAACACAGAATTGTATCCATCAAACCTGAATGTAAGCAAATGCCCAAATTGCCCTGGAAAGTCCAGTTTCTTTAGATAGAAAGATTTTCCATTTTCTATCTGCATACATATTGTAGTTATGAGAAGATATTCAGTGATATACCATGGTGTGCGTGAAATTGTTAGTTTTCACTGTATTTACGCGTGAGCTGCATGTTCAAATTAGCTAAATTTCTCAGATTACTGGTTGTAGTCATAATATTTATGATATTTTATGACTACAAATATGAGCACGTCTCATTCAGTTAATTTCACATGTTTGATAAGAAGTATAGTTTTCACGAATAAATTGCCTGTCTGTGTTTTAAAGGCAGTTACTTTAATGAAGAGGGCGTTTTGTTGAGTAAACCACTCGATTGACGGGGTACATTTGACATTTCTGTTGAGTCGGCAGTGTCCAGTTCGACATTCAATCATCCCAGTTGATTCAATTACGACTATGTCACCTGCGTCTCCAAAGTGACTTGGTATATGTTTTCGGGAGTGTGACAGCTTGGTGCAGCTACATAATTTTATTTTCCCATTTGTTTGTATTTCACAGTTCATTACATGTATAATTGTTGTAGATTGGTGATGGGGGGAAAAAGTTAATTTATTCATGCAGCAGCGTCATGGCTTAGGGGTTCTCATGGATGGTATTGACTTACCGACTAGAAAGTGACACGTCGTTGAAGTGTATGTCACAGTATGTCTCTGAATCACCTGCGACAAAGACCCCAACAATCTTGTGGAAGACCCACGACATCCTAAGTTAGAGCTGGATCATGTCTCACCAATTATTTGGCGGACCTTGGGAAACCACACATGAGACGGTAATCAATCAAGAACGGGCGAATCTACATTGAGCAATTACTTTCTGACATGGTAAAAAAGCTATACAGTTGTTGTATTACCAAATCACCACTAGATTACTCGTGTTATTAGGTTACCGGACCTATGGTCCGATAACCTATTGGCATGGTGTTGCGTCGTCGTCGTCCACATTTTTATCTTTTTTGTTCACGAGCGATTTTTTTCTGCAATTTTGCACAAAAATGCCATGATAGCTCAATTGGTTAAGGCGTCAGGGTTGAGTGCGGGAGGTACCGGGTTCAATCCTTGGCGCCGGCGCTGAAAGACTTTCATTGGGGGATCTGTTTCACCCATCAGTAAAATGGGTACCTGGCTATAGACAGAGATGGCAATGTGTATGAATACTGTATGTGCACCAGAGATGGTTGCCTAAGTTACAGTTGTATGCCTCCCGGGAGGTTGAAAATGTGTCGGAATGAACAGGTCTGCCAGGGGTAATAATTGTGAAGCGCTTTGAGCATGTTGTACATGGAAAAGCGCTATATAAAAGCTTGCAATTATTATTATTAAATGCTTAAAAATAATTCAAGAAAAACGTATTTTTTTCCTTTTTTTAGTTTCGCATTGTTTTTTTTTTTCAAACTGGCGGCCGTTTTCGATGAAAAATGCCTGATTTTGGACTTTGGCGGCCATTTTCTCAAAATCTGTTCAGTAACTTTTTTTTTTGATACATAACACTCCTCATATGTAATCCTGTGATGTGTATGAATTTTGTTGCGCTTGAATCCCTCAAAGTGGGCCATTTTGGCCCAAACTTGGCCTAAATATGACTTTCCCATGTTAAATTCTCCTATGCTTTAAAATGGGACACATTATTGCCAATATCGCACTAAATATTGTGATTAGAGACTAGGAATCAATTGTGGACATATAGGAAATGATATCTGCGGAATAATCTCGTGACCTTGAATTTGACCTTTGACCTCATTTTCAAGGTCAGAGCGCAAAATGGCTTTTATCTCGATATACCGACTTTACAGCTTAGGAATCAATTGTAGACATTTAGGAAATGATATATGCCGAATATTCTGATGACCTTGAATTTGACCTTTGACTTCATTTTCAAGGTCGCAGGACAAAATGGCTAATATCTCGCTTCTTATCGGCTTTACAGCTTAGGAATCAATTATGAACATATAGGAAATGATATATACAGATTATTGTCATGACCTTGAATTTGACATTTCACCTCATTTTCAAGGTCACAGGACAAAATGGCTAATATCTCACTTATCGATTTTACAGCTTAGGAATCAATTGTGGACATATAGGAAATGATATATGCTGAATATTCTCGTATTTGAATTTGACCTCTGACCTCATTTTCAAGGTCAAGAGCACAAAATGGCTAATATCTCGCTTATAATTGACTTTACAGCTTAGAAATCCATTGTGAACATATGGGAAATAATATATTCTGAATATTGTCATTACCTTGTATTTGACCTTTGACCTGAATTTCAATTTCACAGAACAAAATGGCTAATATCTCGCTTATTATCGACTTTACAGCTTAGGAATCAATTATGAACATATAGTTTCAAGGACAGAGCACAAAATGGAAAATATCTCACTTATTATCAACTTTACAGCTTAGGAGTACATAGTGCACATATAGGAAATGAGATATGCTGAATATTTTGGTGACCTTGAATTCAACCTTTCACATTTTCAAGGTCAGAGAACAAAATGTCTAATATCTCACTTATTATCATTTTTACAGCTTAGGAATCAACTGCGAATAGGAAATGATATAAGCTGAATATTCTCATGACCTTGAACTTGATTTTTGACCTCATTTTCAAGGTCAGATCACAAATGGCTAATATCTTACTTATTATCAACTTTACAGCTTAGGATCAATTGTGGTCAAACTCCAAATGATATATGCTGAATATTCTCGTGACTTCGACTTGACGAATGACCTTAGTTTCAAGTTTCCTTCGACCTGATTTTCAAGGTGACAGGACAAAATGGCTAATATCTCACTTATTGACTCCATAGTGAGGGAGTCAATGATGGACATATAGGAAATCAACAAAATTTAGCTGTATCGGTAGTAATAGATTGATACTTACATACATACGCCAAATATTCTGATGACCTTGAGTTTGACCTTTGCCATCATTTTCAAAGCCATAGGACAAAATTGCAAATATCTCTCTTGATTATTGAACTTACAGCTTAGCAATCAACTGTGGACATGATATATGCTTAATATTATATATGCTGAATATTTTCTTGACCTTCAATTCAACCAGTGACCTGGCTAACATCTAAAATATTGAACATATATTGTCCGATAACCGTTCTTTGGCCCTTGGTTTAATTTTTTTCATTCTGAGTTCATGTTCTCTTTCTAACAGTAATATCCGATTTTGAAATCAGGTATTGACGCGTGATAACTTGGACTAGGTTTCGATGTTTTTGTCACATTATTTGATGCATAAAAATTGAGAGAAAAACAAACACTGGGACAAATAATGAAATTATTGCAATGTAGTTATAAATAATCCACATCATCCAAATGTATTTCTGTCAACTAATGCAGTTGATGTCACATTCACTTTGCTGGATGCACATGACAACAGCCAGTCCCGTGTTTTGCTGGACTTCTCTCATATTTTAATTATTCAGAAGTCACGTTGGGTGGCAGATGTTGTCTGGGAACATGCCTCTCAGACCACATTTGCTGTGGTGGCCTGGTGTCACATCACCCACCGTCATGACTAGCTTGGTGCACCCATATACTTCGTAGTTGCATTTCTGTCGCTCTACGGTGGCGTCTATCTTCCAAAATTTTGAGTTTTGCTCCCAAGCAAAAATTCAAAGAAGAAATTTAAAATAGACTCAATTTCAACACCACTAATATATATTCGATTCGTCTAAAACAATTCTAGATGCGCCTAAAACATTTTCGATGCGACTACAATATTTTCGATGCGCGTCTAAAACATGACCGATGCATCTTAAATATTTTCAATGCGGCTAAAATCATTTCAGATGCGTCTAAAACAGTTTCGATGCGTCTAAAACCATCTCCGATGCGTCTGAAACATTTCCGACGTATGGAAATCGAAAATACTTCATGTTTAAGATGCACCTTATAATTTCCGATGCATAAACATCAGAGCTGTTTCATATGCTTCTTAAATTATTTTTCTATGCATCGAAAATGTTTTAGACACATCGAAAATGTTTTAGACGCATCAACAATGTTTTTGACACGTCGGAAATGTTGATGACGCATGTTGGAAATGTTTTCGCCACGTCTGAAATGTTTTCTGACGCATCTGAAATGTTTTTGACGCGTCAGAATTGTTTTCGACGCATCGGAATTTTTTTCGACGCATCGATAATTATTTACGACGTGTTGATATTTGTATTCTAATTTTAGCTGGAGCAAAAATCTAAACTACTAATTGTGGCAGATAGAAGCCACCGTAGTCGCTCTCGTTTTCCACTTTCTGTTACCCTTTACCACAAATATCAGAAATAATTACTAGCTGTAAAGGGAGCTGTTCAGAACAGATACCGATTTCGGTAGTTAATACATGTTCGCCTATCTTGGTTATGATATCCATATATGGCCACAATGATGATGATATCATCAAATCGTTTACGACGGATTCTATCTGTCATGCATTCTTTTCGCGATGGCCCATTGTTTGTGCGTAAAGAATATTTGTTTTCGAATAAAGAATACCCATTGTTTTTGAGTGAAAATAGAGTATAATTGAATAAAGTACAATGTAGACAATACGTCTACATACTAAGCTTTCATAATGTGACTGAACGTGATTGGAGACGAGAAAGTAATAACTTGTGTCAATCACTATCCAGTAGTCTGTCTGATGTACGAAAGCAATAAATGCTATACGAAAATTGCACGCTTGGCTTCGTACAGAAAAGTTATAGCTTTTCAAAATATTTCAAAACACTTCAGTGACCAAATACAGTGATTATGGTGCATTATGATGTGTTATTGGCTAGTTTATCCCGCGTTAAAGTGATATTGGCAGTATGTTATGGTTTTTTTCATACCTCTCTGATCGAACGAAGAAAACATAATAGTTATATATCTGCACGTGTAAGCCCAATCAGGCGCCCTTTCTAATTGATTCGTTGCGAGTTTCTGGTGGAGATATTTTGAGTTTGTTTACATTACCGCCATTCTCGGTGCTTTGTACCAGTGCGATTCCAGCTCACTCGTATATGTTCGAGCCAATCGAGCGTGAAATAGGTCAAGTCAAAGGTAACTCTGAGTGGCGTACAAAACAAAAGAAAGCGGCTGCTAGTGCTGTCATATGCTTGATTTATCCATTTGATCAAGCATAGTATGTTTTGTAACCTATTTTTCTGAGACCACAGACATATATGTAATTGATATGGAAAAAAAATAGTTTTCGTGCCAATATCACTTTAAGCCAAGGACAGAGCCATTGGTGTTAGTTGGCAATCATATTTTTCGGTTTTTCGTCCACGTTTTCAACAAAATGTGCGAAGAATTTCATATTCGAGTTGGGATACACACGTTTACCGCATAGGTTTAACAATTGTGCGGTCTATGTTCAGTCAGTGGTCTAATCATTAGAATGAACAACTGTATTATTATGAATCGCAGTAAAATTCAACAAGTGTAGCAAATACTAACGCATGACTTCACTGGTTAATATGCATTATCATAATGCAAGAAACTCGTCACTGATACGAAGCTGTTCTACAGAGATAATAAATTACACAAATCTCTGGTCAGGTAGACCAGTTAATCCAACTGGTATGACCAATATATTGAAGTTAGCCTGTAATTAGATACAAGTCTGAGGTGACATTATCAAACATGTAAACGGAATGTTATTGAAACAGCTACTGGATAGGACGCTGAAATGAATCACCATTCATCCTCTCAAGCGAACACAATTTTCCAATTTAATAATTTGCTGCAACTGAAATTATTCGGAGAAAGATGAAAATGACACCGGAATGATCGTGGCATTTTGTATAATTCCTAACAGAAATTTTCATGCATCTTGAGTTCGGTACGGCAGCAGGTTACAGATACTCAACTGTTTTCCCCTCTTTTTGTCGACTTATTATCTCTATGGAAATATGTTTCGTTCCACAATAGGTAGGAGAGTCATACAAATTTTTTGGTTATTTTGACAACGACAGAAATACGGGAGAAGATAATTATTTATGTCGAAAACTATATGATTTTCCATTATACATCTAACGTTAAATGTTGTATGATACAGACGAAACTAATGAATTAAAATATATATAGTGAACAACACTAGCACTATCTGTTTAAAATTGCTACATGTTTTTGAATGACATTTTTTTTAGACAGTCCTTTTCATTAAACAGGAACCTTTAGCAAAACATGCGAACAATCAATTTATCAGAATACTATCTCGATATATCGATACTCGGTGGAATATATGTCCAGAAGTGAACGTAAGTCATGGCAAATATAAAGCAGGATGCTTATTCTTTTGGAACTCTCGAAAAATAATTGTGCTAAACAGTGTTTCATATAAATCAATGTTTACTGGTACCGGTATATCCGAACAATGGAATTGTTTTTAATTTGCATCCGAACAATGGAATTGTTAATAATCTACGTAGGTTACCCTCCGCCGTGGAATGAACTGCTCATCGCGACCTTGATCATTGCCTGAAACAGAAGTTATGAAAATCAATCACGTGGAAATGATCCCTTGTGCATATTGTATTACACATGTGATATCTTAGTCCCCTGTGACCAATAAATCAAACTCGTGTCTTCAGTCGCAAGATGCGAAATATGAAAGAGACCCATGAGAAAATGTCAGTGATAAACAACAAATGAGTGATGTTATTCTACTGAATATACATTTAAATAGTGGTGTTATTCTACTGAATATACATTTAAATAGTGGATTCTAGGTAACTAAGTCCAGTAGGTCTGGTGTTCTGGAGGATCATTCTATAATAATCACGTTTGCGCGATTGTCTATTTCAATCACACTCACATTCGCATCCATCTGGCATATGGAATGATTATCCCTCAAGCAGATATTTTTATGCAGAGATGTTTATTTTTCGGATGTAAATACTATTTAAATCAGCAATGTTACAAATATTTCATTGTTAAACTTAAATGTAATAATTGTGTATTCGTTTCGTTCGCCATATAATATTGTTTGGACTGATTAACCAAATCCAATGAATTACGAATACACAAAGGACAGAACGACAGTACAAGAAATGCGTAACACCAACTGAGTACCAAATTTACCAAAATACTGATTGTGTTTCGGAACACCGCGCAACATCATTATTCATATTGTTCCTTGTCTATTCGCCAGTATATTATTATATACTACTCATCTATTTTCAGCTCACATGAAGCTTTGAATGCAGGGTCACAATATCATAGAAGTAGATCATAATGTGCAGATAAGAACCACAATACACAAAGGTGGATGTTCCGACTCATTTTTACATTCCAGTTGTAAAATAATTATGATGTAATTTGACCGAACGGACTATTCATATTGTCCAAATATGAATATCAATTCCGTTTCACATGATGCATAAACAGTCATGAAAATGTTGACGAGACAAATATATCCACAACGAAAAACTGGATATTCCACCTCTGCGCTGGAACTTGTTATTGAATAGTATTATTATTTTGGTTGCATGAACATATATTTATATGTACTTATATCACCTTTATATTCTACATGACATATAGATATTATATTCTACATGACATATAGAAATTTCAACATGTACATTTACCAGATTCTCATAAATCAAAAAATTACTCCTAAACCTTGAATCGGGAGAAACAATAGACCATACTGTTTATAATTGCTTGTCAAAGTGCATAATGACACAAAATGCATTAATATCGTTATTCCCGTCCCACCTTCTCGCCCCTTCAAAATATATCCCTGTCAACGGACGCCGTGACTGTCACTTGCACTTTGCTGCATGCATGTGACAACACCCAGCTCGTTTTGCTGAACATTCCTGACTTTTGAATTATTCAGAAGTTAAGAAGAGTGGCACTTGTTTTTCTGCAAATGTGCCTCTCAGACAAAATTTCCTGTCGGAGTGTGTTGGCACACCGCCTACTGGATGTCTGGCTTGTTAAGTCCGATATCATTGCACCTTTATCACTATTTCTCGTTTCACTAATGTGGGAGAAAATGTGTGGATGTGCATTCATGTTAGGTACCTTAAATTTTACTGACGATTCGTGTAGTTTACATGTTTATTGTATTTCAGGTCAAAGCTTCACATGATGACTCCCAATTTGCAAATAATTGTCATTGGATTGTTGCATATGACATGAGTCTGATATCCACCCTGTTCTCTTCCCCTAACTGCACCTATTCTTAATATTAAATGTGGACTAAAAAGTGGCATTCGAACTGACAATCGATGATGCAGTTACCAATGATACATTGGTAAAACAGTTTAATTAAATAGTTTGATTCGAAATTCTCAATGATGCAGCACTACAAACGATGTTAGTCCATTAACGTGACAAGGGTATTGAATATGATTTCGTGTTCCTTCTCATTGTACCTTCTCCTGGGGTGTATCACCGTCTGTGCCCGAGGCAATTCCTCCATGATTGTCCTTAAAAAACAGTGTCTTGTCCGTCACTACTGATGCAGTGGACACACTTTTCTGGAGATCGTCGAACTTGTTGATCGTCGTGTTCTGACATAGATATCGGGAAAAGAAATTATGGCTAATATTCCTAGTGAAGGCTTGAAACTTGGACGCAACAGTGCTAAACCGAATTCATACATGAATTACGCCTTGGACTTTTGTTTTCGCTCAGTTGTTGGTATTGTTTTGTGAGTTACTTTCCCCGCTATATTATAGACCCAATCATACAATATTTAAGAAAAAAAATATTGTTGAAGAAAATGTAAACCCATTGCCATGACTGCCAATACTACCTAATAGCATCGAATATCTCTGATGTATGAAATCCCTGATGACCTGACCCAACAATTCGTCGTGCTATTTAGCATGTGCTATACTTCTTCCTTCTCTGTTTTCTCTGTTGTCAGTAGATATCACAGTTACAATCTGAAATAAATTTGGACGCTTCTGGACCCCTTGCAAGCACCGGTTTCTGAAAACGACCACGTTTTTATTGTCGCCTGACATACTCAAATACGATTGGAACGGCCCATGGATAGATGCGTTGGTCCGGTCCTGCAATAGTACCGCAGCATTTGTTTTAAAAAATTTATTGTCAACAAAGCAGATGGAGGCAATCACTAAAAGAATATATAGTCCAGTTTTGTGAACTGTTCTCAAGTTTTCTTCATGCCTTACAAACTGCAAAATATTGCGAGTACTTCGAAAGATTTGACCGATCAGACAGCGGCTCCCCCGGAATTCCCCGACTCGGCGGGGATGGCTTGTTAATATCATCATGGCTTGAGCACTGTTCCGAAAGATGTCATTTTGAATGAGGACGTATTGCGGACCATTCAAATTGTGATAATGGTCGGGGGAAAAAAGTTTGTCAAAAAATATTTGTGCACGTAACCGATCACTTCTTATCAACCGATGTACCCAGTATACTTGCAATCACGAAGTTTGAACATGATGAAATGGGCATAAAGGTATTTGCATAAAGACATATGCATCTCTTCAAATCTACACAATCTTTATGGAATTATACAGGTATGACAGTCAGTTAAAAACTGACAAAAGGGGACGAGTGGTCAAAAACACCGTTGTTCTCTGTATCGATTTTCTACCCGGTACTGGTGACAGGGTGCACAATGTTTTGCGGGAATATATTTTTATCACCCCAAAAAATGTTGTTGTACAAGTCGAATACTACATGTACAATAGATGTGAATAATGGAGCCTAAGCGTACAAGTTAAGTTTATATAGCATGTTCCATTTTGAGTCTGGAAAGTCCCTGATCTTGTTATTCACAGAATATTAAGAACTCTGTGACTATAATTGCAGTATGTATGTCTACAGGAATGCAGACTCAAATAAACTTCCCATTCCCCACATTGGAATCGAGCTGTGCACTGCTGAGAGGCGACATATGTCTTTTACTACATTTCCTGACGCTTACTTTTTGGTATCTATACCCACAGCTATGTATCTGCAGAGAGCGTTGTGCCCCAGTCTGAAACATCATGCTAGCCAGTCCATCGCTTACAGTTTTCCCAATCATTCATTCCCAAACTACAGTGGCTGAGAAGTGACATTGTAAAAAAAGTTATTTATTTCTCGAAGTAATCCTGACTAATACATAATCAACATAATTTATGCGTAAAGTATGTTAATTTCGCATAAATAAAGTTATTTACGTGTAAGTAACGTTTTTTTCTGCGTAAATAACCACTAAGGAACCTTTAGTTTACCATGAAGCCTGCATACTATCCCAGGTGCAGGCTGGAGGCGGTGGGATAACCATATGGGGAGCTCTCCAAGCAGGTGGGAGAAGTGACCTTTTGATCCTGGTCGGTAATCTGGATCAACACCAGTACATACGCATCCTAGACCAAACAATGTTGCCATTCGTTCGAGGGGCCTTCCAGAACAATTTCGTGTACCAGAATGACAATGCTCCTGCACACGGTGCTCGTACAGTGGCCACTTTCCTTCAGGATCAGAGGGTTGAGCACTTGCCACGGCCAGCGTGTTCACCAGATATGAACCCCATAGAGAACCTATGGGCTGGAGAGACCCGTCGTATCAACAACCTGGTTCGACAACCAACCAGTGTGGAGGAATTGTGAGAGGATGTGATGGACGCATGGTAAATTAAATCCCTGAAATCCTTGAGGACCCTGTCTAAAGGGATGCCCCGCCGTGTGATGGCGCTACAAGCGGCCAGGGCAGGTCACACGCGATACTGAACATTGTTGGTGCTAGATGGCATAATGACATTCAATATTGTAAAGTTTCATGTATCTGCTGTTGTGTGATGTTGAGATATAAAATTTGAAATTATAAATTATATATCTATTGTTGGCACAATTTGGCGTTTGTTTGTTTGTTCTGGATCACAGTGTTTACCAGATTGAAAATACAAGATAAAGAATGCACTAAGTATGAGGTTAGATGCTTATGAACGCCAGGCAAGACAAATTTCTTGCAAATAAAAACTAAAATAAAAATTAATAATAAAAAAACTGAAAAATATGTTCCATATTAGATGTCAACCCTGTACTTCTGCCGTGTGTGATACAAACCAAATACTGCCTACCCGTGCTTTTATCTTTCTCTTGGTCGTTGGGGGGTAAATAACGTTATTTTCGCGTGAAAAACTTTATTTACGCAGGAAAATAATTACTTACAGTGAAATAACTTTATTTACAGGTTTATTAATTTATAACATTTCGGATTAGCGTTCATCCACAATACCGCTAAAGGTGGATTCACACTATAGCGTTTGGGCCAACGTTTGCCAGCGTTTTGAAAAGTTACCAAAATGAGACCAAACGTTGGTGAAAATACGTTCAGAGGAAGAAAAAGTTTGGTTCACATAATGAGCGTTTGGAGTACAGCGTTGGCGAGCGTTGGTGAACGTTTGGTAACGTTAGCGAGCGTATGGCAGCGTAGCATGAACTTTATATGAATGAATGCGAACTTTTGCTAACTTAGGCTATGGTTGGTGGAGCGTTGTCCAGCGTAGGCCAACTGAGCAGAACTTAGCTCAATACATGCTGAGCGCATATCAATGGAGCTCAACGTTATGCAACGATCATATAAAATGAGAGCCTTTTCGGGCGGATGGCCATCAATCGAGCGACTTAAATGCGGGTTGAGGGCCAAATTTACAAACTTATACTACGAAAGCTGGGCCAACCTTTGATTCGCGCCTGTTACCGTCGGCAGTTCGTTCGCAAAAGTTTATAAAAGTTCGATAACGTTGTGTAACGTTGGCCTCCATTGGGCTAAGTTGGCGAAAGTTAAGCTAAGTTGGTGGCACGTCTGTAAAAGTTTGTCTACGCCAGCCCTCACGTTACAATCACGTTCATGAACGATAAGCTCCGTTGGACATACGTTCACCATTGACAGTTCTATCACCAGCGTTCTTCTACGCGGACCAACTTAGGCGAACTTAGTGTAACTCAGCACAACTTACGTGAGCGTTTCATAGCGTTGCATAACGCAGCCTAACTTTCAATAACATACTTTTCCAAACGTCGAGAATTTTTCAACATGTTCAAAATTTCCGACGAACTTTAATTCCCCAAGCGTTCTCCAGCGTACACCGACTTTCACCAACTTTCATCAATTTGCAACAACTTTTACCAACGTTTGCCAAAACGTCGGTAAACGTCTGCCCAAACGCTATAGTGTGAATCCACCTTAAAATTTGTTTCTGTAGGAGGTCGAGTCTGAAAATAATGTTCATTTCGCTCTAAAATCCAGCGTTTCCGAGATAGAGACCTTTCGATGCACTACGTTCTACGAATCCGAAATCACTGGAGCGTAGCCGGCTGACAGGGTTCCGTACGTATTCAACGGAGACAAAGGGGAGTTAGCGTAGTTCGCAAACGCAAGCAATATTTTTGCATATTACATGGTGTTGTTGTGATAATTACCGCCTTTAAATATATGAAATCGTGTCTATATAATGATACATTCGAATGGCTGTTCTGTTTAATTTTTACAGAATAGTTAAATGCATGTAAATCTGGTGAAATCGATGGGAATGTCAAGAAGGGTTTTCCAAATTGCCGCGGTGTAACATTTGCGTGCCTGACCAAAGATTTGTGCGAATGACTGGCGGGCAAAGTGGATGATGTGCGTGAATATTTTTTTGCTTGCAGGTGTGTGTGTGTGTGTGGGGGGGGGGGGGGGGTTCAGATGCAAATATTGATATATTTACTGGACAGATGTGCGTGTTTTATGGGCAAGTTAATAATGTGTCATGATATAATATGTCAATTAATAGGACATCCAAGTGTTCAGTAATCCGCCAGAGGAATGATTATGTTCTCACTCACACACTTATCACTATGCCAGGTTTGTCTATGGAATCATCTCCTACGAAATTTTTTTTTTATCTGAATGTCCGCTATAGGATTTTTTGGAATTGTACTTTAAAAAGAAATGAGATGACCTCCGGGATTTTTTTTCAAACTGTATTTTTTTCTGACAATTTTTCATATTATTATGATTACCTTTTACTAAGAGATTCTTCCCACCGTGAAGAACATATAGAAACTCATGAAGTACAATTTATATTTCTGACTTCATATACATGGAAAACACGCTTCCTTACAACCTTGTTTCCGAGAGTCAAGTCCTACTGTTGAGCTCTGCATCGATCTGGCATCGAAAGCTCACACACAAACGCGGTTGTCCGAACGCTGCTCAGTCATGGGGAAATCTAGTCGAAATCCCCGCCTGCGACCCACAGCGTTGCCACAAGCGCTAACTATCGAAAGGTCTATTGACTAAAATGACAAATGCCGACTCAGCAAAAAAAAATCAGGTCAAAGTCCATCCCAAATACACCAAGACATATTTGTGTAGGGAGACGAATCCGAAAATAACGTTCGTTTCATGCTATGACATGCTGTTGATATCGGCTATCGATATCGGCGAAAAAAATGTTGACTGAGCAAAAATAAAATTCAGGCCAGGGACGAAGTTCATCCCAAATAGCCCTAGGATGCTTTTTATGGGCGACGATTCCGAAAATAATGTTAATAGAGTTTCGCTCTTCGACCCACCGTTTCCGAGATATCAACCAAAATAAAAAATGCCGACTCGGTCAAAGTGCATCCCTGTTACTCCTTAAACATATTTGTCTGAGCATAATGTGACTTTTTTATATCAATAGGTTGACCATGAATAGAAATAGATTCCCATTGTTTACTCTCGTGAGATATCATAGAAAGCAAAGCTATTATTGCATTAGTTTTCAAACAAATGAAAATAATGCAGATGTTTACAGTCGACAACACCCCTAGTCGTCTATGATTATTGATAAGGACCACCCGATTTACACAAATTACTTTTTGTGAATGATTAGCCAAAGATGAATGCATTAAATAACAACGGTCATAACATATATATAACCTCGCACATTTCCTGATTATCAGTACTTTTAGTGTTTTGTAAAGAGATTCATTTCAGGTGTGTCCGTCATAAAACATCAAAATTATTAACGGGGGCATAAAATCCAAGTTATAGTATGGATAAATTGAAGGAACTGCCTAGGAAAATATCCAATCTATATTTTTAAAAATGAATTTCATACTACATACGAAATTCACTGAACGACTCATACGCGCGTCAAGCATTATGACTCCAGACCCCTGACTCCAGGAATTTCACTCATTTAAAGTAGCATATTTCATTTTGGGAAATTGTTATAGAACAATTGTCTTGCATAGATCCTTCAAACTACGCCTGGATCACCCTACATTGAAGATCGAACACACTGGAAAAACGTGCGATGTGAACGAATTCTTTACATTTGCGCAAAGATAAACAAAGTCACGTGTTGGCATTTTTGTGTTTATCTGGGACATATGAGATTCGAATTGAATAGTGTGGGTTCCATCACTATTGCACAGCTTACATATGTGAGGTGCAAGTAAAGCAGAGTAAATGACCAGTATTTCAGAAGTTTTGGTATCACTGCGTGGGAACTGTTTCGCATGATACTTTGTGGGAACGCCCACTTGCAATGTCAAATTTTTACAAATTTGAGTTTGCAGTGAGAATTTTTTGGTGCTTGACTGTCTTGTAGGCGTCTATTGATCACTTTCTCAGGGAAAACCCAAAACCGATTATGGCACTTTATACAGGAGGTTAAGAACATTTGAGGGCATTCGGGCTTTAGTTCACATTCAGAATGATGTTATGTACGAAGCTCACATAAAATTGTCAAATTGTTATCGTCAAAATCATACTCACATTTCTGTTATCTTGCATTCGATGTATTGAACATCCTCGATGTGTTGAACTGCAAAAAACAATATTGCCTATTTTCTGCCTATTTGCCTATATTTTTGCCAAATCCTACATAATTAGAGCAGCACAGGACGCCTCCGAGATTCTCCATTGCATGTTTTTGCAAAGGTGTTCGCAAAATCGTTACTGCACAGCACACATCGAGGAAATTCGTCAACATTCTTCTCGTTTGTCTCATGTTAATCTATTGGGGGTGATGCATATCTGCTATGTACAGATAAAACAAACTAATCTATTGTCTAATCTGTCATGTGGCTATCAAAAACAACATCCAAAAATGATTTATTCATCCGCGACACAAACACTACACCAGTCTCTTTGCACATCAACCTATGATGGATGGGAGCCGGACTGAAAAAATACAAAGCTTGAGATTGCACTATCGAACACGAAAACACTAGCTATGGAAGTACTACCCAAGGGGAGCTTCAATTATAACATCAGAAGATAAAAACTTAAGTAATTACGCCATCGACATCTACTTATTACAATTCATACAATATTGAAATCACTGAGAACTATGATTGTCCTTGGACATTAGGTCATGTAATATAATGTATGAGGGTATAGATTGCATAGCCGGCCTCGAGAAACCGAGTGATAGAAGACTACCAGTGATAGCAAACCATTGATAATTGATTCTTTGTCAGGTAAACTTTGTTGAACAGAATTTTCGTTTGAACAATGTCCATTATTATGTTAAAACACAAGGTATCAATACTACATTTTCACGACGCAACGATCCTAATTCGCCAGACTTAAACCATACTCAAAATACAATCACAAGCTGTTTTTTTTCTGGAAATCGAACAACGTGCATGGTATTGAACGTTATTATTCCAGTGAGTGAGTGAGTTGATAACTATAGTTATTATAGTATATTTTTAGCTTAATGCACGCCCCAAGCCTAATGTCAACAGAGACACGTACAGACATACACGCGCCAAACTTCATAGACATCTCGAAGACGTATTCAAGGACGAACCGCAGTTTTTACAAGTAGCATACAACTTCGCCAAATATACGTTATTCAATAAGGTTACACATGACCTACGCAACTCTACAGCCAATCAGGACTACCATACGCATCACGTGACAACCTCCTTCCCCGTTTGAACTTAGAGGAGCACATGAAATACGATAAACGAAAGGACTAGAAGTATAAACAGAGTAACATTGTGAAGATACCGAATAATCTAGAAGTTGTGATGTAAACTACAGTTCCTGTGGGGTTGATTACCGATTAGGCGAGTGACAGTGCAGGTGAAAGTCATATCTTCGTGTTGTGTTCTAAATAAATGGATTGAAAAGCCACTCGGACATTGCACGACAGTATGAGCAATTACGATCCGATAAAGGTTCGTTTTTAGGACCTGAGAAAAATAGTTTTGGAATGTTACTCGTTATGAGGAGAGCAAGAAGGGGTACCTTTCCTTGTTGTCTTGAACAAATAAATAAGACGATAAACGGCCATAATTATGGTTTGTGCCGCGTGCATATGAAATATTAATTTACACTTGTCTTTTATACCTGAAAATCTGCTTTGTCTTTGAAAAGACAAACTAGAACAACCGGTGGAGCATGGACTTCGATACAACTTCGTTCCATGCATGTATTGCTTTTTACAATATCTTGGACATAACCATGTATTTTTCAGATGTTATGGCTATTTCCGACCAGTTGCCAAAATGACACATTCATGTTTGCCCAAATATATTTTGGTACTCAGATGCAATGTATGTGACCCATTTAGATTTACGCCCAAATCAGGCGCAAAGCAGCTCATTGGAATAGAAGAGACCTCTGCAGTCTATATGGGTCCTTCGTAGGTGCGCCGCGGCCAACATTGAAACACCTTTTGGAACTTCATTGGAGGGATAGGTAATATAAGGCCAGTAACATTTCTTCATGAGGCAGAATTAGAAAGTCCCCTTTGATTGCCTCCGTCGTCAGACACTTGTATTATTGTCGAACATGCTTTCTGATCCTGAAAATTATGCGCTTGTATAAATTGCACGACAGTATAAGCAATTACGATCCGAAACGTTGTATGTAGTAATTGTGCGGGGAGCATTGTGGCGACGCCTTAACTGTAACGTCGTAGCATCGGGATCCACTGTACCCCTACCGTGGAACACAGATGATTTTAAGAAGAGCTTCACGATGTTCCCCATGTAGTCCCAGTGCAATCAACGTAGTGGTCCGGGAAACACTGTGATAACTCCGTTGTCTGTGTGACTGCTGATTTACGTTACAACATCCACATACTTACATCATGCCCTGGACTATGTCGTGGGACAGTTAAAACTATATCCGGTATGGTAAATTGTCACTTCATTAATCATTGTTAATGCGTGCCCAGGCATTGGTTGCAATCGATGCTGATAGTAGATGTGAAAATGTCCAATGTCCGATATCACACACAATTTAATTCTACATTGAGTTTTAGACGCAATTCGTCCAATCTAACATTCATCATATACACAGTCGTGTACATCTAATGAAATTCCAATAGTGGCCACAAAAAGTAGTTCATGGTTTGAATATATTCAGTAACGAAATGTGCCAGAGTGAGCTCATTTTCGCTCATGTGGGTCTGTATTTTTGCTAATATTGCTACATTGATACCACTATAACGTACAAGACATCATTGTGTTTATTCAAACCATGTGTATTTCATGCTTCCCTGCGTCAGAACATATTTATGTACAAATACGTACTTGTATCAACACACGTGTTTGAGGAAAAAAAACTACACATAGAACCTTTTGCTACAGTACTGTCCCCGTTTATTTCCTGTTCACCAGTATTCAATTCATATGCAGAACAATATGCATTAGTGGTTATGGGACCCCAACCAAATAGCTACCATTCATCTACCAGAATCCTATATTCAGTTCCTAGGATGATTTAGATGCAGGGTCACATTTTCAATCATGGAAGTAGAGATCATATGTGCGCATGATTAACCACAATACATAAATCACTGTCACTTCAACGTAATTGCCCAATAAACCAAATGAATTCTGCACAAAGGGATATTCAAGGTCTACAGTCTTGTCATAAAAGTACAGTCCAACCTTTTGTGAGATGAAATCTGCGCGGAAGTTATGCTTCCTTTTGTTGATATTTTGATATGAATGGACTTCTCAGATATGCATGCGGGTATTGTGACGTTGGTCTTCACAATATATTTCGATACAAACTCGGAATATCAGACTAGCTTCATTGCCTGTTTTGTCGACATTCAGTCAAAATGTTCACACACGAATGAGTGACAATGGCGGGTGCTGCATTTGAGTTCCCAACATTACTTTTGTCAATCCAAGGAATGGGATACAGCTGTTTCACTAAGTGACGCATCATCCCCCGGATGAACATGAGAAAATGGTGAGGCACATCGCACCAAAGTTTATCCATCATACCCAGTACAGTCAGACAGGAACGTGACTAAAATAGCTCGGTCAGCAAATTAAAAAGGCTACTTGACTTTAAATAACTCACGCCCAAACATGTTCGTCTAGGGCGATGGAAACCAAGTCGACACTGAATTAGGCCTCACAATCTACGCAAACCCTTTACCCGACTGAGAAGGTTTGTACATATTTCTCCACAAAAATAATTGAAACTGAAATGTCCTCCTTATACATACTGAAATTGATGGTCAAACATGGAATATGATAGCTTAGGAATTATATGTGTGTCAACAGATTAGTGATTGATCATTGTCTCGGCACAATACAATCTAAGGAGCTTAGCATTATTCGTTATTGGACGGTCTAGGTTTCCGCTGACGAAAATATCTACTATTAGAAACAACTTAAAAGGTAATTGTCGAATAATTCTGATCCAACTTCCTTATTTAGTATTATAACAAAACGTGGATTGAGCTAGCCTACATGTAGATGATCAAACATGAAAACCAATAATCTTCCGGTAGATCACTTCTCACTACTTCAAATTAAACACAATCATCATGGTGTTGATAACATAATTTCTGACATAGTACATGTACTTATCAGCACAGGACCTAGTAAAGGAAAATTAACCTCGAGTCTGTGAGGAATATGATGGTCGTGAATTTGCATGTACTCAATATGCAAGTTATACATCAAACTGTATTATTGTATCAAATTAAACCTTTGAAATGTCGCCGTGTGGTGGAATGACTCGGTTGTGATTTAGAAGGTGACAGTTGACAGTTTTCAGTTGAGTGGTTGAGGGAACATGTCCCCAGCATCAGCTTCTTGCTACTGGCAGACCAAACGTTTTTAGGTTACCGTACCTATGGTCCGATAACCTATTGGCATGGCGTTGCGTCCATCATCCGTCGCTGGCGTCGTCGTCGTCGACGGCGTCCATCCACATTTTTATCTGTAAAGATTACGGGTCAATCTTTCTGAAATTATGCACAAAAATGCCTGAAAATAATCCAAGGAGGGGGTATTTTTTGTTTTTTGATTTCCACTTTTTTTCAAAATGGCGGCCATTTCCGACGAAAAACGACCAATTTCTGACTTTGGCCGTTTTTTTTAGAAACTGTTCAGTTGGAATACGATCTCCACCGCGAAATATCAAAGATATTTACATAGCAACAGATTTTTCATTTTATGTCGTAAATGGTCTGATGGGATGGTCGTAAATGGTCCATGTTTTCAAATATTTGCTAGCATTTATTGGTAATAAACTCAAAAGTAAATAATATATTATGCAGAATGTAGACACCAAGCCGCAAAAAAAACTGGGCGTGGTTACATGTACATATTTCGTAACATATCTGCTGGTCTTTGTCGTTGATGTATGGAGCTTCACCTCGAATATTGCTGTTTACGACTTTGACATACCTCCCTGCCGAAATTTACGAACCTAACCGACCATTTACGACCCACCAGGTTACCCCTCGTGATATAGGAAATGATATACACTGTATATTCTAATGACCTTGAATTTGACCTTTGACGTCATTTTTAAGGTCAGAGCACAAAATGGCTAATATGTCGCTTATAATGCACTTTGCAGCTCAGGAATCAATTGTGGACTGATAGAAAATTATATATGCTGAATAGTCTCGTAACTTTGCATTTGACCTCTGACCTCCTTTTCAAGGTCAGAACACAAAATGACTAATATTTCACCTATTATCGACTTTACAGCTTAGGAATCAATTGTGGACAAATAGGAAGTGAAATATATATATCTCGTGACCTTGAATTTGACATTAATTCATTTTCAAGGTCAGACCACAAAATGTCTATTATATCGCTTATTATCTACGTTACAGCTTAGGAATGAAGTGTGAACATATATGAAATATGATGAGTATTCTCGTGACCTTGAATTTGATCTATGAACATATTTTCAAGGTCCTTGACCAAATTGGCTAAGCTCTAAAAACATTTATTGTCCGGTAACCTTCCTTAGTCCTTGGGCGAATTTTACATATGAAATGGCGGAGAGGCATGAACATATGAATATGGAACATATGAAGAAGGAAATATGAATATGGAACAACTTTCTATAGTGCACGGAGTTATACAAATTATAGCTGCTACAGAAACATGGGGTGAAACATAATTCATACTTTCTATGAATATAATAAATGGCTTGAATTACGGAATGAACATGCCGCATCATTTATATTTCACGTCGACCAGCTGTGCGAATATATTCCTGCCATAGAATCCATGACGGCACGTACACTTGACAGACTGCACATGACAAATGTGCCTTAAACAAACAAAAAAAAAAAACATTTTTTAAAAACCTTAAACATTTTCTACAGGCGACTTGATGTGTGGCAGGTGTTTTCTCAGATTTGCATCTGACTCGATTCCTCACGCAAGACCAAGACCTGTCACACACCGTGATACTTTGAGATGTCACATTTGCATTCCCTCTCCTATTACATAGCTATCGTGTGTGAAAAGGTTCGCTGTGGTGTCAGTTTTTCTACATACGGGTAACCATCAAGGTTAACTATTTTTTTCTCTGATGTACTCACTCCTACGTTCACTACTTCTATATTCTTCTGTGACTGTTTCGTGATCTGGTTTCTTGCTTCGCTGTTGGAATTATCCACTGTATATTTTTTTCATTTAAAATATCGGAATTGGTACTTTATTTATTTGAAATGCATTAATTATGTTATTGAATTACCATCAGTAGGCCTACATAAGACAACTGGCCACACCACAGGTTATTGCCAAACGCTGAATTTAGACAAATCTTGAATATGTCTTCTCATTCAGGTCTGGTACACTCGTTTTGTATAATTTTGTCAGAGCACGAACTCAAACCCGTAGACAAGTTTGATTTCCTGAACTTGAATTTCGAAAGTACCTGTTGATTCCATTTCCTTACCTCTCATTGGGGAACAACCGCATACACTTTCAAATTGCTAAACTTTTATATCACATATCAAATTACTTTCTGACGTCCAATACATTGAGAACGAAGTCTATTGAACTACAGTTTTTTTGCCTATGCCTTGGGCTATGGAAAGCTACACGTGAAAATGATTCCTTCAATAATCACGTTTAAACATTTTTGGCTCTGGCCGTTAGCTTCCGACAAATTTACTTTCAAATTTCATGAAATAATCTGACCCAAGTAGCGCACCTCACTTTGTTAATACCACTCACCCACTGCATGTATACCATATTTATTCCGTCTGGCACATTTTTCATTGAATTTAGAAGAAATAGTAAGCTGCGCTACATGGGCCAATAATCTGTATCTCGAGAAAACATAATGTCTGAGCCCAAGCTGAAAAATTAGATTGTTTTTGCACATAAATTCACACGAGGTATTATGTAAATTACATACAGCTGTCCCAGACGACATATCTTTGGACGAAACGTAACCAGGGCATGTCAAATATAATATATTTTTGTATTTTATGTATAATGCATTATACATACACTCAGACAGTGTCATTATTTACAAGTCAGTACTTTACACATCTATACATTATACATCAACTGTTGCCAGAGTTGATTTATTACAACAGCTTTGTCATGAACAGTTTTATTTTGAGTTGTCCTTTGATTTTATTGAACGATCCCATCCCGTTTCCTTGTTCGCGAGCCTTGTCCCGCTAGGAAAGGAACTTCGCTGGCGAATTCCATAAATTCAATGTCAAATGACAACGAATCTGAATTCTTATTCATCGTGTTACGCGTGTTGTAAACGGACCAAGTCACCTTTACCGGGAATCTTATTCGATATTTACCACCAACATTCGAAGAATACGCGAAACTGATGAGTCATTATGAGAAGGGTTGAAATACGCCTAAAGGCGTTGGTACCGGTTTTTTTTCTAGTTATATATGACCCATTGTGGACTAAAGGTGATATGCCGATTAGATTATGGACATTAACAAATTTCATTGGCTGGAGGGGTTGATTTCAAATTAAGGGATTGGCGCGCCACAGCATAATGGAAAAAACTATATGGGCATTCCTCGTTATATCTCATGAATAAAAATGTTCATGTTTTCCATGAATGCATTGTACATGATCAATGACAGGCTCATTACAACAAATTATATCAGCAAGCTATTTGTTGTAATTACAGTGTTTCACCGCGATTCGTTATGTACTTGATTTTCCTGTTTCAAGCCAAGGCCAGACCTGTCACGCGAGAGAACAATCACAATTCCTCAAATGTTTCCTGTTTCTTTGTCTACCCATTGGCGAATTATGGCACTGTGGCACGAACTCCGTATGGAGGTCGGGATACGGGTGCTTTATCACATAAGTGCACGGTCTTTGATACAACAACGAGGACGATTGCCTGGTATTTATAGTTGTTTATTGGCTTAAACACGCGAGTTTATAATTCTGTTCTGATTGAGCTGACTCTTACCTACAGTTTACAAACTGAACTGTGCGTGTTACAAGTATCGACCCAGTATATAGTACAATTAGATTTGTAACTTGCCTCCCCATGATGATTTTCCTGCAGGGAGTTCTACGGAAGCGTATTGCTATCAAGGGTGTAAAAAATATTATCTCGTATGTACGACTTATATCTCGTACGTACGACTTAATAACCCGTACGTACGACTTAATAACTTGTACGTACGACTTATTAACTCGTACGTACGACTTGTTAACCCGTACTTACGACTTAGTATCTCGTACGTACGACATAGTAACTCGTACATACGCCTTATTAACTCCTACGTATGACTTATTAACCTGTACGTACGACTTATTAACTCATACGTACAAGTTAGTAAGTCGTACTTATGAGATACTAAGTCATACATATGAGTTATTAAGTCGTACATACGAGTTAATAAGTCGTACATACGACTTAATAAGTCGTATGTATGAGATATAACTCATACGTACGAGATAAGAAGTTTTACACACTTGATAGCAATACGCTTCCGTAGTGAAACGTATTGTTATCAAGTGTGCAAAAAAATGTATCTCGTACGTATGACTTATATGTCATATGTACGACTTATTAACTCGTACGTACGAGTTAATAAGTCGTACATACGAGTTAATAAGTCGTACGTACGAGTTAGTAAGTCGTACGTACGAGTTAGTAAGTCGTACGTACGAGTTAGTAAGTCGTACGTACGAGTTAGTAAGTCGTACGTACGAGTTAGTAAGTCGTACGTATGACTTAGTAAATCGTACGTATGACTTAATAAGTCGTACATACGACTTAATAAGTCGTATGTATGACTTAATAAGTCGTACATACGAGTTAGTAAGTCGTACGTACGAGATACACATTTTTACACACTTGATAGCAATACGCTTCCGTACTGTTCTGTCTACCACGTTCTTTCGCGACGTCAATTCCATGGCACCTAGGATCATGTTGGTTGCACGGTGGCTAGGCGTTTTGCATTATTCAGTGAGTGCCGTCTAAAATCATGTGTATTCCGCGTTATTTATGAGGAAATGGCAGCCTGTGAGCGACCGGCAGCAGACAATATATACCAACAATTTCGCTATTTTATTTTTCATTTTGAAATGCCGGCTTTGGGTTTGCACGGAACATTACACATATTCAAAGTTAGTTTTGATAGCTTGAATTAAAGAAATAAGGGAGTGTTGCGATACCATCAGTTGCACAATGTTTGTCACTTTTGCATTGCAGCCGCTCTCATCAGTTTGAGGTTGAAAATAAAATTTATTCTCATATGTGTGGACAGAATGCGAGGTTTATTAGGTTTAGTAACAGTATGCGCTTCATATGTGTATGTCTTCAAAAATTTTCACATTGCTCGCAAGCGTCACAAATCTAGGTTGAATGTATGATTTGTATATATGCTATATAGGGCCTACTCTGATTTCTCTAACTCGTTTACACCATTTTCTGCTAAAATGTTTGCAATGCTAAATGGTATCGTATTTATAACTTGGCGTACTTCACCTGGGAGTCAAATGGTAATTGTCCTCCCAATTTCAGACTGCTATCATAATGTTTCCCGACATAACCAAGTGTATTTCGCATACGGGTAGCAAGCATAAGGGTATTGCATCGTGTCAAATTTCGTAAATATAACAAGGTTTGCGGGTAATTCGTGGTAGCATACGTTATGTTACTGAGATGTTGCGTAGAAACAAAAATTTCAGGAAGAAACTGACCATTTTCATTCATTTCCCCCCTTTTGTAGTGAAGACCGCTGTCGTTTCTCATGCCATTCCTAAGCCATTTCCGCATGAATAACGTGTCATGATTTTACGCCACACTCCCTGAATAACGCATAAGCCTGGCCATAGTGGTTTTGCCTATCAATATATGTCATGACGTCATAAATATTTATCCAGTGCCTATTCATCAACTGATGACGTGTACCCCAATCTCAGTCTGAATCCAGTTGTGTGATGAACTTACCTGGTGCTAACGCAGATGATTGCCCTGATATTACTGGAATGACTTCCTTTCAGTACTATATTTTATTGTATGCCTGAAGTAGGACGGTGGTGGCTGATACCCCGTGAAAATGTTATATTCCTTATTAATTGCCTTGTATTTCATTTTGACTAATAACTAGCCAATCCGATAGAAAATTGTACTAAACATTGTATATCATTCTGGAGATGACATCGTCAGCATTGTAATATAGTCGTCATGAGTCATTGAAACTATTATGATTGCACCTTCCATTCACCGAGTAACACGTCAATGTAAACCCAAAATGAAAGTGAGGGGGGGGGGGGGGGGTGCAAAATGATGTTGTCTATGGCGGTTCTAGCAAGGCAATTATCTACGTATAACAGGAATAGTTTACAAAGTGCATATATTTTCAATGTAAATTAATCTGTATGGCTGTCACTGGACCGCCTGAAGGATGACAATGATATCGTATATCTTGTCATGTTGGATAAAGCTTACTTTGTTCCCACTCAAGTCTCGTTCTTGTGTGCGGATTATTGTGAGATTGTTGTCGAAAACATTTTGTACTTTGAGTGTAATCAGGATGTAGATTATCGACAAAAAACAAGTTGCATCATAATAGATTAGATAGATATATTCTTATTTTGTCTCTGTTTAAACAACAACCATAACATTGACCATTACACAGTAAATATATACATGTTCATAGTGGGAAACATGGAATCCAAATTAGCCGTAGCTGTCTTCCATTTGGAACCAATAACTAATATATGTATATATAGGAATAATTATGAATTTTGTAGAGTAACACAGCAAAACGAAAATGCATGTGAGAATGGATTCAGCAGGCATGCCCAACCTGATATAGCGACACCAGCAGAGGGAGAGAGAGGGACGGGTGATAAATTTCACAAGCCAAGGAAATAGACCAACAATAAGATCAATAAAAAATATATCCACGAATGATTACATGTCAATTTGAACCGGTCTGACATGGCGACACTACATAGAGAGCAAACTAGAGGGACAAGTAAATGTAACTTTTAGTGACTGAGGAGCTGGTTTTCTAAATACATGTTTCTGTATTGGTGATCATTGGATAGGTGATAAACAAGGTACCAGTAATAGACCGCAATAATACGTATAAATCATACCTATATAAATGGTGTAGACCATTATATAGTTTGTCAGACTAATTTGGATGTGTTTATCGCATATTATATAATTAAAAAAAACATATGACTCTAATAAAATATTTCGCCTCTGGTGATGTCGCCTCTGGTGATTATCCAGAAAGAGGGTCATACCGGTTATATAGGGAAAAATAGTGTGAATGCTGCATATTGTTGTCAAATGATCGAATATTATCAGGAACGCTTCGGCAATATTTAAATGTCCGATTTCAGCTGGAATATGCTGACTTAGATGGAGAGAGTCGAATTTGGTAGTACGCACACTAAGGTGTCAATAACAAACATAAATAAAACGTTACCAACAAACAAAGGTCTTCATTCAACATCGGGTCCTAGAGCGCCCTTCGGTGCCATATTCATATGACGTCAATTTACTTCTAACTCATACGTATCTATTCATATATAAAAAAATATATACGAATATGCCCCTAGTATCATAGCATGAAAATAACTCATATTTATGATAAACTATTACATACTAACTCATATGTATGAAATACCAATTGATACATATGATAGGAGATACTAACTCATACGTAGGAGATACAAAATCAATCGTAGGAGATATCTCACTAGACAAACAGAAATGTTCATGATGTGTCATTTTTACGAAATGCTTTGAAGGAGCAATAAGTTTAGACGGTAAACATGGAAGACGGACATTTTGCTTCGAATTTAAAGCTCGGTCTCGGGTGTACAGAGTAGCTGCACGCTCACGCATGCTTTGCATCTCCTTTAGTACCTATGACTTGCTGTCCCATACTGATGAGTTGGGACCTCATACAAAGGAAGGCTTGGAACCTCGTACGTATATCTAATTAAAGTACTGCTTCCCTGATTTCTTCTTTACGTGAAAATTGTAAGTACGTGTGCGTGCATACGGACGTGTATGCACCTGTTGATGTTTAGTTCTCGATGTTTAACAACCCATACATTTGAAATACACCCTATACAATCCCTAATATTACGGTAATTTTCTGTGTGTCTGTGTGTGTGAACGATTGGATCACGATTGATTTCATTGAAACATTTTTCTATAATCTGTCAAATTTCATGTCATGTTTTCCTACACACTGTGTCTGCTGATGCATTACGGTGTGATGAAAACAAAAACATGACTATGTTTCCCGATCCCCCGTTAACTAGTACGTAATAATATATCAATGCCTAGCACATACAGTTCTCGAGAAACATGGTTATGTTATTCTGTGCTAATGGCGTTCTGTTGTCAGATCTATGTCGTTTAGTTCCATCGGTACGTCACGAGTGCTTGACTCACCACACAAATTTGGTCGCACCCTTACTTCAAGGTTCCAGTTTGTTATACTGCAAGACTATTACAATAACATTGCTACCACGGGCTTTCATTGTGTCGATTGCATATTTTATATTGTATGGGACTGGTTCACCATGGGCAGTGTTGGGTCATATTAACGTACTTCTACTGTATTTGTAGTAATAGATTGATACCTACATTCATTTTCCAATGTCCAAGATGAACACGGGCGTGTTTATCTACAGCATTGACTATGAATTTCATTTAGCTTCTTCATATCTTCGTTCAATTCCTCCATTCGCCATACGAAATGCGTAGTACAAAGGTGTTCACCAGATGAATTCCTAACTTTATACGTTATGATACCATCAACTCAGTAGCCTTTTGGCTTGTGATTATTCTCTGACTTTTCTAACTTGTTTACATAGGTTTTTGACAATATTTTTGCGATGCTTGATGGTATCGTTCTGTAACTTGACATAGAAGTTTGCAAGAAGTGAAGAAGTTGGCAATCTGTCCCAATGTTAAATTTCAGTCCAAAATGAGATCTCGGGAATCTGAACATATTCGAGGATTTTGTTTTGTTAACATCCATCAGAATTTAAATTAATATTGTAAATGTGGACCAGAACATGCATTGGAATGCAATCTACAGAAACATGTTGATTTCGAAAGATTGCACTGCTATAAAACCGAGTAAATGAACACAATTATGTGCGGACCTACAAATTAAATGACAAGGCCAATTTTAACATCGGGGTAGATTGCTAACTTTCTAAGTTTTCGCGATAGAATCTGAAATTCGGTAGAAAATTGCCGTTTGACTCCCAGGTGAATTACGCCAAGTTATACAGTGATAACATTTGGCATCGCAAAGATACTAGCAAAACAGAGTGTAAACGAGTTAGAAAAATCAGAGTATAGGTACATATGTACTTGTGATATATCTATTCCATGGGGTTTGTATCGGGTTTATAATTTATTTTCATAGGTTGTTGGGCAGTTGTATACTAATTCCATCTGGTGCACAGTAGAAACACTACATTTAACGCACTGCCTGCCCCCTGATGACGCCAGTGTGTCTTTGGATAAACTATTTGGTCGGCTTTGTTTCTTTTGCAAAATGTTGTATTTTACGTTTGTTATTATCATCATCAAAATCTGGATGTATTGGTGGTAATGGATTGATACTTACATTTATACGATAATACAGTTTACTATTTTGCAGTCGAATAAACGAAACTATACTAAACTGATTAGAGTTCATGTTATGGCAGGTATCTATCGATAGGTGTTTTCCGAATAAAATGGCTTGTTATAAACTAATTTGAATTGGGAATGATAAGTTATCGAATTATAATTCATTCTTCGTATTCCAATGCATCGTATACAATGGGTCACATTCCAATGTGGACCGACACATACATTGTAATGATTCCATTTGAACTGTGAACAATACAGTTCCTTGAACCAAGGAATGAGAAAACTCACTTTAAATAATGTTGGGTAACAGTATACATTCCTTTTTATCCAACATCATACCATAACGATAAAATACTTCCTAGGGGAGTCGTCTTCTGTAACCACACCCGACAGTCTACATCCATTATATTCAGTCAGTAAATGTTTGCGATGTCCTGGCGAACACATGCCAACTATTCCTATCATTCTTTAGAAAACAGCACTAATCAGTGTTACCAGGGGCGGATCCAGGAAGATGTGTTAGGGGGAGGCCCAGGCAGATATGGCAATAGTGAATAGAGTGATCGAGCGAAGCTATAGATCATTCCGGTCTGGGGGTCCGGGGGGCGCCGTAAGCCGCGGGGAAAAAATGGAATTTTATAGTTTTTATAGCACTTCTGTGTGTATTTTAGGGGTTCTTTGGAGTTCATAATGGAGAAATAGTTATTAAAAAAAAAATTTCATGGGTTTAGGGGGGGGGGGGGGGCGGGCCCCATAGGCCACCCCCTAAATCCGCCCCTGAGTGTTGCGATATGAAAGGCTCCCACGGTCAGCTAAAACCCCATTCACTATTATTTAGCATGTCGTCAACTATTCCCGAACTAAACTATACATCGTGAAAAACATAAATTACTCAAATCAAAGCGTAATATTTTCTCACGATTTTGCGTACCGTTGAAAACATGCAATATGTTACAACCTCGCCATCTACATGCAATAATATGTTACAATCATGACGACGAACCCACGGGAGAATGGATGATTCCAAACACCGATAACGCTAGCAGGAATATCTGACGTTTAGTAAGCACTATCCTCCTCCCTCAACACACATCAACCTCGGTTGCAGTAAATTGATGAGGATTGGACGTTGTTTACCAGTTCTTACCTAAGCAAACAAGTCTCCGTGGTCGATAAATCTAATAAAACCGAACACGTTTCCATCAGTGCGGTAAGTTAAGAACTGGCGTAAGATATAAGCACCACAACCGTTCCGACGACAGCCTTCTACTCCAATGTGTCACTTCTGGACGAATCTAGATGACGTAATCTTGTTTGCTCAGGGTATGATCGTGACTGATGGTGTCTCGCCGTTTCACATCTGTAAATCATCTCGAACCTCTGAATATTTTCAAACCAAATCTTCACATCCACAAAAATTGTGTGGGCGAATTTATCATTATTCTAATTCATAACTAACTTTTCATTGCAAATAGTTATGGATTTCCTTCTGAAAGTAGAAGATGACAAAATGATGGCATGAATGTTCATTGCGTGTATGTATTCATTAAACCCATGTGAACTTTTCACGATGAATACCTATTTCACCAACAGTGATAACAGTTTTCGATATTTAATTATATACCCGGTATATTCTTAGATAGGCCACACACATGTATAACATAATGAGAAGCTGCTTCTACACATTGTAGCGATCACACGGTGTTATTCATGGTACACGTCATAGAATGGTTTGACAGATTCAATCCTGTGCTGATTGATTTGGTGGTAATCAAATATGTGGACTCAGGCTGTTACACTAGCTCTCTTCAGACTTAGCTGAGTAGATGGGAGTTTACCTCAACTATCCACATTTGAACTCTGGTAACAGACTCAGTACAAACAATCCCGTCTGTACACAATGTTAAATAAATACCGATCGTGCCGGATCGGTGAACTAGCGATATTTTATTGGACTAGTCATATTACATGTATATTTCCATATATTTCGTTCATAAATTCAAGGAAAACGAGAAGACCGAACGAACTATATTACTATGCAAAAAAAAAAAAAAACGGTTCGTTCGTTTAATTCCCAGATTAGGTTCATCACGGGTCGTTAGGTTGTACCACGCGATGTGCACAGTAATACACGAGTTTTGCATTCAATGATAATTGTGTAAACAATTACAAGTGGCTGAAAGGTTAATGGGTGTTTGCGTAAACTGCAACCCATACTTCACTATATACATTGCCCATTCAACTGTTCAACTAATACTTTTTGCAAGACTTACTCAAAATTCTTTGATAAGATAAGATACGAAATGTTTATCCAACACTAGATGTAGTGCTGGACTGGAAAAGCTTTTCTCATCTGTATGGTTTCATCAACAATATCCATGTAGCCTTCATTCTTAAACCACATATTTTACAGTAACTGCTATTCTCTTTTCCGTGTACAAATTCGCTTGTAGGAATCGATTGCTTCATTTAAAGCAGCTGCCTTCGAATCCAGTCAATATTTTTTGAAAATTATATTTCATATTGAACATGCTAAACTAACCTAATGTAACATACTCACATCAAATGTAATGAAAATAGTCGGTCCTCAGGGAAATTTTGCTCATTTGAACAGGCGGTTCTCACGTAAATACAGGAACTGTATCCATCACACTCAGATGTAAACAAAGCATAGAAGTGCGAGATAGACTGACAATTCCACGCACATCATGGTATATCACTGATTATTTTCTCACAACTACACTATATATGCTCATACGAACTGGAAAATGTACTCGATGTGGACTTAAGCGCGATTTGAGCATTTGTTTACATTCGGCTTTGATGGATACATTTCATTTGTTTATTTACAAAACCGGTACAAAATGGGCACTAAAACGGATGATAAGACAACTCGGATGGACTGTAATCGTCAAAATCATTGAGCACACCTTTTTTATATTGCATGTTTCTCGTTAACAATTCAACAGATCGTGACTGAGAAAAACTACAGTGGAACCATCCTGCACTGTCAGAAGGTGACAACGAAGGCACTCGAGGAAGTGTCTATTCTCGACTGTCAGAAGGGGATCACGAATTTCCCGAGGGAGGGTGGCCATTCTGCACTCTCTGAAAGTGACAACGAAAAAATCAGGGAAGTGACCATTCTGGAATGTCAGAAGCCTGACTGGTTTCACGATCGTGCAAGACCAACATGCGACTAGAGGTCGTGGATTGAACGTTTCGCGACCTGTAATTAGCTTTTTTATTTGCGACCATTCACGACCTTTATGACCAGTCGGTTCAACTGCGCCATGATTACAAAACTTTTAGATCGCAGCAAGATCGTATCTTGGCCGTATCGTCAGTGTCACTCGACCTTTACACTCCTCTGATATGGGCCCATGGATAACGTTTATGGTTTTTCCCAATAAGTATTACCTAATCACTTTTTCTCACCTATGTATCTAGTGACAATTGGATGGAAAACAAACGATTTATAAGTCATAATGCTGATTCAATGTATTTCGTTATGTTATATAATGTACTTATATTTTCAATTACGGCCGAATCAAAACGAATCGTGCTACATTGTTTGTAGGTGCTGCCCTTCTGGCCATATCACTGTCGTCAGTTACGGAAAATGGTACTCTGATATTGCAGAATTCTACTGTTCACATTCTAGATAATAATTCATATGTTCAACGAGTATTTCATTCGTGTAACATTTTTTTTTACAAAATCGGATCCGATTATTTTGTATACGGTGTTTACATAAGGTTAAATATTGTTGACAAAGTACATGGCTTTAACTTTGATACTTTAGTATCACTCGGATTTGACCACATACACTGATTTTGTCCATGGATTCGGTCTTGGAATATAAATCTGTCTATATGTCAATATCCAGTTCTACCTTAAAGATTTTTAGTGGGAGCCACTCAGACATTTGAACCCGCGCAAGGGTCCGAGAAATCTCCTTAGTATTTGCTAAAAATTGTATGTACTATGCTACCATACAAATACACAATACTCTCATACAGACATAATATGCGATAACAAAGCCGTCGTATAATGACTTTGATATATCGTGCTGCACAAAACGCCATTCCATACGGGCCCTGACAATGTCTGTATGTATTATGTCAAACCACAAAACAACCATTCCATATTCATACTGTACCATGGATCATGGTTATTAACAATAAACAGGCAACGAAACATTTTTACTTGCAACATTTTCTACATCATCCACCAGGGTAAACGCGTAGATTCACCTTCTCCACGCTCGAACTTGAACGACCCAACATTATATTTACAATGTGATAAAATCAGATTAGGCCGATAAAATAAATGTTTTGGTTTGCGTCCCCGTGCGCGTCGTCTCAAACCTCCCGCGTCAGATTTTTTTTTGCCATGATGGTATTTCACAAGCAGCGGCCACATTTCAATTCTGTGTAAGTCGGTGAGCGTCCCCAACGTGATTGTCGAGGATTGCAATCGTGCAGGAGCCAATCAGGTGTTTACTCTGTAACTGTGAAATCTACAAACCAATCAATTAGCATCCTAATACTTGACAGATTCGATAACAAGGAGAGGAGAGTCGTCCGGTAAATGATTTTTTTAAATTCCGACACTAGCATAATCCCTTGCAGCGAAAGTAATGACACCTAATTTTCCATACGAACCCCTTCCACTTTTCATTGATTAAAACAGCAGATCACCCCCGATGAACCACTTCGTGAGAAACTTGTTTCATACAGACATAGGGAATTGCATGCATGGCAATATATACACTCTTGCTTAGAAACAATACGAGTTTTTATCGTTAATATATTTTGTAGCGAGAATCTGCCAAAGTTTTCAAAATAAACTTATGTTGTATTTATTTAGTTGTTTTATGATTTTTACATAACTATTTTTATTGATTCTGTTATCAATTACTATTTTCCACTCGTTATTTGATCCATACTGTGGCTGATTTAGGACGTCCAAGAAGATTGTTTTATCTTTTTATTTTGAGATAATTACATAGGAAACCAAAAAATATTGTTTTTCATCTCGTTATTTCGAGAGTTATCTCGTTATTTCGAGATAGTGTTTCGTTATTCTGAGATCAATATCTCTTATTTCGAGATAACGAGGTAACTATCTCAAAGTAACGAGATAAAAACAATATTTTTATTATTGTCTTATATAACTATACTATCTCAATGTAACGACATAATCATCTCAAAATAATGAGATACTATCTCGAATCAACGAGATGACTTAACCTCTCGAAATAACGACATAATTATCTTGAAATAACCAGAAATTTAACTCAAATGACGAGATAAAAAACAATATTTTTTGCTGTCGTAAACAATTTTCTCGAAATGATGGCGAATTCTTTTTTCGGGGTGTCCTAAATCAGCCATCGTAGGTCCAATAGACTTTGAATAAATCTATATTCTTACTGTTCCAGAAAAGAAATTATGGTACAAGCACAATTTTCATGCAAATAAAATACATAAACCGGAATTCCAAAAAATAAAACAAAAAACCTCAGCGCCATAGCATCGATTTCAGAGCATCACTGGGACGCAAAACAAGACCTTGTTTCGTTTTTTTTGGCCTTAGTAAATACGACCTTGAATTGAGAACCATACTGGTCTGGTTTAGTCCCAACTGAACATTCGAATATTGGAATATATCGCTTTTTTAGGTCATGATTACCGTTTCAGCAGATAACGCGTACCAGCGCTGAAGTCAACAATGACTTTAAGTATGTACATTTGACAGGGTGGGCTCAATATTTTATCACAATGGATGTTCTGCAACAGTTAGTGTTTTGCAGTGGTGAGTGTAGTTTGTAAATCGATATCGCTTTATGCATTAAGCTGGCAATATGATGTTCATAATCGTTGTGGTTCGTTTCACATGCAATATCGTGTATTGTTTTCACAAATGATATTGTTCTCACAAATGAAACACCGCATATATAGAACTGCACACAAATTGATGAAAGATAGATGAGAGCCATTAAACATGCGTTGTAAATCAACGAACATGGGTGTACATAAGCCATCAATAATGTTCCATCAAAATTTTCATGTACTCATCCGTCTTGGAACGGATGAGTGAATTCAGCTGAATTAGTTTTTAAAAAGCGAATAAATCGACAATCGCATACATGCACGTAGTTCGGAGTTAAATGAAAATATTTGGACATATAAAATATATGTATTTGATGGACCCAAGACCTAGACTATTGTATATTAAGCACCTTTTGACTCTTTATTTTGATGTATATCATGGTCAGTGTTGTATATTTAGGAGAGATACTACAACTTTTGCATGAACTTGTCTCCGGCCGGGACAAGCATCACGTAAATGATATACAATTATGTTCCATGATTGCTTTTATCGTACGCAGTTGCGCACCTTTATAGATAGGTACTCCTGGATTTCTTCTTACAAGGCATAGGCGTTCTGGGTGAAAACGCAAATCTTTTGAGAACGGCCATGATACAGATGTTGATCCAGAAAAACAAACAAATACTAGAATAGGCAGCAAAAATGGGTGCTTATCGAAGTTGATTGGGAACTGGCACGAACACAAAATAAGCACAAATGGTGAAACAACGATAGTTATTAAACCAGATGGTACGTTCATCTTTCAAATGAACTTTTTTTCATGCTTCACCCTGAAATGCCTCCAAGGCCTTTAGGCCTTGACGTCTAGTTATGCAAGATACGGAAGATTGACCAGGTCAATAATAGAAAATATGAATGACAAACGTGTGACAACTTTTATTACATGCACCACATGAAATATACCTCGAGCTATTATGTTTTAAATTTTATTACCAATACACAAAATCCCCTTACATATGAAATTCCATTATCTTCAGAGGAACATGATAATGCCATTCCATACTAATAGCGTGTTGGTGTCAGACATGTTACTTTTCTTGTTTTAGTGCGTCACAAGGGCTTGAATTACAGGAGACCTTCGTCCAGACCAGACACATCTAATCACTGCCATGTTTGCCTCGTTATTTATTATTGTCACCTTCAGGATGATTGCCGATCTTTTACGGTCGAGTTCTTTGTTAATATTGTCTTTATTCTACATGTATGATGTAACAAAATGATGTAACAATATATTATGATGCCAGTGTGTCTTTGGTTAAAACTAATTGGTCGGGCTTTGTTTCTATTGCATTAAGTTGTATTTTACGTTTGATATTGACATCATCAAAATCTGACTGTATTGGCATGATTGGTGGTAATAGATTGATACTAACCTTCATCATAATCCATCAAACGTCAAGCCAGTCAAATATTGTTTCTAACGTATATTCTGAAAACAAAATGTGAATTTCAGACTATTTATTCATTGTTCAAAGACAGTTATCATGTTGTTCAACAAAAACGTTCCATGAACTGGAGAATATTGATGGATTGTTCGAATAAGCAGGTACTGCCATTACACAAAAAAACACACAAAGTTTCCGCCTGAATCGTCCACATAGCATAAGTACTCACTAGTTTTTCTACTATTTGAATTGTTGATACAAAGTAATGTGCTGATGTATTGCGTGCCCAGCGACGTAGCATAAACGAAACCAGTCTTATGCATTCGGTCATATCGTATCTTGGTCAGCTTAGTACAGTAAGTAACAGGAATCTCAGTCAGTCTCTAAATAACTGCGACAGGGATAAAGTTTACCAAGACTGATAGCTGCGTAGAAATTACATGGATACCAGCACGATCTAAGTTATAAATACAGAAAATATGTGGAAAGTTTGCAACAAGGGCTTTTTTTAGCTATTTTTTTTCATTTAGACGGGGGGGGGGGGTGCAGATAACTGGATACCTTGCTACTCCAGGTAAAGGACCTGATCACGATTGTAACGTCACATCATGGTAGTACAAAAGAAGGTAATGTCCTTTGAAGTGAAACATGTGGGATATGACACAAACCTCATCTCTGAGAACATGTACCGTGTACCCTCAAAATTTTCCGTTTACGTTGCACTTTGTGCAAGATATATACTTATTAAAACTGTACAGTTTGGCACATAATAAAGTAGTTGAACCAGCATGAATATGATATCACGCAGATCTATAAATTAGTATGGACACAAGAATGCAATTATTTGTCCATGAATGGGCCATCAGTGTCCATGAATGAGCCATCGGTTCCTTGTATGACATACATACGAAAAATAACACCCTTCACAACATCCATGAGTATCTGTGCCTACTGGAATGTCTTCAAGAACAAAATGATGAATTTTTCAAATTGAACGATATTTATACATGCAATACATATACATAAAATTGAGGCAAAAATGATCTGATGTTGTGATTGAAGAGTACAGTACACGCCAAAAACATGTGACTCATAGCAGTAAATATTAGCAATATTTATGGCAATGTGAACCCGATTTATAGCAATAAATGTGACAAAAATAATGTGCATGCGGAATCACGATCAGCGTTACCCTTTTCCTGACGTGAAATTATTACTGACATCCTGTTACACAATCACGGCACGGAAGATCTTCTCCATGGTCCATTATCACACTGCTCGGGCCTTTGAAACTATAACAATTGCTTCCGCTTGAAACTTGGGCGTGTATTGAAATCATTTTCAGATGTCATGCTTTATGCTCATTTGTTAGGATGTAATTCATTAATTTCTTTCCAAAACAAAATTAACATGACTTTGGGAATAGCTATGCATTATATCTCGATACTATAAGGGAATAGTGTACAAAACATGTACGGGAAAGAGAGGAGCCATCGTCCTAGAGGCTGTCATGAAACAATGATTTCCCCTCATGCTGTCTGAATTCCCTTTGGGACTGAGGGAAGGCTGCTCTGCAGTGATAAGGAAGACATAATCTGTGGTCTCATCAGTCATCTGCCTATCATGAAACCAGGCGAAAATGATTTATTCCTGTGAGAAGGAATATCTCCTTTTAACGTAATGAAATTGCATTAGAAATGCAAACCCGTATGACATACTGTTTCTGTCGTACACGGGAACATGTGTTATTGCAAATGTGAAATTGTATTTATCTGTTGTATGACTGCCTTGGCGACCTTTCAATCAATCATCAACATTCCGTCAGCTTTATTGTCGTGGGACATTTTGATTGTTGTTGCATATTCTCATGTCACTGCTGGAATAAAAATATCACTCAACGTTCAGGATTTGTGTTTTGGTAGATAACTCATGTACAAATGATGTAAATGGATCTACAGACAATCCGACAAATATATAATCAAACCAGACGGCACTTATTCATGCTTCTAGTTAGACTAATATCTAATATTAGGTGCACATTTGTGCTTGCACCTGTGCGACAGTCCTATTTTGAGAACTACCAGGTAAATCAGAAGTGTTTGATATCACGGAATAATCCCATTATCCAATGCAAACTGTGTTAGCTTTACTAAGTGTAATATATCAAAAGTGAAGAAAGTCCTCACGCAAGCTCACGATCATGGCCCCTCAAATGTTTCCGGCTCTCTTCCCTTTGTAATGGGAGTTATGTTGATGTGTCATGGTGCAGAACGCTGTTACACCGGCACGTGAGAGTACCTTTGATTTCGGCAGGACTTCCACGCTGTGTAATGTCATGAGCAATATCGGATTGGTCATGCAAATCACCGCTCGTTCTCCGCAGCAACATGATGAGAAATATTCAGACAACTGTCATTAAATTGATCAACTGGCATGTCCACATCATGTCTTGCAAATAAAATCTTCTGCAACGTGTCCTGTAGTTTGTATCTTACACATGTATCGTGAGGCATATGGTCATGGTAGTATTCGGTGTTCGTAATCTGTCTTTAAACTTGTAATTGCAAAATTATCGGCCTACACGGAACCACGTGGTAATCGTGTGAACTGAGCATGAAATATAGTGGTAGAGTTATTTATTTTTGTGACATCTGGTTATATATTTCAACCGTTACATCGTGTTATATATTCGACATAATATTTTGATATCGGAACCAGCTAGTCTAGTCTGTTGGCAAATAAGTCACATACACATACATATATATAGTAATACATGGTAGAGCAAAATTTAAAAAAAATACATTATCTGGTATTCACTCAGACAATTGTTGATTGGAAGACGAAGACTCCTTCTGAGGAGACCATTATGCAAAGACGTGTTCCTATGTACACCAAAGAATAAACCTTGAAACCCCAGACTCCACTATGAAGCATGAAGGTGTGCGATGCTGACAACGCATTTGTTGTAAACGGTAATGAAACGTTTTAGGAAGATACCGTTGGACGTTTTCAGTGTGTTAACCCAAGGCGTGTAATCATTTCAGCCGTACTGTAGCCGTGCAATGCCTTGTTTCCGTTAGTTTATATTTAGTATATCGATAGAAGATAACACAATTCTCAGGAGGATAAACGCTTGATACAGCAAGTTAGTAGATTGTTCACACTGAGGAATGATGACGGTAATAGTCGAGTAATGGAGTCAAATGTTATACTAATGTCATATTTATCATTAAAATTATTGTTTTTTTCTCGTTTATTTTACATACAAAAACCACATTTTTACACCATGTAAGTAGTGCAGTTTACCGGTATACAGGTATATGCTCCGAACGAACGATTCTGACAATTTTTTTATGCGGACATATGGGTTTTTTGCATGCTCAATATGGAAGACAATCTTATGAAACCTATTGTTTTTGCCCGAATGATCAACTGAATATTATTAAGTTAATAGGCTAACTTATTACGAGCATTTGAAATATCCACTCTGACTTCTGTGATCATTCCAGTAACCTGTTGTGTTGAAGAAAGTGGTATTGTATTCTTGTTCAGGATAGAGAACTGATGTTTTGGGGGCAAGCATAACAATATTGCTGAATGAATTAACACGAGTGTCTATTAAAAACCACAATAAATCTAGTTAAGCTAAGGAACTCAGCAAAGTGAAGGTTCTTTCCAGTAGAAATTCATGGCTGTATATTGATATTGCTGAATAAGTTATATTAATTTACCTAATACTTAACACAATGAAAAGGTTAAGACTAAAACCATTCAACATTGGGTTCGACAAGGTAAAGATTCTGTCCAGAAGAGGTTTTATAGCTGTAGTGATACTGATAATAGTGAATACGTTAACATTCATTTCGCTACTGAGCAAAATGAAAACCAAGAACATTTATTATTGGGTTCAACGAGGTAAAAAGTTCTGTCCAGAAGAGATCTTATGGCTCTTGTTTATACCGAACGGAAATATATCTAGGGATGACAGGGATGATAGGGCTGAGGGGGATACACCCCAGCGGTCGTCAGCGACCAGAGAACGTCTAGTTGTTGTTTCCCCGCAGGGGATACTTCTTAAACGCATGATCGGAATTGCATGCGACGATACTCTTCGATCCTGGGGGAAAATATGCTTTCGCATATAGTGGTGCCCAGATGAGTACTTTAAACGTTTGTTTTACAGAGATGGGCGTATGCTCAGTTAATTAATATAATGTTGCAAAAATTTTCGTCGAATGTAACTTTTGTCATCACTATCGTCGAGGGGGGGGGGGGGCGGTGTTGTCAGTATTCATGGGATTTCATCAAAGTGATTATCTGACACAATATATATCCTCAAATGATTTAGATGCAGGGTCACAGTTTCAGTCATGGAAGTAAAAATCATGTGTGCTCACGATTTACCACAATATATAAATCATTGTCACTTTAGCGTGATTGCCCATTAACAAAAAAGTATTAACTATAATCATTATAATAGGACATTAGGAAATGCAATGCTGTTACGCACTGCCATAGGACTAGACGTTTCGGCATGAGCACGATCCACCTTCGCAAACCATTTTGTTAGGTGAAATTGTTGCCTTATGATTTAGGTCATAAATTTATCCACCATGCATAAATCACTATCAACTTGGCCGCAATCACAGAGTATAGAAGTTATTGGATAAAACGTCCGCGATAAATTGGGTTTCAGATATTTGTGGTGGCTAATATCATCTAGTACAGAGTTTTAGAGTGAGGTACGCAGTTTTATTGCCGCACAACTGTTCATTATGTTTAACATGATGAACAAAAAGCTGTACCTCGCCACTCTCATCTCAAAGGTCAGCATACTCATAATGGGTTCCTAATAGTTAATTATCTTCAGGCAAACTTAAAGTGCATTGCATCACAATATAATTTCACAAATAGAAAATTGTGTACAATCAAATCTCATAGCAGTCCGTTATCCCATCGCGATGTTTAGTGTCGGGCAAAAGCGGGGAATTTCAAGGAAATTCATGAATCTCTAGATCGATCATCTCCAACCCCAAAAACAGTCTTCCAATAGTGGTTCTCGGTTAAACTTTGGAATAATAATAGTTCGTTGAAACCTAAGATTCCACAAGAATTCCACAAGAATGTGGAATATGTGATTATCGTGATAACATAACGATATATATTTCAGAACATTCAATGGTTCATCCCAGTATCAAGCCTTGGTTTGTTTCACTACCATATGATGATATCGACATTGTAATCTTTGCTTAGAACAAAAATAGTGTGAGTTCTTGCAGTGACGAATTTAGTGCAGGTACACTCTTCTTTCGATATACGGTCCGGAGAATGGCGATTTCCAGATCAAAGTTCTGTGTATAATAAATTATGACGCGGGATTGTGACTTTTGATTGTGATATGAAAATTCAGTATCACGTGGAGGATAACGAACCAAAAGACACTTAATTTAAATGTGGTTAGAGAATTAGAAACTCTGGGGTAGATATTCGATGAGGAAGTGTCAAAACCATTGTGGGCATCTGGCACCCATTGGTTTCAACACATGTATAGGGCATCAGTGTCACTCTTAAAAGGATATCGGGTAATAGTTCGTCCTTTGGAAAGCATGCAAACTTATCATGGCGGCCTTTCAGCCACATACAGGTTGAAAGTCCGAGGTTATTTGAAAACATTGAACCGTCTTAAATTTGTTTTGAAATTTCTGTACTTTGTGGAAATACTGGACCCATTGTCGATACTGTCCTTGTGTCTTCAAAAAGAAAGTGTGGATATGTTTCAAGCAATAGCTCTGTTGGAGCTATTTTATAATACGCTCGTAAATCTCAGACATGACACAGAACTGTTTCATGTAATCGAGAGTGCTTCTTGGATTGAGTCTGAGATCAAGTTCAGGGATGTTGCTTTAAAATATTCAGGTCGTGGTGAAGATGTTCAATCAGAACAAGGTTGCTCTTGTTGATGCAATAGTGAAGTGAATGAAGGATAGGTTCGCAGATTTACACAAACAAGAATCATCTAAAGGTTTACAAATACTTGATACAAACACATGGCTCAGGGACCCAGAAAAATTGTGAACTCATGTTGATGTAGCAATGTAATTAACTATTATTCAGTTTCTGCAAATTTTGCAGAAAAATGATGTTGAGTTGCAATCAATTTGGAGAGGTTTGGAAGAGTTTAAACTATTTTGGAACATAAATTTTCCTGCAATGGCCAGGTCAGAAGCTTGGAAATGTACAGTATGTAGACAACATTATCCCAGCTTGATTCACGTTGTGGAAATATTGGTGGTCTTACCTGTAAGCAGTGCTCTGGTAGAGAAGAGTTTCTCTGCTATGAATATACAGTTATATCAGACATCCCTAACAGGCTGGAGGCAGACACCCGTCAGGGACTATTGAAAATAACTCTGGAGGGTCCCAGTGGGAAATGATTTCAATCCAGATCGGGATACGGTGAGGTTTTTTTTGTCATGAGGCCAAGGCGGCCCAATACTCAACCGTGTTGTCCTACAGAAAGTCATGATGCAATTGACCCAAAGTGTGATGTCTTATGTGTTGAGTGTATCTACAGTTCTACTGTAGCCCACAAATCAAGCTATCCGTATTGATCGTTGTTTTGTATCATGTGTATGAGTGTATCATTGTTCGTAAATTTGGTTTTGTCGTATACCTGTAAGATACTACATGTAGTACAGATAACAGATGCAACCAGATGACCATGGTCCTTTGCTCGTCCGAGAATGAACATGATGGTGCAGCTGAATAAAGAATGTTTCCGGCTACAAGTGTATACACATAAATCAAGTCATTTGCGCACGATGAGTGATGCGGTTTTGATATCCAGGCCTACACATACATTCAGATAACCACGTGTCGCAAAAGGATGGACGTGTGAATAACAAACAAGATAGAGCCGAAATATAACATTTTGCTGATACAAATCATGCAGATACTGAAAACAACACACCACAAACGACACATATGACACGCATGTTGATGACAGTAATAGGTCGATACTTCTTACATACACGTCCAACGTCACGTCACATCACATCTAGTCCAGCCAATCAGAGCGCACAGGCATCAAAGTATCGATCGAACAAATTAATTTTCTACACGCATACATTGGCATCGTAACTATTAGAGATGAGCATTTTATACGTTCACAAACGACCATGTGCCGATGTATTTCAGCATATAAACAGTTTTTACACAAATATTTGCATACCTTTCAACAACAAGTATTTTAGGTCTTGGGACAAACAAACGGGATGTACATGCACTTCAATTCTTCGTGGTACAAGCAGACTTGTTATAACTGAACAAATCAGTCAATATTTATGGACCGAAAACAAGTATATAAACTAATTCAACTGGATATTCAATCATCCAAATGGTTATGATCTATGTTATAAACCCTCTTGCATCGTGTGATTAACACACTTTCTTTACAATGATATCCTATCACAACTTCCAACAAACGTTCCTTAGATAGTCTTGCGTGATTGTTGGATTACAAATAAATATACACATGTGTGAATGCTAGATTCAACACCCTCGGGGTTTTTGGGTACATGTTCCAATATTTATAGTTCCTTTATGATGTAGCTATCGATCATAGAAAAACTATCTAAAAACGGTGAATTGTACAGAAATGGGCGTCTGATACGATATCATGAACACATTTGATAATTAAAGGTTCGTGATCTCCAATATTCTTTCTTACAGAATAAGGTTGATCACTGGCAAATTAAACATTCTTTTCTGTGTATGATAGCTATGATTAAAGGCAATACTATCGAACACTGCAACACTAACGTGGCTCAGTTTTTGGTCAGTTTTTGACTAGCATCATGTTCTTTTATTCCATTGTGATGAATAAAGTTGAATGACATGATTTATTTCCTTTGAGGCGCTTTTGCAAACGTGACCAAATTTGACTTCAACCTTATAGAGAAACGTAGCTGTGTTAGTTCATGAAACATATGCAACTTGTTACTTTGCAACTTGCATTTTGTAACAGTTATTCTCTTTGAGAGTGTCACTGACATGCACTTGTTCCATTTCTTGATTAAATGTTCTTCGATCTGGTGATCGAAAACCAAAATTGGCAGCATTCAAATAGCGTCCGCCTGTTGAATACTAGTACTGACTTCTGAATTGATGCACTGCGGAAGATGACGTAACTAGAATATGTTTTCACCAGCTACTGATGAATTTTGCGCTACCTATTTTTTCTTCGGAGAGATGGCCACGAAACTCTGTACCTGTCAGTAAATAGAACGACCACAATTCCAGTGCTTGAACATCAGCTCTGGTAACACAAACATTTTAGTTCGCAGCGCAGATATTCAATAAACGGGACAATCAGTTTTCCGTCATTAGGAAGAGTTTAGGTTCGACCAATGATTATCATGTTTTCAAATAATTTCAGTGCCATACATTAGCTGTTCAGTAAACATATAGTTGTGAAGGCATGATGTTGTGAAACTACACCTGAATTTACTATACTGAACCTGTTGGCAGTGTCAGCAGCATTTCATACAAATAAACAAATAGAACATTTTGTATTTTGCTGAGATAGTTACATTTTTCTTGCAAACAAATTTTTTTTGCAAACATCTTAGGAAGAATTTAGCCATTTCACCTATGTGTTGATACTACATCCCTGTGATTACTCATCGCTCTGACCCTTTTTCTTTTAGTTCATTACGTTTTCAGAAACCAGGGATATTTCATTTTTAAAACATGTTTTTCGAGATACATGCGGTATTAAAAAAGGTATTGCCTATCTCAGAGGCCTTGCAGTGCTGCTGGCTGTTGTCAATAATTAGTCTCCCGTGATATTTTCATCGTCATATAATGAATAAAACCGTCAACACAGCAGCAGTTTTACGGATTCAATACACTGAAGGATTAATCACAGTTTTAATCAAGTTTTTCTGTCTGTTGAGTTCACCTTTGCAATAAACTCAAACATTTTTTCTGGGTTATGGTTGATAATATGGCCAAGCGTTAACAGCTTTTCAGACACAAATTCCTACATTTTGATATACTTAAAAAAAAGAATGGTCATAATTTATCGTACATCCTATTTTCAGCCCAGCTATGTATTCCATTGGCCAGCTCACTGCTCAGTAAACATGCTAACTATGCAATTGTTACAGCGGGCTTTAACCCAGATTTCACAAGATGGCCTTGTATTCAGCCTGCGTAGACTTCCATTTGAGAATTCATAACATTGTTTTTCGAATGCTGATACAGTTGCAAGGGCAAGTTAACTTGATGGCTGAGAATTACCTCAAATTTTATGAACGAAGTGCTATGAGCTCATTTTTTGACATATAAATTGATCTGTTCATCATACTTGATCCTGTAACACAATATGATCTGTCTCTTTAATCATTTCATCCAGCTGTTGCAGTACATCCAGACGTTGCAGTACTAGTATGATTGTATTGTTTATGGCCAGTGTTATGACATTGTTTATTGGTGGCGAAGTGACCCACCAGTCCTCCCCCCCTCTATGATTGACGTCTACATCCGTGCTGCACACAGACAATGACAATTATTCAAACATCTTCCGTGTATTGACACATCGGACTTCCTTCCAATGTTCAAGTTTTTAGCTTGAACATTGTTTTGAACGTGGTACACAGTAATATATGCGGTGATCTGACAGGTCTATTGATTTCCCATATTTTAACTGACACTGTGGTTCTGAAGTCACATTGGCACAGAACATATGTGCATACAGTGTGTAAAATAGAGCACTTTTCCAATATTAGTAAAAATTACCACATTGTGGTCACAACAATAAAGCATAGATGATTAAATACAACAATAAAAATGTACAAAATTACAGTCTTATGTTAACTCAGCCAATCACAATGACGTATGGACAGTACATGTGAAAGATCATAACCACACCTATAGTTGTTTGGTATGCAGTTTGGAGCGCACCATGTAAGCGTTTAGATCAGTCTTGTTTTTCAACACAATTTAATCGGCACTATATCTAAGATGTCAGCTATTCTGACCGAAAGCCCCTTCCCATCAGCTGGACGGCTATCAATAATCCTGATCTACTGTTGTATGATCCAACATACAATTGCGTAGGAATGATTTCAGTAGGTGTATCACATGATGTGAAAATTTAGTGTCAGTCTGAGAAATAAAAACACGAAAATCAACTTCGTATATTTTAAGGGAATCTGGTGTTGTTTCATCAACTGAAATATGTACTCATCGTAATTGTTTGAACGGGTGAGCTGTAGGCAACGAACGTTAGGAGCGCGAGAGATTTTAGACGATGGTGCTTATTTCAGTTTAAGACTCGAAAATTATACAGTCTCTGACAAAACAAAAACTATTCTTAGGGAACAAATAACTCAACAAGTGTAACACTTATACATTGGTGGACAAACAAACGTAACTCAGAACAAAACTGAATATCCTGGGGTTAAAGTAATTGCAAATCATGTGCCTTGATTTTTATCACACTGATTTTCCAAATATCGATAACAATACCACATCTCGCATTGTATTATTAACACACATAATTGCATTAATAATATATGTCACCTTGCAAAAAAAGTTTGTTTACAAAATGCTTATTAACTATGTAACAGATACCGTTGTTTTGTTAAGATTATGGCGGCACCCGAACGTGCAGAACAATTACTATTCAACGCACTTTTCCACAACGATTGTGATTCAAATAGCCTTCTGCATGATCGGAGGATCACAAAATCACACACGTGTGTGATTGCTAGGTTCATCGCCCTCTGAGTTTAATAGGTACGGAGTTGGTTATTTATAGTTCCCTTATGATGTAGCTATTGACCAATCATAGAAATACAACCAGTGATGCTTGTATATGAGCGTCTCGTACGATATCATGAACAAATTTAACAATAAATCCAAAGGTTATATTCATGCCTGGTGGGTGTTCTTACAGACAATGGAATCTTTTGGAGTGAGAAATATGGTGTAGTTTACGGTGTTTGTCGACTGGTTGTGTCAGTTCATTTGTCTTTTTTGTATGTCCGTTGAAGGATATCAATTATTGCACTCGATGACCAATATGACTTTTATTTGCATTATTACATAAAAACGAGGGATAGTCTGACCATCTTCATCATATTTTTTTTCCGCAAAAGCAATTATTTACTGCAACTCATTATTGCAAGAGATTGCCCCAATATAACTGATAGGAATTATTCAATGTAATGTGTTTTTTTAAGGAATACGTGAACTGACAGCATATACATATAAATTGCATGCCGCTACATGTACCTTTTAGCGATTTCTATTATCCAGTAACCCAAGTGTGACTATGCAAATTTGTCGTTTCTCTCTCTATTGGGTACGTCTTTGAAGATGGTGTAGCTATGTAATGTTCCGTCTTTCACCAGCTGTGGTGGATTTGGTGCAAACTACATTTGGGGAATATATTCATGAAATGATAATGATAATACGATTGTCGATAGAACGGGACTCAACGCCACTAAAAACTAATAAGACCAGCGCTCCTCGTCTCACGTTGAATGAAACGAATTTACAGCACGGAGAATTTTTAAACACCACATACAGATTTCCCGAAAAATCCGAAATCCACCAATGCTATCATGCTTTTCTTACTGGAACATTCAGTACCATGCATTGGTACATTTGTGAGGCTACACGTGTATCAGGAATACTGAACCAGTAGAATATATAATGGGCCATAGTTGTCAAAGCGAAACTCATCGGTTGGTCGTCTCTCAAGAATGATTTCGCCACCTTTCTTTTTTATTGTCTCATTGCTGAATTCGTGATTGAATCTTGCACGCAACAAGGACAACAAACGTTTCCTCTCCTTGGTATCTTCTTCTTTGAAGATCTTGTTTATGTCATCCGCAGTCTTGTGTGCACGCGGCAAGTGCTGTGAGAAATTTGATACTTCACGTCTACAGAGCGAACAGTACTGATACTGGTTGAAGACCCTATTGTTTTTTTTCTTTCTGCCGTCGTGTCCGACTTGATTATCCGAATTACATAGTATGGATGAACTGGATCACGCAGAGTATCCTCCTCCTCAGTATTATCGGACTCAATTGGGTCGGTATTGGTGATTGCAGGGATGCGAATGATTGGAATTGGTTCACTATCATCAGACTCCTCACTTGCAGCAACGAAGTCATTGTTGTTCTCATTACCCCTCAGGTCTCCAGTCTCCATGTCACTCTCCGAGCTATCGGTTGAAGAAGGCCTATATTCATCTCCAGAGGACTCCTCACTGCTGGTATCTTGTATTTCATCTACGTCATGTTCATTGTCTTCCTGACGCCTCTTTAGTTGACGTCTTTCATTACTCTTTTGGAGCATGTGAACCCTCTTCCGCTTTGGTTCATTCAAACGTTGAGATCGGTTCAGACTCCTGGTTCGTCTCCTGGTTAGGGTCAGCGCCTCAATGTCTGGCTCAGCACTCTGTGGTTCATTCAGACGCTGTTCATTCCTTCATTCATTCAGACGCAGCCCCTCGGTCGGCAGCCAATCGGTTGGCAGCCCCTCGGTCGGCGGCCCCTCGGTAGGCGGCCCCTCGATCAGCGGCCTCACAGTAGGCAGCCCCTCGGTCGGCAGCCTCTCAGTCTGCGGCTCCTCGGTCGGTGTCTCGGGCTCAGTGTGTAATTCTACAAGTTTACATTATTATGAATATAGACAATAATATGAAAGAATAGAATATATGTACATGCTTCCTCATAGGTTAATATAATATAAATCTAAATTTACAGTTATATGCATTTTCTGCATCAGCCTGCAACTCAGTCGCCGGCCCCTCAGTCGGCGGTCCCTCGGTCGGCGGCCCCTCGGTTGGCAGGCCCTCAGTTGGTGGGCCCGAGGTTGGCGGCCCCTTGGTCGGCAGCTCCTCGGTTGGTGGGCCCTCGGTCGGCAGCCCCTCGGTCAGCGGCCTCTTGTTCGGCGGCCCCTCAGTCGGCAGCCCCTCGGTTGGCGGACCCTCGGTCGGCAGCCCCTCGGTGAGCGGCCCCTCGGTTGGTGGGCCCCCAATCGGCAGCCCCTCGGTCGGCGGTCCCTCGGTAGGCTGCTTCTCGGTCAGCGGCCTCTCAGTAGGCAGCCCCTCGGTCGGCAGCCTCTCAGTAGGCAGCCCCTCAGTCAGCGGCCTCTCGGTCTGCGGCCCCTTGGTCTGCGGCTCCTCGGTCAGTGTCTCGGGCTCAGTGTGTAATTCTACAAGTTTATATTTTATGAATATAGACAATAATATGAAACAAAATAATATATGTACATGCTTCTTCATAGGTTAATATAATCTAAATTTACATTTATATACACTTTCTGCATCAGCCTGCAACTCAGTCGGCGGCCCTCAGTCGGCGGTCCCTCGGTCGGCGGCCCCTCGGTCGGCAGGCCCTCAGTCAGCAGCCCCTTGGTTGGTGGGCCCTCGGTCGGCAGGCCCTCAGTCGGCAGACCCTCGGTTGGTGGGTGGGATATAACCAGTTTTGTGATTGGATGGTTTGAAGCTGCTCAGAATCCAAGATGGCTGCCAAATTTTAGCCCGATTTCGCAAATAAGCATCAATTACCGTCACATATTCAAAATAAGAAAGCAATTTTGATGGCCAGTCCTGGGGTTTGGGGTATAATGGTGCTACCTGAAGAAATAGAAATACTTTTGTGTGTAGATGGTGATTGGCCAGTTTAAAGCTATCCAACTGTCCAAAAGCCAAGATAAGAACTAAATAATGAAACACATGCAAACAAACCTGCTAAATAGCACTCACTCGCACTTCAAAATACACCGTACCACTACCATGCAAAATTTTTTCCGAGCAATCGTGATTGGTAAGAGTGTGTTGTATGGCTGATTCAGGCAAATCTAGGATTTGGGGGAAAGTCTAGTTCTGAAATGTTGTTAGGCAACTTGAAGCAAGCCCCTGTCGGTTGGGGGTCTGGGGCCCTTAAGCTAGCGATATTCGCATGCCTAATACAGCATCCCAGAGTTCTCCTGGATCTAACTATCAAGCATTACTTAACACCCATAAATGCATGATCACTGTAGTTGAAACAAAATATGACATAAAATATTACTCAGTTTGGACCCCATCAAATGATCAAGTGCATTTGGCCATTCAATGCTCTCAAATCATTTATAGAAGGTGAAGACATAAAATGCTTTCACTGAGAACAGGTGGGTAGGCTATAGAGTGAATACATTGCTCGCGACATGGTGCCCCAGAAGTTAGAGCTACTTCCCGGTGTAATTTATCTTGAAAACACTTCCTCCCCTCTCTTTTTCTCCTTTTCCTTCTTTTTTCATTTCTCTTTTTTCCTTCTTTTTTTTAGGAGGGGGGGGGGGGCAAGGCCCCCTCGGTCCCCCCCTAAACCCGCCCCTGCATGGGCCCTAGTTGTCAAAGCGAAACTCATCGGTTGGTCGTCTCTCAAGAACGATTTCGCCACCTTTCTTTTTTATTGTCTCATTGTTGAATTCGTGATTGAGTCTTGCACGCAACAAGGACAACAAACGTTTCCTCTCCTTGGTATCTTCTTCGTTGAAGATTTTGTTTACGTCATCCACAGTCTTGTGTGCACGCGGCAAGTGTTGTGAGAAATTTGATACTTTACGTCTACAGAGCGAACAGTACTGATACTGGTTGAAGACCCTATTGTTTTTTTTTCTTTCTGCCCGTCGTGTCCGACTTGATTATCCGAATTATATAGTATGGATGAACTGGATCACGCAGAATATCCTCCTCCTCAGGATTATCGGACTCAATTGGGTCGGTATTGGTGATTGCAGGGATGTGAATGATTGGAATTGGTTCACTATCATCAGACTCCTCACTTGTAGCAACGAAGTCATTGTTGTTCTCATTACCCCTCAGGTCTCCAGTCTCCATGTCACTCTCCGAGCTATCAGTTGAAGAAGGCCTATATTCATCTCCAGAGGACTCCTCACTGCTGATATCTTGTATTTCATGTACGTCATGTTCATTGTTGTCTTCGTGACGCCTCTTTAGTTGACGTCTTTCATTACTCTTTTGGAGCATGTGAACCCTCTTCCGCTTTGGTTCATTCAAACGTTGAGATCGGTTCAGACTCCTGGTTCGTCTCCTGGTTAGGGTCAGTGCCTCAATGTCTGGCTCAGCACTCTGTGGTTCATTCAGACGCTGACATCGCTTCAGGGTCCAGGGCTTTATCCTGGATAGAATCTGTGGTGCCTGCGAGTACGGCTCAGCCTGCCGCGAGTTGGTTTTTGGTTTGGTCCGCAGCAGCTCCTTGGTCTGTGCCCCCCCCCCCCCCCGGTCGACGGCCCTTCGCTTGGCGAGCTCTCGGTCGGCGGCCTCTCGGTCTGCGGCTCCTCGGTCGGTGTCTCGGGCTCAGTGTGTAATTCTACAAGTTTATATTTTTATAAATATAGACAAAAATATGAAAGAATAGAATATATGTACATGCTTCCTCATAGGTTAATATAATCTAAATCTAAATTTACAGTTATATGCACCTTCAGCATCAGCCTGCAACTCAGTCGGCGGCCCCTCAGTCGGCGGTCCCTCAGTCGGCGGCCCCTCGGTTGGCAGGCCCTCAGTCGGCAGCCCCTCGGTTGGTGGGCCCTCGGTCGGCGGCCCCTCGGTCAGCGGCCCTCGTTCGGCGGTCCCTCGGTCGGCGGCCCCTCGGTTGGCAGGCCCTCAGTCGGCAGCCCCTCGGTTGGTGGGCCCTCGGTCGGCGGCCCTTGGTCGGCAGGCCCTCAGTCGGCAGCCCCTCGGTTGGTGGGCCCTCAGTCGGCAGCCCCTCAGTCGGCGGCCCCTCAGTCGGCGGCCCCTCGGTCAGCGGCCCCTTGGTAGGCGGCCCCTCGGTAGGCGGCCCCTGGGTCAGCGGCTTCTCAGTAGGCAGCTCCTCGGTCGGCAGCCTCTCAGTAGGCAGCCCCTCGGTCTGCGGCCCCTCGGTCTGTGGCTCCTCGGTCGGTGTCTCGGGCTCAGTGTGTAATTCTACAAGCTTATATTTTTATGAATATAGACAATAATATGAAAGAATAGGATATATGTACATGCTTCCTCATAGGTTAATATAATCTAAATCTAAATTTACAGTTATATGCACCTTTTGCATCAGCCTGCAACTCAGTCGGTGGCCCCTCAGTCGGCGATCCCTCGGTAGGCGGCCCCTCGGTCTGCAGCCTCTTGGTCGGCGGACCCTCAGTGTGTGCTTTGGGCTCATTGTGTAATTCTGCAAGTTAAAATTTTATTCAGGAATACAGACAATATTATGAAGGAACATAGTTAGATGAACATGCTTCAGCACAAGCTACGTCCAAGTGTTTCAAGTTTAAATATACATGTACCTTTAGCACTTTTCAGGTCGCTTAAGAATGCGCTCAAAGTGCTCGGCTTCTTCCTTAGCATTATGTTGAAAAATAGCGAGAAGTAAGCAATTGCTCCAGATTGTAACATCTTTAAATGATCAATGATTGAGAATAAATCTACTCCTGAAGAACCATTCCAGAAGATCAAGGTCATTTAAAAGAAAATGTTCATGAAAAATATACTGTATACTGAATCAGAAACTCTTTACCTTTATGATCATGATAATTATACACAACATATTCAAGCACCAATCATAACCATGTTTCATGTCATACCCAAAATACTAATCTGACATGTGACATGTGCCAAATATTATAAATAAGTATGTTTAATGTGAGTCAAAGGGCTACTATTAGAATATGACACATCACTAATTAAAACACTGATCCATGAACTTGACTGGAAGGTGGTGGTGCCACCTGGTTTTTCTACTGAATATCACATCTCCTTTCAGTGAAATTGAACAGGACCAAAAGTAGACCTCAATTTTGTTTATCATGGAAATATATTTAAGTGACAGATGTATTTCAGGTAAGCAGCACAATAAGCTTGTGGAAGCTGTAAATGACAGATGTATTTCAGGTAAGCAGCACAATAAGCTTGTGGAAGCTGTAAAATTGATCAACTGGTTAGTATATAAGATAGCTTGTCCGACACTTTTTACATCATTTTCGGCGACTAACCAGTTTCACACAGGCAACCAGAAACTGATTATGCTGCTTCAACTTAGTAGAGTAGCATGCGAAATTCAACAACAAACATTTTATTTCGACGTTTGAAAATCTCAAATCATGAAGATATTTAACACTTAACCTAAACATTGAACTAAGTTTACCTTTGCCTTCTTCAGACAATGACACGAGATGCCGATTGAACGGCCTTGTATCCGATATTTTCACTTTAAAGCTGGTTGCAAATTATCACACAGACATATTGTACACACAGAAGGACGTTGAATTTGGAGACAATTGTATCACAATAAAGAATGTGCAGAAAATTTGGCTGCTTTTGTTATTAGGTCATTGAGAGTTGCAGTGCTCAGCATCAATCAATATTCAATACTGATACATACAATGCTTCATCAGAGTGCGAGTACACCGTTATGGTGTCTCCAACCAATTCTTCCTCCTCCTCCACACATTCCACTGGCCAGAAAATTTTCGTCATTGGCAGACGGCTCCAGCAAAATACTGCAAGCAAGCATGACATTAATACATGGGTGAATGAATTGAAAAACATAATTACAAAAGCTTTGCATTTGAACATGATCGGTAGGCATGGTAGGCAACAACATGAATAACTGAAGCTCTGGATAGGTTATAGATCACTAAATATTGATGAATGTGAAAAAGAATGCAGTAATCAAATTTTTATTTCGGAGTTCTGTAAGAGGAGACCATATATAAGATACTAGTAGTTGTCACTCTGAACACACCATTTTTTCGAACTGGATGCACTCCTGGCAGTTTTAAGAAACCTTGATTGGGCAAACTCATTTCCTTGCCAAGTTCAATTACTAGCATATAGGTTTATTATGTATGTGTCTTACCTTAACTATTCTTAGTACCTGAAATAAACTAGCTTAAGGCTCCGGTCAATCGACGCCACACTGCCCGGCATATAGACATTTTTTTTATGTCGCCAATGTTAAATCTTCAAGATATATAGAGCTGTATCTACCTAAAGTTTGAAGACAATGTATGTAAAATTGAGCGAGCTTGACTTCTTTAAAGATTTAACATTGGCGAGATAGGGAACAATAACTATGTCACGTGCAGTGCCTTGCCGCTTTACTGGACCCTATAAAATGTTAATTGATCCACTAAAGTTATTGCTGAAATAAGTCTTTACTGGACAATAACAATGAACTTTTGCTGATGGCAAATGGAGTGCTAAGTAAATCACTTTTATTTGCTGACCATCATTCGGGGAAGTTTAATAATGCTCCCAAACAGAATATGACATGCATTAATTAGTAATCACTTTTGTGCTGCCCTTTTGTCTAAGTCTTCTGCTAGTTTCACATGCATTTACCTGTATCATGTGAAAGTTAATACCACGTCCACAACATCAGGAACCTGTTCCCAGCCCACCCGCGAAAGATTGTGTATTGTAGCTCGTCAAAAATATAATGGAATTCATTCCCAGGAATTCGTATTGAAACAAACTCCTGATCAATTAGGCGAAGTGCCAAAGTCAGTTGAAAGTGAAAGTCTCGCGGACGGCGTCGCTGACCTAGATTCGACTCGAGTCGTCATTCGATTGCCGCGAAACAGCGCCAAATAACAGAGTGTAACGCCTACCTGACAGCGTGATTACCTCCCGATTATCCCCACCGGAATATTTAAATTATATTTATATATCGGCATAGTTGTTACACCAAAATAAGTTACATTAAAACAAAGTTCATGCCCGAAGCACCTCACCGCTTTTACTGTCGTCGTCCATCTTGCCAAAAGGTGACTGTCCCGTGACATCAAAACTCGTACCCAATAACAGCTACTTCCGTACCCAAATAAAAACGTGTTTTTGCAGCAGGCCCTTTCACTGTTAAAACTGTTGTTGATGTTGAAACTGCCGTGTTTGCCTCTCTACCCAACAGTTTGCACGTGTTGCAAGTTACAAACGGGTATCCAATTGTCTAATCAGTCAGTGACAATCCATTCTCTGTATTGTCCTACAACGCACAAAATGTCCGCGTGGAGCGACGCGCCAAAGCTCGAAAGCAGTGACCAGGGGGCAGCACTGACTGACCACTTTTGGCCGTCGCACCATTATGGCCGTGAGATGGCCAATCATGGAAATGGCCATCGAACTTGTGAGGTTTTTTACAGATCAACGTCTGAAGCTCAGAAATGACCAATGTACGCCTCTGTCTTTGATTACTTACGAGTTGCAACTCATAAGTAGCAAAAATGCTCATACGTGACGTCTGTACTCCTCTGAAACACCTCTGAAACACCTCACCTCACAAGTATATCTGAGGGAGAGCAGACGGACGGACGGATGGACGACGGACGCAACGCCATGGCAATAGGTTATCGGACCACAGGTCCGGTAACCTATTGATCGCTTATTTCTCCGTTTTAAATGACCGACATAATAGTTGAATAATTATTCCCTCCATCAGTTGCGTTACACAGATGATAACAATCACTCAAACATGTTCCGCGTATTGACACATTGGGCTTGTTTGATGCTTTAGCTGTCGCGGACATTAACATTTTGTATTGAAACGTTCTCCATGCAAAAATCTAGCAGGTCTATTGATTTCCCATATTCTAACTGACGCTGTGGTTCATAATGACAAAGTTAACATATGGGCAACATGAAGTTAACGATAATGTTAATAGTTACTATTGTGCAATAAGGCATTGATGAGTGTGTATGAGTTTTTCATACGTGTGTTAACACAATAACACTGGTTGAAAGTACACGAGATAATGTTTGTTTATTATTATAATGGAACTTGACAAAACAACACATAATTATTACAATTTTGTCTATCTTAGGGATGAATCAACGGAAATCAACGTTTTACATATATATTTATTCATACACTGCCGTGCGATACTGCGTCAGTATAAGATTTTTCTGAAGCTCCAAACACCAAAATATTTCAGATGAACAATCTCCCAATCTAATGACACTCACCTTGTGGATCTAGAACATAAATATGCTGAGTGACTGAAGATGCAAACCCGAGGACACACAGTGCACATACGTGGTCAAATTTGTTTTACTGAAAGCGGACTTGTTAATCCTTTGAGGTAGGAGAGAAACATGTTTGTATCTGTCCATGAGTCAACATTTGCACGTTCTATTGCATGAAGTTGTTCCATTCCAAGATTATTTATGTTACTCCAGGATCACTGTCACCATGATAACAACACATATTTGCAATGAGTGATGATTCACTGTAGTCTATTGCTGCATCATTATACCTGATATGATGGAAGTGAATCGATATGATTTAGTTATGGAATAGATTATAGAAATAGACGTGTAATACCGATTATATCACGTGTGACTATGAATGCATCATGTCCGTAAATGTATGGCGTCCGTCACTACAAAATGTTCATATTTCACAAGCTACTGATGGGTTTGGTGCTAAGTAGGTTTGAGGAGGATGGCCATGAAACTCCATATCTGTCTGTCAATAGAACGGTACTCAAACGCCGCTAAATTCACAAGAGCTGACCACAATTTCAACGGTGGGCATCAACTCTTGCTTGATGAAACATGTTTGCAGCGTAAAGATTTAATAAACACCACACCCAATGTTTTATCAACGAGGACAGGGTCTAAAATACCTATTCATTGAACATTCGCTACCATGTATTATTGGTGAGGAAGGCATAAAGTTGTGAAAGCATGTAGCTGTGAAACTTCACCTAAATCTGTAATTCTGAACCTGTTAGAAGTATATCTGGCATTTTATATGAATAAATAAATGTAAAATATGTATCGATAAGAGAGTTACATTTACCATAGAGTTTTGTTACGAACATAATGGCAAAATATATCTGTGAATGGAAAATAATACATAATTTGAGAAGAATATCATAAAATGTATTGCATCATGTTGTATGACGAAGACCATGTATATAGTCTGGGCCTACTTCATTTGTGATTCCATGAATATATCGCTGGAGAAGCCTTGATATGGATTCAACATATCATTTTACTGTGTCAGTGTCAGTGACATTTGTAGGAAACTGCATACATGTTTCATCTACATTTTTATCTCAATCAACACCGGAACATCTATACCAAGCCATTAATCTGTGACGATGATGTCTACTTGTGCACATCTATTTATGCCATTGGTCAGTAAATATTCTCACCAAAGCAACTGCTACAACGGAGTTTAACACATACATATCACTTGCAGCAGTTTCGAATAATGCTCGTTTTCAGCTTTTATGAGTGATGAGATATTGGCATGCATTTTTTGTTTCATTCAAGGGATCAACGTTCATTCAAGGGATGATATTGTTGTGTGAATATTTTCATTATTGCATTAAATGAGTACAAACTGCGATGTCGCAGTACCAGTATACGTGTATTGTTTTGACGTTTTTCATTAGGCTTTCTGTTGAGTTGTCTCACATGGGTGGGTGAGATTTTTTTTTTGGTTCGAAATCAAGTCTCTAATTGTTTTGAGCCATTTCCATCAAATTTTTATTCATATTGGGAGCTGTATGGAGTAAACGCCTGGAATACTAGGTAGATAGAGCATAGATTATATCTCATTACAATGAGAAATTGTATGTGGGTGTTTCAGTGGTGATCTTGAATCTGACCTTCGATCACCTTGAAAGGTCAAAACAGCCATTTTGTTGAGAAGTGACGATTTTGGACCTGGCATTTATTTTCTCAAAATCAAAAAAGTTGATGAACTTAAATGATGCACTTGACTCACGATTATGCCGTTCGGTCACTGGTTTGCAGATGATGGCATTTTTGTGTTTTAAAGATATCTACGAAACCTGTTTGGTCCGAAATCACGTTACTATCTGTTTTGGGCCATTTGCAGCCAAAATGCATTTTGAAATGGAAAGTTTTTGGGACGCAGACTATTTTGTATTGTTTCATATGTATTATATAGAGAACATACTACTGATCAGGGACTGTGTCTGGTGGAGATCAAGGGGCTTTAGCCCCAAAACTTGCCGAATACCAATTCTAGCACATACAGTATACAACCCGCAGCATGCTATTAGAATCATTGTGACCGACCACTAATATCTCCCTCAGGGGTGTATGACAGTTAGTTGGATCATTTACTTGTTAAATATGTGTTCGAGCTAATGGATGTATTGACATGTAACATGATATATTTTTATGTTATCTTATTTTTATGACAAAGACAATGAAATACTAAAGCAACAAATCAATTTCATTCTATCCACCACATTAAAATAGTTTGTTGTGCATCGCAATTATTCATCTTAGTTACAGTCTTGTTTGGAAATTGACCATAACCGCAATTCGACCTCGTGATAAATCATCTGATACATCCAATGTGCATAGTTATATATTCCAACAGCAAAGCATTTAAATGTCCAGTATGGCTTTTATTGTCAGGCACTGTTGATTGCTTCTTACCTCACAATTTCATAGCAAACATACTATGCTATTTTAGAAGAGTACTATCCAAAGTAATGCATGGAGGAAACTGCAATATTGCGGAGTAGGTGTGCAACATGTCAGCAGAGCGGGTTATTAGTGTGCCATATGATGACATAACTTCGTGAAACACTGCAATATATCAGACGAACAGTTTACAATCCAAGAAATAACACTCAGTTGTGGGTCTAAATTATGGATACTATGCTAAGTGAATGAAAGATTCCAGTATGAAAAGAGATAATTCCTCTGTCAGTCGCTGATTGATGTGTTGACATCTTTTCGCCCTAGACACGGCGCAGCAGCCAATGTTGTGGTTTTCGTTATACTCAAGTAGATAGAAACCGTATCATTTACTACGGCATGTGTTAATAAAGGTTCCAATTTCAAAACGTCGAATATATATGCGATTATCATCCTGTTTTCAATACTTCTCTTCATTTGAACATATTCTTTCCATCAAAGTTAAAAGCAAGTAGAATTAATTTTAATTGATCACGTGTTTTTTTCTTTTCAATATAAAACGCGAACGTGATGGTGCTTGCCCAGAACTTGATATCTTGAATCCTTCTCGATATACGATCATATCTGTGTACATTTTTCATAATTTGTTCTGAGAATTTCGGATTTCATTATGATGAGTATTCATGGCGTTTACATAAGAATTATGCATCAAACAATCAGTTTCAGAGCCTAATTAAGCTTGCATGATATCATGAAATAACATCACATGAATCCTGATGAGAGTTTGGTATCCATCATGATGATGTAAAAACACCACGTATGATGTTTATAGTCAATGATTCGGAATAGGTCAACGATTCGTAACTCGTCCATGAACTCGTCCATGAATTCCCAATACTCTTCGTCAACAGACACATGTTGATACATTGTCTTTAATAACTTTGAGACCAATAACATCCAGTTACACGATATTCTTTGCTCATCCACATAACATGTTGTTTCATCACGACTTGTGAACTTACACAACTGTCATAATATGATAAACTCAGACAGATGTCTTACAATATCACAACAAGTCATCTTATCGTGAAATGTAATAGTACTGACGTGAAAATATCAAAACAAGGCATGATATCATAATATTTATGGTGTTAATGTCTTCATATTTTCTTTACATTAAGACGCCCTGTTGTCACATTTTTACAAATATTTACAAATATTGTGATATGTGATATCTAATAAATTATATATAATAAAATATCATTATGAATTATCACGTTAAGGTGTTTTGTTGTGCTAAACTATACATTAATATGACTTGTGGTGATATATACAATAATGACATCTTTCTGAGGTTATCAGGTTAAAACAACTTAACGTGATATTTATGAGTTAACACGTCTTGTTGTGTAAGTTAACACAACAATTCGTTATGAAACAACAGGTTATGTGGATGATCAAAGTATGCTTCCATACCATAGTTATTCGCTACAATTTTCTGTTGCTCTAAAAATTGAAACCAAAGCTCACTGACAAGTGTGATGAGCGTTATAATTCTCTGAACTAGTTACGTCAATTCTACCGATGATAACGTGGTGCGATTAATGACAGATTACTCCCAAACTTCTGTGTTCACTGTTGCTGAATTACCAAAACTCACGTATTTTATTCCATCGATCGAAAAAAACAACATTTCTAATGTTTATGCAACATGCAGTATGAAGTTTCAGTAAAGTTTACTGACTGCCATTCTGGATTACATCTCAAAGATCATATCTGACTGATCATGAAGATCAATATTGACACTGATGGAATAAGGAATGCTCCTGTAGTATTCATCATATTAGTGTTGTTGTTTTATTTGCATCCTTAAACTTTGTTTTAGTGGGCGGGAAATTGATACAAGGAGAACGATAACCCAATGCTTTGTGGTACGTGGGAAGCATTAAACCCTTTCCTGGGAGTGGTATTTTTCTGGCCTGATTTTCTGGTCTGCTGATATATTTCTGGACAACTGATATACACTCGCGAATTCAATCTTGTGGAAAATGGATTCCATAGAAGATTTGTTATGATACCGTATAGCTTATATGTCTGGATGTTTAACAAAAAACACAATTTCTTGTGTGAGTTTTATTTTGGTCCAAAATATATCAAATGACACCACGCGGTTATGTATACTCGGTCTCATTTCGAGCAAATACTGTCCTATGCGTGGTTTTATTTTGCCCGCGGCCGTTTCCAGGAACCCGAGCTTGCGAGGGGTCCAAAAATTACCAAGGACAAAATAAAAGCACATGTAGGCAGTATGTGGTTTATTACATGTATATATCTACAATAACGTCTTTCAGCGTGTAAACATCTACTTCAACCAATCAGAGCACGGGAGAAATATGGCTGGTTGCCAGGGTGAAATATGGGATTTATCCCCCGCTGAATTACATAGAATAATGAAGCAGCAACACGATGAGATATATAATAATATTAGTTATCCCATGTTTATTCACGGAATACGGAAATATATCTACGTCTAGCTGTGCGTATCCCATGAGGCCGAAGTCTTGGATTTGTGTTCAGTCAGTGATAAACACATAGTATTCTGGAAACAATGTGGTATTACTATTTATATTACTTGGATAAAATAATTGAAAACGTTGGAGGCCAAATTCCAAGGGGCCGATAAACTAGCGTTAAAATGTTCAACCAGTTTTCATATTCCGTCCTTAGTAGGTTATGTATAAAGATTCAGAAATAAGTCTAACAAAAAGAACACAACGAAAAGGTTAAACTATAAACTTTGATCCATATTTCACTCTGTACCAACGGATTACGCAGCGCTATCTGTCAATTCGTATGACCACATACATATATGAAACATACCAATTCACTACCATCAACGGAACTAAATATATATTTCACCGCCTTTCCCCCGTTTATGTATATTGAATGAAACTTCCATAGAAGGCTTTGACACATTTTGTGGTATCTGAGCTATACATTAGGAATACAGAAGTGCGAACAGTCATCACCAAACGGCCGATCCGATAAACTGGGAACATCTCAATACTCAATGATATCGTCTTGGCCCATGTCTTTGATTGGGGAAAATTAGTAGACGATTTACCACCGAACGATTTCAAAATCTGCCTTGGTTCATGACCGATAATCCGATACAACTTATCTATGATTCAGCATGTCAACCAGGAAAAGATGCATAGGTGGTGAGTACGTGAATCACTTGGTGTGAACATTCTGTGTATCATAGCATTAGAAATAGAAACAGGAAACACACATATATAAATATTTAAAGAAGTCGAATTGTATGCACTACTATTGCATCAACAGTTGGCATTTTGTTCGACTGATAAGGTTGTACTGCTTCTCTAGGGAGTCTGCTTCTACATCAAGGACTCCATGGTTTTCAACCCTCGACCTGACTTGCATTTGGACAATATTGAATCAGTGTGGATTGAACTTTTGTTAAACAAAACAAAACCAATTGTACTCGGTTGTGTATATAGGTTACCCCGACAAGTCGATTTTCTCCAAGGTTTCAATACTATTCTGTCTATTATCCCTGCTCATTCTGAAACTATAATATTGGGTGATTTCAACATCAATCTAGCCAATCGAAACACTGACAAAGGTGGTTCTCTCATAAAACAGTATAACGAGTTATTGCTGTCAAGCGGATTGTCTCAAGTAATCAATGACCCAACCAGAATTACCTCGAGCAATTCTACTTTGCTAGATCATGTTCTTGTATCACACAGAGAAAAAGTTGTGCAAAGCGGGACTATTCCCGTCGGTTTTAGCGACCACAACATTGTTTATTGTACCAGAAAGGTTAACCGTGAACCACGCTACAGCCAAAAATGTATCAATATGAGGTGTATGAAAAACTATTCCAAAGAACGTCTATTAACTCGTATTAATGAAACAAGCTGGGCTAGTGTGTGTAAGTGTAACGACACAAATGTTGCTTGGGAAAATTTTGTAACCATCATGAACACAATTATTGACAGTATCGCCCCTAGAAGAGAGCGCAGAGTAAAAACACGCACTGAGCCTTGGGTATCGTCAGAAATAATTGAAACAATCAACGAACGTGATAAATGTTTACGTTCATATCATCGCAGCAAGGAAAGGTCTGTGTACAAACAATTTTGTAAGCTACGTAATAAAGCTCAACGTTTAGTGAAATCAGCAAAAGCTGAATATCTATCAAGTCAAATTGAACTCAACAAAAATAACAGTAAGGGGCTATGTAAAACTCTGAAATGTCTCGGGTATAGTAATAAAGCCCAGGTTAAAGAGTCTATTGTACTAAACATTGATGGCAACACTTGTTATGACCCGGTCACAGTGGCCGAGCATATAAACAGTTTTTTTGTTAACATAGCACAAAGTCTCACCGAAAAACTACCTAATCTTGTCGATCTGTATGGTGCTTTCACGGACTGGTGTAAATCCTATTATAGAAACTTAGGTGTACAGCCTGGTGTGTATAAACTCAAATGTGTGTCTGCAGCATTTGTGCTAAAAGAACTCAAATCCCTAAAAAGCTCAAAAAGTACCGGCCTTGACAATATTGACCCCCTCTTTCTTCGCGATGGAGCTGACGGACTATCTGAAATTGTAACTCATCTGGTGAATCTTTCTATAAGCCATCGTGTTGTACCAGAATGTACTAAAAAGGCGGTGATAACACCACTGTATAAAAAGAATAGTAAATTAGATGTGGGCAACTACAGACCGGTTAGTGTTCTGACCACGTTGTCAAAGATCTTAGAAAAGGCTGTTCATGTTCAAGTAGAGTCATACTGTAAAGAGAACAGTATATTCTATCCCATGCAGTCTGGATTTAGGGGTCAATTTTCAACTGACCCCTAATTTTATTAGGTAGTTTTTTGTCAAATTTCGGAGAAATTTGACTGTAAACTTTAAAGATAAAAATGTAGACAGACGCTGATGCTGACGACGGACGCAACGCCATGGCAATAGGTTATCGGACCATTGGTTCGGTACCCTAGGAATACCCAGTACTTTACATTGTAAGATGAGTTATATCAATTCCAGAAAAGGAAGGCTATACCAATATTCCTCCAAGGAGATTATACAACAGAAGTACTATTAAGCTACATTGCTTCTATTATTATGTTAGATGTGTAATGTATTAATATATTACAGACATTGCATGTATATTTATAGCATACGAATACGCACCATATAGAAAATATTAAATATCATATCATACACAGATTCATGCATATGTTGCCCTGAAAAATAACTCAAAATCCAATTCTATCGACATTCTTTCAGTTCACTTATCTTATTTGAATGAGAGTAGAAAATGAACCACTAATTCGGACAGAAAAACGATTATCATATAGACAAGAAATAGTATAGTGTGCTAATATGTGGCAGTTCTACAGTATATATGATTCACATATATCTGACTCTGTGGAGTATGTCAATGAAGTCAGGTTCGCATTAAAACTACAAATGGGTTTGCTGGGAACTCTGGATCATCAACTCAACTTTAATGTTAAACAACCATTGTGATATAACTAGCCTCTTGCATGATCAGTGCGTCACGAGGATTATAAACATGTGTGATTGCCCTGGGAGTTTGTTGGGAACAGGCTCGGTTCTTTATATTATAATGATCCTATGAATCGATCATAGAAATACTATCTACCAGTGATCAATTGTTTATGGGCGTCTTCGGCTTTGCGGCTGTGTTCGTTGAAAAAACGCCCCGGTTTGGCGGCCATTTTCCCAAAATCTGTCCGACAAGTATGAGAAACATGTTATAATATCAATTCATTATTGATGGTTTGCATATTATTTTTCATTATTGCAATAATTGAGCACTGAGAGACAGTCACTGACACAATGGATTTGTTCCATTAAATAATTAATAAAGTCACTTCGTTATCTTGGTTACCATCCCATTTACCGATATTTGAAATAATGGATGATTCACTCAGTGTATTGCTGCAGGTGAGTGCTTTATAATATCTTATAGGAGTGAATCAAACTTATCCAGCAATCAAGCAACTGATCATGATTACCAGTTCCTGGTGCCCATGTGTGACTAGGGATATATGCAGATTCCTGGCGTAAAGACGGTCATATTTCACCTTGGGACTGATGGATTTGGCGCTAACTAGGTTTGCGGAAGATGGCCATGAAATTTTATCTGTCGGTCAATATAACGTACTCGACTCAGCTGAAATTGCAAGAGATGACCACAATTCCAGCGCTGAATCATTAGCTCTGGAGAAATCAAACAAGTACCTAGATTTAATAAACACCGCACCCAGTTTAGCATCATTGGGTAAAGAGTCTAAATTCGACCAATGCTTATATATCATATTTTTCATTAACCATTCAGTATCTTGATTTAGTTGTTCGGCATGCATATACGATTGTGAAAACATGCAGTGACACTACACTATATTGACCCTGATGAAAGAATGAGGGGGAACTTCATATAAATAAATTAAGTACTGTTTAGACATTTACATGCATCACAAAATGTTAGGACAAGCATGATGGGAAAATATAGTCATTTGACTTTTTCAAGTATAACATTTGTTACTACATCGCTGTGATTACTACAATCTCTTTATATAATTCTTTTACTTCATTACATTTTATACGAACCAGAGATCAGAGATTTGTTTGTTATCCAAACAAACCAGATATGTTTGTAAATGTCATTTGAAAGTAAGATGTCATTTGTGATGGATGTTGTAAAAGTTATTACATCAAAACTTACATCGGAGACCATGTCATGCAGCGGGTGTCAGTAGTATACTCTGTGTGATTGCTAATGTCGGAGTCTGGACCTGCTTCATTGTCATACCATGGATAAAACCATTAAAATAGATTCACCATATCATAATTTCATTGCATTCGTTGTTTTTTGAGAGTTGCAGCGAGGTAATATTATAGTTGAAGAGTAACTCAAATATCAATCATTTTAATATTATTAACACTTCAAAATATTAGGGACATAATATAGAGTATGTTCTATTATATGCCACCTCTCCACTCTATGATTGACGTCTACGTACGTATATATATTTGACAGAATCAATGACAATTATTCAAACATTTGGTTATTGCCAGGCTGGGCTTGCTTGGTGTTTCAGCTGTCGCGGACATTAACATTTTGTTTTAAAACTTTTTCCATGGCAATATATGCGGCAATCTGATAGGTCTATTGATTTTCCATATGTCAACGAACACTGTTTTGAAGTTATGTTGGCAAAGTTAACATATGTCATACATAGTACAAAAAACCCGACATTTTTTACCATCATATTGCCAATCGTGCGGTCACAACAAAGCACAGAGCTTGTGTTAACACGAAAAAGTTTCCTCATGATATACTCCTGAGGAAACTTGATTTTTATGGGATTAGAGGTATAGCAAATGATTGGATCCGTAGTTACATGACAAATAGAAAACAGTATGTGGAATTTGAAAAAACAAAATCCGATATAGAAAACATCACCTGCGGTGTACCACAAGGGTCGATACTCGGACCACTTCTATACCTAATATATGTGAATGACATTTATCATTGTACATCATCTACCATTCTTTCCTTCGCTGATGACACCTCGCTTATTATAAGTGACTCGAATCTAAACAGCTTGGAGGCTAGTGCAAATACTGAGGTAAATAAATTGTTCAATTGGTTTTGTGCAAACCGACTATCCCTAAATGCAAAAAAAACTAAATATATGATTTTTCATAGTCCTCATACGAAGTTAAAGCAAAATTTTACCATACAGATAAATGGAGATTACTTAGAAAGAGTGGGAGAACACTTTAGAAATAATAGCACAAAATTTTTGGGGATTTGTATGGATGAAAACTTAAGTTGGAAACACCATATATTACATGTTAAAAACAAAGTCTCAAAAGCTCTGTTCATGATAAAACAAGCGAAAAACTTATTATTAAATAAATGCTTAGAAACCCTCTATTACTCCATGATTCACCCCCATATCATATATGGGTTACTAGCTTGGGGAAACGCTACATCAACCCACCTAAATAACTTGATAACCACCCAAAAACGAGCAATCAGAGTTATAAACAAAGCCAAATTTAACAGCCATACTGAACCACTATTCAAGGGCTCTAGTATTCTAAAATTAACAGACCAGTATATATATGAGGTTATGTCATTTGTCAATGATTTTTTCACTGGTAAATTGCTAGATTCATTTTCAAATACATTCAAACTAAACAAGGATATCAAATCAAACTGCAGTACATGCACTAGACAATCAAATGATTTATATGTACACCCAATAAAATCTAATTTTGCTGGCAAATTGCCCCTTTACAACTTTCCAGTTATTTGGAATACATGGAATCCTGGCAACAATAGGCTGGAAACCATCTCATACACAAAAAAATCATTTCAAGGAATCATTAAAAGGAATTTCCTGGCATCATACGCGAGTATTGTGACATGTGATAATCAATTTTGTAAAGCCTGTCATGGTAGCAATTAGCATAATATTGTCATGCACCCCATGACAATTTTGTTAGAATCAACCTACATCTTTTGACTTTGTTTACCGTGTAAATCATAATTTGTTTCTATCACACAAATTAAAATGGATAACTTGTGTTTGTATTGTGTTCAATGTCCCGATCTCCATTATGGGAAAATATATGCGGCAATGGTATTACGGACCCATGAGGACCAATACACTATTGTCATGGTTTTTCGTCCGTCGTCGTCGGTGTCATCGTCGATGTAGTCGTCCGCATTTTCTGTTAACATTTTTTTTATCTTTTTTTTTTCGGGCTGATGAATATGGCCATAAATTTGTGTGAATATGTATTGGGTCAATACCCCCAGATGTTTTTATTACTATTTTTTTTATTTATTGAATGTTTATGCAGTTTTGGCGGCCATTTTTATGCCGAAATGGCTGTTTTTGCATGTTCTTCAACTTTAAAAGTTATTTTCTCAAAAACTGTCTGATCAATCGCAGTTTTAAGATTATAGTTTCAAAATGTTCCCCTCATGTATCATTACAATATGCATGAGTTTTGATGTGGTCATATGAGAAATGAGTTGTGCTGAATTTTCTCGTGAATATGACCTTTGGCCTCGTTTTCGGGATCAGAGCACAGAATGGCCGGTGTCTCGTTTGTCATCGACTTACAGTTTGGGAGTCGATTGTGGACATGTTGGAAATGATATATGCTGAGTGTTCTCGTGACCTTGAGTGTGATCTTTGACCCCATTTTCATGGTCAGAGCTCAGGATGGCGCTCTTAACAGCTTAGAAATCAATTGTGGACATGTGGGAAATGGTGTATGCTGAATATTCTTGTGACCTTGAAGTTAACAGACCATCGGTCCGATCACTTATTGGCTAGCCGGTAAGCTACATGGTCCCTTGGGCCTATGTTTTACAGAATGGGAGGCATTTAGATATATCTTTTTTATGCCTTTTCGAGTCTATATATTGGCATATTATTACATTTTCGTTCCCAAACCTGGTAGTAGCAATAGATTATAGTGCCCCTCCCCCGTCTCCTGATCTTAGCCCGAGCGACAGAATTCCCCTCTCCCGTCCTGTGTTACTTATGCATCACTTGTGTTTCAAAAGTTCAAAATGGATAATTTTTCAGTTGTATTTGTAAATTTTATTTATAGGATTTAATCAATAGATTAATATATGGATATATAGGTTGAGTAATATTGAGAAATACCAGTTACTAAGTTTTGTATTAAATATATCTTGTGCACATTACAGGCCAGAAGGAAGACAGTACCATTTTGTACTATTTTTGGTCTGCCCAATAATTTGTCATCTCCAACTTATGTATATGCTATTTGTGTAAAAATGTATTGTCAAAGTTGGGAAATAAAGTCATTCAAAGTCATTCTAAAAGTCATTCAAAAAAAGCTGAAGGATTTGTGAATGGGATAGTATGGTTGTTATTAATAATGAAATTCGACAGAACACAAAGTAGATGTTTAATGCAGATGAATTAATGTAAATAGATTTTATTATCAAGCATGTTGGTTCATTGGTGCTGAAGATGTATAAAAATGTACAAGTACTCCAATCATATGACAAATGACACACAACAGAAAACACCAATGCAAAACCACGGGCACCCTTTGCCAATGAATTGTGAATAGATAAATGCATGGTTCGATGACTGGTTTGTCGTGATTTATTATTTCATGTATGTACACGTGTTGCAGCATGTCCTATCGATTATGTAGTAGATATCACACTCCCATCACTTCGATGGGCATTACCCCTGAGACTTTTAGCAGATACAGATCCGAGCATAGGGGGAGGACATAAACATTATGTCGTATGCTATTGTTTGATTCAGATAATCAACGTGATCTACTACCGATATAAATCCAGGGGGTATTCAAATTTATCTGCCAATGTACTTGCTACATCTGAATAAATTCCATACTGCCTTGTAACTAAAACATTGTAAAACCTTCTTGTTGAGCTTTTCCTATTTTAGTGTCATATTGAAACACCAGAATAAGAGGTCAATTTTATTCTACATCAACATTTTCTTACAAATTCAGGCGGACTTGGAAAATTGTGTTGATCATAACCAAAGTGCGCCCTCGTGATAAAACATTTTGACTCATCCCATATGCATAAAGATATACATTCTCAGAACGAAACATTTAAATGCCCAGTATGGCTTTTATTATCAAATAGGGTTGGGTGCTTCTAATATTACACGTTTATCGCATGTATACGTTATTTGAGAGAATACCGTGCTACGTAATTTATGGGGAAGTTCCTATATGATCATAATTGATTCCTAAGCTGTAAAGTCGATAATAAGCAAGATATTAGCCATTTTGTCCTGTGACCTTGAAAATGAGGTGAAAGGTCAAGTTCAAGGTCATGACAATAATCAGAATATATCATTTCCTATATGTTCACAATTGATTGCTGAGCTGTGAAGTCGATAACAAGTAAGATATTAGCCATTTTGTCGTGCGACCTTGAAAATGAGGTCAAAGGTCAAATTCAAAGTCATGAGCATATTCAGAATATATCATTTCCTCTATGTTCACAACTAATTACTAAGATGTAAAGTCGATGAGATATTAGTCATTTTGTTCTTTGACCTTGAGAATTAGGTCAAAGGTCGAATTCAAGGTCATAGCAATATCAGCATATATCATTTTCTATATGAACATAATTGATTCCCAAGCTGTAAAGTCGATAACAAGCGAGATATTAGCCATTTTGGCATGTGACTTCGATAATTAGGTCAAAGGTCGAGTAGGTCATGACAATGTTCGGAATATATCATTTTATATATGTTCACAATTGATTCCAAAGCTGTGAAGTCGATATTTAGCGATTTATTAGTTATTTTGTTCTCCGACCTTGAAAATGAGGTCAAAGGTCGAATTCAAGGTCATAGCAATATTCAGCATATAACATTCCCTATATGTTCATAATTGATTCCTAAGCTGTAAAGTCGATAATAAATGAGATATTAGCCATTTTGTTCTCCAACCTTGAAAATGAGGTCAAAGGCCAAATTCAGGTTCATCAAAATATTGGGCATACATCATTTCCTAATGATGATAAGCGAGATATTAGCCATTTTGTGCTCTGACCTTGAAAATGAGGTCAAAGGTCAAATTCAAGGTCATGACAATATTCAGCATGTATCATTTTTATAGGTCCACAATTGATTCCTAAGCTGTAAAGTCAATAATGAACGAGATATTAGCCATTTTGTGCCATGACCCTGAAAATTAGGTCAAAGGTCAAATTCAAGGTCGCAAGAATATTCGGCATATATCATTTCCTATATGTCCATAAATGATTCCTAATCTCTAATCTCAATATTAGGTGAGATATCAGCAAAAATGTTTCTCATTATAAAGCATAGGAGAATTTAACATGGGAAAGTCTCATTTGGGACCCGTCGAAAAAATCAAAATGGCTGCAACACGCAGACCGGCGATTCAAGGGCAATCAAACTTGTACACGTCGCAGAGGTATATGAGGAGAATCTTTTGAAACAAAAATCTCAAAAGTGGTCAGACAGTTTATTAGAAAATTGTCGCCAAAGTCTGTAAATTGGCCATTTTTCGTCAAAAACGGCCGCCATTTCGAAAAAAATGCAAAAATCAAAAAACTAAAAATTACCTTTCCTCTCGAAATATATTTAGGCATTTTTGTGCAAAATTTCAGAAAAATCCGACTGTAAACTTTAAAGATAAAATTGTTGACGGACGCCGAACGACTGACGCAACTCCACAGCAATAGGTTATCGGACCCAAGGTCCGGTAACCTAAAAATTGCGCACATCACTTTCTGAGGGCCGATTTTCTTTTTTTGTTTTAGTAAATTGACACCCGTACGCCGATTTTGGTGAGATAGTGTTCGAGTAAAATGGTCCTGATTGTCTTTGACATTGCAAAATTTGGTGTATGGCTGACCAAATTGGCCTAAAAAGCAGGCAATTTAAGGGAACAGTGGTTGGCCAAATGGCCATTATTTGGCTGGTTTATTTATCAGCAGCCAATTTTAGGGAATAAAAAAACAAAAACATAAAAGAAAATCGCGTCGCCGCATCACTTTTCCGGGGACCCCATTAACCAGAGCCATAATACTTCTTTTTGGCCTGAAAAGCTGTGAATTTTGAAACATAAGAAAACTATTCCATTATATTTTGGGTATTAATAAGATATATTGGAGCAGTATTGGTAACTGACGAACTGAAATCGCTAATACAAGCGGATGATGGATTATGATATACATCGAAGTATTGAAATTCAAACTGGATGTGTTGATCCAAGTGCTAATTTTATATCAACAAAACATGAAACAATGATCGAACGTAACCAGAATATACGTGTCATATCAACTACTATGACACTGTATAACAAACTATGGCTGTTTACACAAATATACTATTATGTCCTACAATGCCTATGCACCCATCTTAATACATTGTATTAAGATAACACAACTAGTCATAGATAACATCATAACATTTGCAGAACAACAAAAGCATGTGTGAAAAAAGACACAAAAATCCTATTATCATTCTTGTACTTTCATGGTTTCCACATATATATATTGCAATATGAAAATGCCTCGTATTTTATCTGATATTTTCCTGGAACTACTGAAGACACCATGTTTCTTACACTTCTAACATGGTTTGATTTGCTCTAGAAATTGAAATCCAATTTGGCTGACAAAGTCATGGGCGTTTTCCATAACTACGCGAATTCTATTGATGATAGCCTGATGGGATTAATTACCGATTACTCCAAACGTTTCTGCATCAGTTCACCTTCCCTGAGTCATCAAATCCCACGCTGCATGAAACACATATCCAATGTTTATGCAGCACGGCCTATGAAGTTTCCGTAAAGTTTACTGACTACCAATCTGGATTGCATCAGACTGATTATTTCTGACTGATCATCAAGATCAATATTGGCAATGATGAAAGTAGAGCTTCTCCTGTAGTATTAACCATGGTATTATTGTTGTCTGGGACTATTGTCTGACTATTTTTTGGGGCTATTATTGTCTATTTACAGGCTTAAAGTGTGTGGGAATATTTTTTTCTTGCCCACCGCGTATGTTCTATTCGTCATGTCGTTTCGAATTTTAGTCTCGTTTATACATATTTAACGTCAAAAGAAACGCAGATTGGCAACTTTCAGTCCTTATATTTGATCAGGCCTAGACAACGGCTATCACATCTCATAATTCTGTATCGACGTAAACAATCGATGTATGTGTGTGTGATCAGGGCACTGCTTCAACAGAGGACAGAACTGAACTTGAGGTCAGTCTTGGCGACAAATCACCAACGGCTATCATCTGTAATCACCAAAGACTTGCATTATGGCGATAAGAGAAAAGAGCAATGCCATCACTTGTACCCCCAAACACTGCTGCCAGCTGGCGATGGCAATATTATTCCGCCAAACGTGTTTCATGAATCTTTTCCTTTCAGGAACCACATCTAGCTCATATTTTATCTAATAGTGCAGACACACATTATATTCGTGGCTTATTCACCTGTGAAAACAATGTTAATATCATAATCTTGCTGGATGAGAATTCTACAGTTTAACTGGCACTACATTTTTTTCAAGTTTGCTTGTGTATAAAGTTCAGAAGGTCATCAAAAATAACGTTCGCAATCAGTGGTACTGTTCTCTAACACATCATTTGTATCAATATTTTAAAATAAATAACAGAAAAAAAACCTTTGAAACTCAATCTGTAAACTAGAACGTTAGTTATTCATACCGATTTACTAGCATCAACAAAACTAAAATCAGTGTAGGTGGCTTTCTCTGATATGCCATGAAATAAAGGGAGAAAACATGCTGGCAGCGAATCAGTATGAATACACAGTGAATTATGATTCTGGATTTCTTCCCTGTGACAGATGTGGAATGGAGTGTGGGAAATCCACAGAAGTAGTCCTCTATTAACACTGTGGCGGAGCTTGCCCATGCGTGAGGAGATTTTTACCGGAAATTGCCCTTGATTCTCCCCGGGATGCCCGCGATTCTTTCCGGTGGTACACAGCACGCTGGTTTATAGGCATGGTAAATATATATTTCTCATTCATTATTTCAATTTGGTAGATGAATTGAAACAACCATTTACCTGTGAACATTGAAAAATTTATTCTGATGTAGATGCACTGCGCAGTGCCTGTTTTCCATTTTTATCAAAAGCCCATGATTTTTATCTGGGTGTCCAGGATTTTTACCGGCGTTTTAAACAGGGCCCATGATTCTTTCCGGTAGTCCATGTGTATAAAAACACGTGTAAAAATGTTATAACTTCATGGATGACCCCACATGTGTGTAATTGAATAATATTATGTATTGTATATGTCCACGATCATTATCGACGTTACCACTACAAAGCAAAATATGAAGATGCCGAAAAGACAATTCAACATTGTATCGAAAGCCACTGTATGAACTGAGTACAGGTGTTTTACCAAGTACAGGTATTTACATTTTGACATTGACGGTGATGATGATGTGAAGTACAATCCTTCCAAAGTGACATTGAAATGTTGGATCTGGCGCGATTACTGTGCCCAGCGATATGCTCCTTCACAGCCCAACAATGAAGACGATGAAAGTTGGAGGAGCTAACGAAAAGTCTCTTTAAAAACTTTTAAGATTTGTTCGCAGTGATATTTGTTGAGCCTATTAAACAAAATTGATCGTTAGTGGAACATTTCAACCTGAGATATACCTTTATGGTTTTGGCTGTGTTCCTTTCATTCCTCCTAATTTAGTATATGTTACTGTTTTTACCTTCAATCGTATTGGGTTTGCGATTATTAAGTCCTGAATGCCCGAATGGATTTGGATAAAATTTTCTCCAATTGTCCAGTATAATAACGCACATGACCCATTCTTTTTTGTAACTTCTGGGGTTCATGAGGACGGATTCAAGGTTGATCTATGGACTTCGTTTCAAAGTCATATTTCGAGAATTTTCAGGCAATGGATATGGAAGTTTGCATTAAGGTTCATACTAGGGAAAAATCCTATCGATTTTGGGATTGATGCATCACATTACCAGCATTTCTGCTGAGTCATCATTGAGGCTTCCTGTATATCTCGAGAAATGTGCATCGTAGAGGATAACATACGTTATTTTCGGACCCGCGGCCCCAGCCAAACATGTCTTACTCTGGTGAACTTTGCCCTCAAACTTTCCTGCTAAATCACCATTTTGGTATCTTCGTCCATATTCCTCCTCTGGTTGTCGTCACCACCAGCTTGATCGGTGGCCATCTGGGAGCCGAATAAAAACGCGTGTTTGCCAAAACTAATAACGTAATCAAAGATAAAACATACGCTGCGATCGTTATAAAACTTGGACGGACCAAAAAAACACGTAACATACGCAATCCGTCAAAATTCGCAACAAAATATCCTGAGCGTGAAATCCGCCATATATAATGTAAATTAAATATGCTGATCGTACGTAACAATTCTCTGCCATATTACAGTAGCGTTTACGTTTGATTTTACATGTTAACATGTTTGAAACGGCAGCATCTTATAAACAGTAATGGGAAAATGTTTGATATTCACCGATGAAAATCCTGGGCGCTTCGGTGAAAATCCTGGGCATGCCCAAGCGAACCGGAAAAAATCAGGGGCTTCTGGTTTTATTTCACTAGCTTGAACGTTGCAATAAATACCCTTCAGTTTGTTTTCTTGTTTTGCAATTATTATATACATACTGACGAAGGGTTGTGCACATTGGTGAGCGAAAATATGCAGTATTCATTCAACAATTTGTAATATTTCCAGCCTACCCCGAATTTGCCGTTCAAATAACAGTTGTATCATTATGAATTACTACTCAACTCAAGTTCTCTTCGCATTACCACCAACAGCCATTTATCTAACTATTTCGGCCACATTTATCATTGAAACATCGGTAATCACATCGATAATGTTTTTTCTCCACATTCAAAACATAACTGCTTATTAAATTTACCTCCCGGAAAGGATCACGGGCTTCCCGGTGAGAATCGTGGGCTTCCCGGGTAAAATCAAGGGCATTTTCCGGTAAAAATCTCCTCACGTATGGGCAAGCTCCGCCACAGTGATTAACCCAACTTAATACGAATGGTGTTTGGAAGGTACATGTGAAAGACTGAACCAGAACCATTCCTCCCGATTTTTCGGTCAATAGCATCGTTTTGGACCAATTATTTCATCATGAGTATATGAGTAAATCATTTTACCATCAGAACTGTAAACAAACTGCACTTATTCATACCACACTACCTGATACAACATGTACATAGTGTTTCAGAAAATAGGCTATTCAGTAGAATACATGCATTAACACCACAAATGAGTGTGTCGTAATATTACATGGACAGTATAATGGTTCACATATCTATATACTACATATCTATATAAGTTGTATACTTATTCCATCAGGTGTACAGTAGAAACAACTACACTTACCACACGGTCTTCTCCTGATGACGCCAGTGTGTATTTCGATAAAGTATTTGGAAGTATTTCAGTATGAAGTCAAGTGTGTCGGACTAGATTTATTATTGGAGGGGTGGGGGTGGGTGGCAAGCTGGTTAGAGGAGTCAAGCGACCGAGCGAAGTGAGGTTGATATGTGTTAGCTTACACGGCGTGGGGTCTGGGGGCCCGCTGAAGGGCCCCAGAAGCCAGAGCTTTTTTTCATGTTATGTGGTTGATTCTGAGCTCTCTCTGGCTCGGATTGAGTATTTTTCATTCCACACATGCATGTAAATATTGCTGGTATTTAAATTTATTTATCCCAAAACTACTCATTGTCACTTCACATATCACATGTCATATAACTTGAAGAACTCATGAAAAATGACACTGAATTGCATAATTATTGACCAACAAATGTTAGGCCTATGTAATGCTGTAATGCATCTTAACGTATTTCTGAGTCACAGATTTTTTTGTTGAAAATATATTGTGGGGCTCTACCCCCCTCCCTCCGCTCCCCCACTCCCCCCCCCCTCCCAGTCAAAAATATCAAACGAGGAAAATTACACTCATATTTCGTTACATAGGTGCATACCAACATTTTCTATAGCTTTTTGCTCTCTCTTTTTTCTTTTCTTCTTGCTCTCTCTTTTTTTCTTTTCTTTTTCTCCTTTTTTTCACGGCCCAATAGGGGGGGGGGGGTGCGCCGGGTGCCCCCCCCCCTGAATCCGCCAGTGGTATAATGAGAAACAAAAACAATATTACAATGACCATGCTATAATTATCGTGCATTTGTTGTTATAGACCGTGGGCCAGGTATGACAAACGAGCACATCCCCCCCGCCCCACCATGTCGTGAGTCATGACCTGACTAAACCCCACCAAGTTGTCTCAAGCCCAAAGCAAATTAACACGAATTTGAATGTTATACCAAGGAAAAGTGGGAATGAACTTCACGTTATAACACCATTTAAACATTAGAAACCCCAAATACAATTTTCGGGATTTCGCATACTCGATTTAGGGGGTACATGTATTTCTCTCATTATGAATAGTCTTTCAATAAGTACCCTCTTAATGCATTCTAAGACATTGTAATCGTTGATTATCACATAAGAATATGCAATGGACCACTAAATCAGAAGAAACTGATTATAAAAACGAGTGTGTTGTGGAAATGTGTCGTAAATATATATGTAATCCACATATAAATGAATTACCAATACGTTTTGCCTAGAACTTTGCTTTGGATAGGTAAATCAACTCGAATGGTATAAAAGTGGTTCACAAGTTTAACACAAGAGTGATTATCCTGGAAGTTCGTTAAGCACATGCTCGGTTATTAGGTTCCTATTGATCAACCACGTAAATACTATTTTGTTTAGGGGCGTGTCGTACAATATCATAAACACATTAACTTTGTTATTTCAAAGGTTACGTTATTGGGTATGTTCTTACAAAATACTTGGAGAAACGTTCTTGTATCAGATCAGGGATCATTATTTGCATATTCCCAATAATTCGATATTGTTACTGACACACACATTTACTGTCTGCATGTGATGACAAGTGTTACTACACCCCTGTGATTACTACTACTCTATCACTCTTTCTTGTATTATATTTCGATGTGTATGAATCGGAAAACCAGAGAAATTAGTAAATGTCATTTTTAAAAGTAAGATTTCAGATAGATCCTCTAAAAGCTTTTGCATCGTGTTTTATGTTTGAGGGCAACGTCACGCAGTGGTGTTGCATGTTCTCAATAATTAATCTCCCATGAGACTGCTATGTCAGAGTCCGGACCATCTTTACTGGGAGAAACACATCCTAGAGGATCCCTTGAATAAAACCGTAACAACAGCAGCAGTTGTACGGATTCAACCCATTATAATTTCACTCGCTGTCAGTGTCAGTGATATTGCAACAAACTGTATATAGGTCGAGGTCAAGTGGTGAATTATATAATTTGCCTTTCTTGATATTAGTATGTTGTGGAGCGAGTGTGCAATATGTCAACAGAGTGGGTTATTAGTGCACCATACGATAACGTAACCTCGTGAAACACGCCAATATATCAGAGGAATAATCTCCCAATCTAAGAAATAGCACTCACGTTGTGGGTCTAGGACATGGATACTATGCTAACTGGATGGGAGATTCCAACATAAGAAAAGGAAAATCCCGTGTTAGCCGTCGAATGATGTATCGACATCTTATCGTCCTTTACATGGCACGTCAGTTAAAACTCCCTGTATTATTGAAAGGTGCAAATTTTGAGTCATATGAAAAAGTGTTATTCTTTTCTGGTTTTCAGTACGTTATTTGGTTTAAGCTTACCTACTAAAGTATACAGCAATGAGCCATTTTCTTAACAAGTTATTTTTATCATTGCTAGTATATTGCAATACTAGTATAGCTGCATTGTTTGTGACCGGGGTTTTGACATTGTTCATCATTCTCTTGCGAAGTGGTTCACCTCTCCCCTCTATGATTGACGTCTACATCCGTGCTGCACACAGACAATGACAATTATTCAAACATCTTCCGCTTATTGACAAATTTGGCTTGTTTGGTGTTTAAGCTGTCGGAGACATTACCATTCCGTTTTAAAACGTTTTTCATGGGCATATATGCGGCAATCTGACAAGTTTATTGATTTCCCATAGTTCAACTGACACTGCTCTGAAGTCATGTTGGCAAAGATAACCGAGGTGTATAGAGGGTAGATGAAGAACGGCAAATTTTCCGACATTGTTAATAACTACTGTGGTCACAATAAAACATTGATGAGCATGTAATTTTCGGGCATATGGGATAATATGGCTGGTAATACGGTGGAACTGGGCAGAAGACGAGGTGGGTATTTCAAATTGTTACTGTCCTGTAGATTAGCACAGTCAAGCATATTACAGTACAAGCAGCCGCTTTTCGGCCCAAGTATCATATCCTGCGCCTTCCTCTATATTCAATAATGATTAAAAAGGTGCGAGACGGATTAAATGATATGTTTTCAATGGATGAGTAGTATTAAGGAGCAGTGTACGGTACTTGGGCCCGCTTTTCCTTTGTTTTGTGCGCCACTCAGAATTACCTCTGACTTAAACGAGTTCACACTCTATTGGCTCGAACATATACGAGTAAGCTGGAACTGCATTGCATCAAGGGATACGAAGCACCGAGAATGGCGGTAATATAAACAAACTCAAACTATCTCCACCAGAAACTCGCAACGAAATCAATTAGAAATTGGCATCTGTTTGGGCATACAAGTGCAGATATAAAACTATTATGTTTTTTCGTTCGATTGGAAAGGTATGACAAAATCCATAACTTTCTGCCAATATCACTTTAAATGTTTAGTATGGTTTTATTTGGAGGCACTCGGATTATTTCTTATACTACACTTTTATCATATATTATCTTGGGAGAGTACTATCCAATGTATGGGGGATATCACAATATTGTCCAGCGAGTGTGCAACATGTCAACAGAGTGGGTTATTAGTGCACCATACGTTGACGTAACCTCGTGAAACACGCCAATATATCAGAGGACTAATCTCCCAATCTAAGAAATAGCACTCACGTTGTGGGTCTAGGACATGGATACTATGCCAACTGGATGAGAGTAAGTGTCAATCTATTACCACCGATACAGCCAAATTTTGATGATTCCAATAACAAACGTAAAATACATTTTGCAATAGAAACAAAGCCCGACCAAATACTTTATCAAAAGACACACTGGCGTCATCAGGGGCAGACAGTGTGGCAAATGTAGTTGTTTCTACTGTACATCTGATGGAATTAGTATACAACTGCCCAACAACTTATGAAAATAATCTAGAAATCCGAAACATACCCCCATGGAATAGATATATGACAAGTACATAAGTACCTAATCACAAGCCAAAAGTCTACTGAGTTGATGGTCATCATTCCATGTTGAGAGATTCCATCATTCCATGTTGAGAGATTCCAACGTTAGAAGAGGAAAATCCCGTGTGCCCGTCGAATGATGTATCGACATCTTATCGTCCTTGACATGGCACGTCAGTTAAAACTTCCTGTATCATTGAAAGGCACAAATTTTAAATCATAGGAAAAAGTGTTTTTTCTGGTTTTCAGTACGTTATTTGGTTTTAGCTTTCTTACTAAATTATAACTCGATTCAAAATGATTTTAATTGACCCTATTCTGTGTACAGAAATCGCAAACGGTAGCATGCTAAGTTTTACTGAACCTGCTGTGGCAATTTCAATTGCACTGTAATTTTGGAGCCCAGTGGCTATTATAATGGGGATATTCATGACGTGACTCAAGTATATTTCTGTCAGAGCATCTTTTTTGTTGTTGCGCATAATATCATAAACAATATCGCATGAGGTTTGCTTGATGAAAATAATTTATATCATAAAGTGTATCCAGTCACCTATCCAGTTGTATCTATCTGAAACCATATTCTACATACTGACCATATCAACATGATTGTAAGGGGGTTAAATTCGTGAGTTGTGTGTAAAAGCAAACTTAGAACTAATAAATGAATTCCAGAAAAGTATCTCTTACAAATATACCAAATTTGAGACACATAACTCAATATTCATGGCCTTGGGCCCCTAGTAATCGGGTAAATATCAAGATATTTTCATGATATATATCTGATTTATAAACATCACAGAACGAAATCATATGTAGTGTAAAGAAATTCCATTAGCTTAATTATTTTGTTGGACCCTTGTGACGTCAAGAATATTCGTTAGAATTTGTTTTCACAATATTCCTGCTAATAGGGACATATCTTCATAACTAATCGATATTGGCATGCTGTGAAAACTATGATCAACCCTGATCAATCATTTGTCAAAAAAGTATAATTTGTCAACAATAATAATTTGTAGTATGATGATAATCAGAATTTGTATAATGATTGTAAACGTTATCCATGGATTATTTTGGAATATGTTTTTTGTTTTGTTTGTCGAAATCCATTCGTGCTGTAATAATGATTTCAAATTCATTTCACAATGTTAGCAACCACCACTTGCCTGTATGGGAAGCGAGAGGCTTGTAATTTACAGCTTCACGTTGGGTGACAGAATTTAATTTTGTAAAGCACTATTCAGTCCGGAAAGCCTTGTTTATGAATAACCATGAATAAATAAACCACTTGCTACCTGCCAGACGCAAGCCCTGGACCTTTCACACTTAGAGTTTTACTGAATATAGAGTCACCATTCCTATCGACTCAGACAAACACGCAGAATGGCTTGCATCAACCGCCTGTCACAGTGGTGTATCCTGACATTAGTTTTACTGGTATTGAAATAAAGTTACCGATACTGTTCTTCAACAGACACACGATGATGCATAATGTTCTTTAATAACTCTGAGATCAATAAGATCCATTTACGTGAAATTCAAACTGGGTGGGTTAATTCTAGTTGCTAATGCTACAGCCAACAAAAATGTGGAGGGAAATAAAAAAGCAGACCATACATATCTACAGTGGCTGATTCATGCCATAATGTGTTTGTCCTGAAGACTTTTCGTTGGGACTTTAATTCTGACGACGGAAATGATTAAAATCACGACCGAAACGTTTTCGCTGCAGCGGAAATATTCTCGCCGCGACCAAAACATTCTCGTCGCAGCGAAAATAGTTGTTGTCGCAACTGAAACATTTCGGTCGCAACGAAAACCATTAATGCCGCGACCAAATAATTCTCGCCGCAGCAAAAACTATTGTTGCCGCGACCGATACATTTCTGTTGCAGCGAGAATAATTACCACCGCGGCGATAATTGCACTTAACTCTGAATATTCGCCGCGGCGATAATTGCAATAATAAATCATTTGTTCTCTTAGAGGTGATGAAAGAAAAATGTTCTAACAAGTATGGCCATTCTCGCCGCGGCGATAATCATTTTCGCTGCAGCGGCGAGAACTATTTCGCTGCAGCGAAAATGATTTTGGTCACGACGATAATGTTTTTGTCGCAGCTAAAAGTATTTAATTCGCAGCGAGAATGTTTTCGCCGCAGCGATAACGTTTTGGTCGCAGATTTAATGATTTTGGTCGCGACATAAATTATTTCAGTCGTCACAATTAAATTCGCGACCAAAACTATTCGGGAGAAACGCATTATGGCATGAATCAGCCACCGTACATATCAGAGCAACTCATCCAAACCATATATCAGGAACTTGCGATGAAACGTTACTCGTTACTATTTTCCCGAATGGTTTGGACTGTTCTAAAAATTGGAACCCAAGTTGACTGACAAATGTTTTGGGCGTTATACTTATCTAGCTACGTCAATTTTACCGATGCTAACCTGATGCAATTAATGACAGATTACTCCAAGGTTTATGCATTAGTTCACCGTTGGTGAATCACCAAAACCCACGCCCTATACCATACCATAAAACACATATCCAAAGTTTATATAGTACGGCCTATGAAGTTTCCCTGAAGTTCACTGACTGCCAATCTGGATTACATCTAGGTGATTATTTTTGACTGATCATGACAAGCAATAGACACTGATGAAATTGGAAATATTTGATGGAATATTTTTATTGAGGTTTTTATTGATACATCCATACTAGTTGTATTTGCGTGCTTAAGCCTTGGAAATTGATACCGGCAATTGATACGAAAAAGACGATATTTCAATGGTTTGTGTTGCTTGAAAAACATGAAAAAACTTTCGCCAGAATATTATTTCTGATGGCCTGATAGGCTATGTGCTGCTATTAACTTCTATGCACTCAAAGAAAAATGAAATCTTGTGGAATTTTCAAATGAATCATTGTGATAATGGCATATAGTTGTGTTGCGTACTTTATAACAACACATATCAATGTTTGGTGTGAATGATCTTAGCATTTAATGCTGAATTTGTTCTCAGACCAAATGTGTCTAATGACACCACATGGTTACGAATATACATTACAAATGGTTACGAATATACAAATCGGCATTTTGATCAAGCAAAGACAACCATCATCGCATCTCAACATTCGTTATCGACCTGACAACAATCAATGTGTGTCAGTCGCATTATCCTGTCAAACATAGACCAAGTTTCATTTTGCATTTTACCAGATCATGTTAACCACAAATAGCGCACATGCTATAATGAATTTTCGCAGATATACGTACATTTTGAGGCTAACTTAATCAGTTAATGAAAACTATGTGATTCATCACATCCCATGGTTAATATAATTACAAACAGTATAAACCAACTTTGCTTTCGTACAGCAAGTTTCAAGGGTCGATAAAATATCATTAACAGTGTTGAACCAGTGTTTCTGTTACCGATTTAACAGTGCTCGCATAGTTGTTTACAAATAACTGAAACAAACAGAAAACAACAAAAAAGTAAAGGGTAAACTAAAATTAGACTACTGTGAATGAATTCCGATGGTTTCCCCATTCATATTATAGGAAACTTCCCTGAAATGAACGAAAACAATACACAGACAGAAATACACTGTATAAATACGATGTGAGTTATGATTCTGGATATCTTCCCTGAGATAGATGGGGAATGTAGTGTGGGAATTCGGTCGAAAATAGTCCCATGTTAGCCCAACTAATCACAGTGATGTATGGGACATACGCGTGAAAGACTGAATCAGAACCACTCCCACAGTTGTCTGGTTTTGCAGTTTGTTGCTTGTAGTTTTTACAATGTGTGCATTAGGGCCTTGTTTTCGACATAATTTCACAAGTACAATAGCCAAGCTGTACATTAGAAAAACAGAGGTGTCAGCGATCCTCACCAAATGCCCATTCTGATCAAGTGGGAGCGTTTCAAACATCGAGGGAATCGTCTCGGCCCTCGACTAGGGTTATTGGATAAACCATGTTACCTTCCAGACCATCTGAAAACCTGGGCTTGTTCATGACCAATTAAAATATACAACATAGTTATGTATATCTCTAACAATTGTACAGAATCGAGTCGGGCATATGTATCACATGGTGTGAAAATTCTCTTTCCTAGCAACAGAAATAAAATCTGGAAATATCCTTCATTACTCTTAGTTTCAATGGGTAGTTTGATCGGTATCATTCCATTTGTGTATCCCATATAATCATTCAACGAGAATAATGAGTTTCTTGAATCTAACCTTCTGACAAGCTAATCAATGGCCTGGAATGCCCCCCTTATATTATGGCTCGCAACATGTTTATTAATTTGTTCCAAAGGCATAATTGGATGTATCTAGATATAGAAGTTGATGCATAGAGATATTCAACTGAATTGAAATTTTAAATCTATGAATAGGAAAAGCACAATAATTTTCCATACATTTGTTTTTAAAAATAATTTGTTCAAGGGATGATTAATTAGTTATAGTATAGTATCGCATAGTACACATCTGGAAAGGAATTTCCTTGGAACAAAAGTGACATAACATATCAGTTTTTGTACACTCAGTAACCAGGAAAGAAAATATTAACCCATGTGATAAAAATAGCGATGATTCTGCTAGTTGTATCTGGTATTATGGAATTTTCCCTCGGCAGGGACGGTCTGCAATCTGTTCTCGCGTAATCTTTTGTTATTCCTTGTGTGATTGTGATCCTATGTTTATTTGTGTGGCTATGGTATGGCTGTGTGTGGTGTAACATAAAAACATTCCACAAATGCCATATATTCAGGTGGAAACAGAGAATAGTTTGTAATCCAACTGAGACAATATTCAATAAGAATTGATAGTGTTACCCGAGACATATCAATTCCAATAAATGGAGCCACCCTCCATATACCACCAATATTTTGCCAGGGAGATTGTTCATTGGAAGCGTATTGCTTGGGTTACCTTGATATTTTAGACTTCTAATGCATTATATATTACACACTATCGATACCATATATTGCAGGCATCCATACAGCGGATGATTAGACATGAAACACTGTACATTCAGGATTATTCAGTATCATATCATTCCACGGTCCTTGTCTATATTGTTCAGAATATTAATTCTCAACGGGGTATTCGTGTGTTCATTTAACAACATTTCTGTTGCTGTACATTTGTATGAAAGTATGAAATGCCCAACTAATTCTTGTATCTTTTGAATTAAAAAGCCTAAGCAATTTACCACAATCTGATACTACTGCTCGAATACAATTTTCACCTGACCACAATTTTATACTCGGATCTGTTCCTGATGGAAATCGAGGCTCCCACCATGAGTGCGATATCAAATATTTATTGGCATAAACATCGTGAAATTGGCTGAATTTTAGTGTTGCATTCAGTGACTAAAATTAACATTAGAATGCTCAGATGTAGAGCTAGAAATCAGATGAAAACATATCGAATTGATCCAACAATCTATAACCCCGTTATGGGCAAAATAGTTTGAGGTTTAAATTTTACCATAAATGAAATTGACAAAAAAACCATGTAGACTGTACCAGATATCACAGTATTGCATGTCCGAAAATTTCTGCATTGATCTCACAAGAAAATATTGACTCATCTGTGGATGATAAGTACAATAATTGGCGTGTCTTACTGATAAGAAACTGTAAAAAATTACCTTGAGGTGTTTGGTAATAATATACACCAATATAACACATAGCATAATCATTTGGTTTGTCAATGTTATTACTTGCAATTTCGGATGGTGATTCAAGATTGCACATCCAATATTGGTTTGATGCCGCCAAGTAATATCTCCTCTTCAATCAAGCAAAAACCTGGTCAAGGATTTACGCCAAAGTCGGACTTTGATGAACGTCAGATAACGGCCGTAAACGTGGACCGTTTCGTTCACGTTTGATGATAACATTGATATATTGCTAGAGATTACTCTCACGTTCCTGAACAGATGGCTACCGTAGACGACAACTGGTTGTCAACGACGATAAGAAGCGGGAAGGTACATAACGCACTCCGAATTCTGGTACCTTATATCGAATGTGTATTCAATTTATGTAAGATCAACAGAAAAGGTTTAGGTTCATGAGGATTGTACCTAATATGCGTAAAAAAGTATTATTGCCGGCAAATAACTGTATGACAAAGTATATCAAACGAAGAGAAGAAAGTGACAATATCGTAGGAATAGACCGTTGTAATAATTTACGAAAAAAAAACAAATTATGACAAATCAGAGTTGCTAATCAACAAAAAATCGAAAGAAGAAAGAGATAACTGTGCGTACAGTTAATGAGAGATCGAAAATGAATAGAAACATAATTATCTATATTTTGCAAAATATCGGTTTACACATTCTTGTTGTCTTTCATCACCATATTCTATATACTGACCATATCAACATGGTTGTAAGGGGCTTAAATTCGTGAGTGGTGTGTAAAAACAAATTTAAAACAAATAAATAAATTCCAGAAAAGTCTAACATACATATTTGAGACACATAACTCAATTTTCATGGCCTTTGGCCCCTAGCAATCGGGTTGCTATAGGGCAAATATCAAGATATTTTTATGATATATCTCTGATTTATAAACATCACAGAACGAAATCATATGTAGTGTAAAGAAATTCCATTAGCTTAATTAACTTGTTGGACCCTTGTGACGTCAAGAATATTCGTTAGAATTTGTTTTCACGATATTTCTGCTAATAGGGACATATCTTCATAACTATTTGATATTGGCATGCTGTGAAAACTATGATCAACCCTAATCTATCATCAACCCTGATCTATCATTCTATCATCTATCATTCAGCACTGGATGTGTTGATCCAAGTGCTAATTTTATATCAACAAAACATGAAAATGATAATGAAAACAATGAAACATAACCAGAATATACGTGTCATATAAAGTACTATGAAACTGTATAACAAACTATAGTAGTTTGCTGATTACAAAAATATATTATTATGACCTACAATGCCCATGCACCCATCTTAATATATTGTATTAAGATAACTCCACTGCTGGTCATAGATAACATAATGACATTTGCAGAACAACATTTGCAGAAAAAAAATCCTATTGTCATTCTTGTACTTCCATAGTTTCCAAATATATATATGGCAATATGAAAATGCCTCGTATTTTATATGATATTTTCCTGGAACTACTGAAGACACCATGATTCTTACACTTCTAACATGGTTTGATTTGCTCTAGAAATTGAAATCCAATTTGGCTGACAAAGTCATGGGCTTTTTCCATAACTACGCGAATTCTATTGATGATATTCTGATGGGATTAATGACCGATTACTCCAAATGTTTCTGCATCAGTTCACCTTTGCTGAGTCATCAAATCCCACGCTGCATGAAACACATATCCAATGTTTATGCAGCACGGCCTATGAAGTTTCCGTAAAGTTTACTGACTACCAATCTGGTTTGCATCAGACTGATTATTTCTGACTGATCATCAAGATCAATATTGGCAATGATGAAAGTAGAAGTTCTCCTGTAGTATTGACCATGGTATTATTGTTGTCTGGGACTACATGTATTGTCTGACTATTTTGTGGGACTACAGGTTTAAAGTTTGTGTGAATATTTTTTCTTGCCCACCGCGTATGTTCTATTCATCATATTGTTTCGAATTTTAGTCTCGTTTATACATATTTAACGTCAAAAGAAACGAAGAGTGGCAACTTTCAGTCCTTGGATTTGATCAGGCCAAGACAACGGCTATCATATCTCATAATTCTGTATCGACATAAACAATCGATGTATGTGTGTGTGATCAGGGCACTGCTTCAACAGGGGACAGAACTGAACTTGAGGTCAATCTTGGCGACAAATCACCAACGGCTATCATCTGTAATCACCAAAGACTTGCATTATGGCGATAAGAGAAAAGAGCAATGCCATCACATGTACCCCCAAACACTGCTGCAAGCTGGCGATGGCAATATTATTCCGCCAAAAGTGTTTCATGAATCTTTTCCTTTCAGGAACCACAACTAGCACATATTTTATCTGATATTGCAGACACACATTATATTCGTGGCTGATACACCTGTAAAAACAATGTTATTATCATAATCTTGCTGGATGCGAATTCTACAGTTCAGCTGGCACTACATTTTTTTCAAGTTTGCTTGTGTATAAAGTTCAGAAGGTCATCAAAATAACGTTCGCAATCAGTGGCACTGTTCTCTAACAAATGATTTGTATAAATATTTTAAAATAACAGAAAACAAACCTTTGAAAACTCAATCTGTAAGCTACAACGTTAGTTATTCATACCGATTTACTAGAATCAACGAAACTAAAATCAGTATAGGTGGCTTTCTCTGATATGCCATAAAATAAAGGGAGAAAACATGCTGGCAGCGAATCAGTGTGAATACACGGTGAAATATGATTCTGGATTTTTTCCCTGTGATAGATGTGGAATGGAGTGTGGGAAATCCACAGAAGTAGTCCCCTATTAACCCAACTTAATACGAATGGCGTTTGGAAGGTACATTTGAAAGAATGAACCAGAACCATTCCTTCAGATTTTTCGGTCAATAGCATCGTCTTGGACCAATTCTTTCATCAGGAGTATATGAATGAATCATTTTACCGTCAGAACCGTAAACAAACTACACTAATCCATACCAAACTACCTGATACAACATGTACATAGTGTTTCAGAAAATAGGCAATTCAGTAGAATACATGCATTAACACTATAAATGAGTGTGTCGTAATATTACATGGACAGTATAATGGTTCACATATCTATATACTATATTTCTTCCATCAGGTGTACAGTAGAAACAACTACACTTACCACATGGTCTGCCCCTGATGACGCCAGTGTGTATTTCGGTAAAGTATTTGGACGGGCTTAGTTTCTATTGCAAAATGTTGTATTTTACGTTTGTTATTGGAATCATCAAAATTTGGCTCTGGTAACAGATTGTTACTTACATACAAACATATAGGTTATGAATATTTTGATTTAAATATCTGATACAACCGTTGTAATTGAAATCGTGATCTATAAAATATCATAATTACCTGTCTGCGTCAGTTCACGCCAATTGAGCATGTCTGTATAATGTAAAAAAACACAATTACAATGACCATGCTATAATTGTCGTGCATCTTTTGTTATAGACCGTGGGCCAGGTATGACTCACGAGCACACCCCCCCCCCCACCATGTCGTGAGTCATGACCTGACTAAACCCCACCAAGTTGTCTCAAGCCCAAAGCAAATTAACACGATTTTGAATGTTATACCAAGGAAAAGTGGGAATGAACTGCACGTTATAACTCCATTTAAACATGAGAACCCTAAATACAATTTTCGGGATTTCGCATACTCGATTTAGGTGGTACATGTATTTCTCTCATTTTGAATAGTCCCCTCGTAATGCATTCTAAGACATTGTAATCGTTGATTATCACATTTCTATAAGACTATGCAATGGACCACTAAATCAGAAGGAACTGATTATAAAAACGAGTGTATTGTGGTAATGTGTGGTAAATATATATGTAACCCACATATAAATGAATTACCAATACGTTTTGCCTAGAACTGTACTTTGGATAGGTAAATCAACTCGAATGGTATAAAAGTGGTTCACAAGTTTAACACAAGAGTGATTATCCTGGAAGTTCGTTGAGCACATGCTCGGTTATTCGGTTCCTATTGATCAACCACGTCGATACTATTTTGTTTAGGGGCGTGTCGTACAATATCATAAACACATTAACTTTGTTATTTCAAAGGTTACATTATTGGGTTACAAAATACTTGGAGAGAGACGTTGTTGTGTCAGTTCAGGGATCATTATTTGCATGTTCCCAATGTTTCGAGATTGTTACTGACACACACATTTACTGTCTGCATGTGATAACAGGTATTACTACGCCCCTGTGATTACTACTACTCTATCACTCTTTCTTGTATTATATTTCTATGTGTATGAATCGGAAAACCAGAGACATTAGTAAATGTCATTTTTAAAAGTAAGATTTCAGAGAGATGCTGTAAAAGCTTTTGCATCGTGTTTTATGTTTGAGGGCAATGTCACGCAGTGCTGTTGCATGTTCTCAATAATTGATCTCCCATGAGACTGCTATGTCAGAGTCCGGACCAGCTTTACTGTGAGAAACAAATCCTAGAGGATCCCTCGAATAAAACCGTAACAACAACAGCAGTTGTACGGACTCAACACATTATAATTTCACTCGCTGCCAGTGTCAGTGATATTGCAACAAACTGTATATAGGTCGAGGTCAAGTGGTAAATTATATAATTTGCCTTTCTTGATATTAGTATGTTGTGGAGCGAGTGTGCAACACGTCAACAGAGTGGGTTATCAGTGCACCATACGATAACGTAACCTCGTGAAACACGCCAATATATCAGAGGAATAATCTCCCAATCTAAGAAATAGCACTCACGTTGTGGGTCTAGGACATGGATACTATGCTAACGGGATGAGAGATTCCAACATTAGAAGAGGAGAATCCGGTGTAAGCCGTCGAATGATGTATCGACATCTTATCGTCCTTTACATGGCACGTCAGTTAAAACTCCCTGTATTATTGAAAGGCACAAGTTTTGAATCATTTGAAACAGTGATCTTTTTTCTGGTTTTCTGTACGTTTTTTTCGTTTTAGCTTTCTTACTATAGTATACAGCAATGAGCCACTTTCGTAACAAGTGATTTTGTATCATTACTAGTATATTGCAATACTAGTATAGCTGCATTGTTTGTGACCGGGGTTTTGACATTGTTCATCATTCTCTTGCGAAGTGGTTCACATCTCCCCTCTATGATTGACGTCTACATCCGTGCTGCACACAGACAATGACAATTATTCAAACATCTTCCGCTTATTGACAAATTTGGCTTGTTTGGTGTTTTAGCTGTCGGAGACATTAACATTCCGTTTTAACACATTTTTCATGGGCATATATGCGGCAATCTGACAAGTCTATTGATTTCCCATAGTTCAACTGACACTGCTCTGAAGTTATGTTGGCAAAAATAACCGAGGTGCATAACGGGTAGATGGAGAACGGCAAATTGTTTTCCGACATTGTTATTAACTACTTTGGTCACAATAAAACATTGATGAGCATGTAATTTTCAGGCATATGGGATAATATGGCTGGTAATACGGTGGAACTGGGCAAAAGACGAGGTGGGTATTTCAAATTGTTACTGTCCTGTAGATTAGCGCAGTCAAGCATAATACAGCACAAGCAGCCGCTTTTCTTTTGTTTTGTGCGCCACTCAGAATTATCTCTGACTTAACCGAGTTCACACTCGATAGACTCGAACGGCCCAAGTATCATACACTGCGCCTTAATACTACTCGTCCACTAAATGAATGCCATTTAATCCGTCTCGCACCTTTTTAATCCTAATTGAATATAGAGGGAGGCGCATGATATGATACTTGGGCCACTCGGACATATACGAGTAAGCTGGAATTGCATTGCATCAAGGGATACGACGCACCAAGAATGGCGGTAATATAAACAAACTCAAACTATCTTCACAAGAAACAGGCAACAAAATCAATGAGAAATGGGCATCTGTTTGGGCATACAAGTGCAGATATATAACTATTATGTTTTCTTCGTTCGATTGGAAAGGTATGACAAAATCCATAACGTTCTGCCAATATCACTTTAAATGTTCAGTATGGTTGTATTTGGAGGTACTCGGATTATTTCTTATATTACACTATTATTTCTTATTATTTCTTATATCATATATTATCTTGGGAGAGTACTATCCAATGTATGGGGGATATCACAATATTGCCGAGCGAGTGCGCAACATGTCAACAGAGTGGGTTATTAGTGCACCATACGATAACGTAACCTCGTGAAACACACCAATATATCAGAGGAATAATCTCCCAATCTAAGAAATATCACTCACTTTGTGGGTCTAGGACATGGATACTATGCTAACGGGATGAGAGATTCCAACATTACAAGAGGAGAATCCCGTGTAAGCCGTCGAATGATGTATCGACATCTTATCGTCCTGGACATGGCACGTCAGTTAAAACTCCCTGTATTATTAAAAAAGTGCAAATTTTAAATCATATGAGGAAGTGTCATTTTTTCTGGTTTTCGTCCAAATAATATTCGGTTTTAGCTTTCTCATTAGAGTCTAACTCGGTTCAAAATGATTTTAGTTACCCTATTAAGTTTACAGAAAACGGAGACTGTAATGTGCTACTGAACCTGCTGTGGCAACTTCTATTACACTGTAATTTTGGAGCCCAGTAGTTATAATAATGAGGATATTCATGACGTGACTCAAGCAGATTACTGTCAGAGCCTTTTTGTGATTTTGTTGTGTGTAATATCATAAAACAATATCGGATGAAGTTTGATTGAAGAAAATAATTAATATAATATTAAAGTGTATCCAGTCACCTATCCAGTTTTATTCAGTTGGAAACATATTCTACATACTGACCATATCAACATGGTTGTATGGGGTTTAAATTCGTGAGTGGTGTGTAAAAACAAACTCAGAACTACTAAATTAATTTCTCTCATACACATTTTTTTTTCCAAATTTGAGACACGTATGTCATTATTCAGGGCCTTGGGCCCCTAGCAATCAAGTTGCTATAGGATAAATATTAATATATTTTTATGATATATATATCTGAATTATAAACAGCATAGAACGACATAACATTATGCAGTGTGAAGAAATTTCATTAGCCTAATTAACTTGTTGGGCCCTTGTGACGTCAAGAATTTTCTTTACAATTTGTTATCGCAATATAAGGATATATCTTCATAACTAATAGATATTGGCATGCTGTGAAAACTATGATCAACCCTGATCTATCATCTGTCAAAAAAGTATAATTCATAAACAATTATACAGTAATTTGTAGTAAGATGATAATAATAATTATTTGTATAATGATTGTAAATGTTGTCCATGGATTATGTTTGGAATATATTTTTCGTTTTGTTTGTCGATATCCATTTGTTGATATGCTGTAATAATAATTTCAAATTTATATTTACAATGACCACTTGCCTGCATGGGAAGCCAGAGGCTTGTAATTTACTGCTTCACGTTGAGTGACAGAATTTGATTGTGTAAAGCACTATTCAGTCAGGAATAGTCTTTTTCATGAATATCCATGATCACATAAACCACTTGCTACGTGCCAGACGCAAGCACTGGACCTTTTTCACTTGGAGTTTCACTGAATCTAGACCACTCCTTTCGACTCAGGCAAACCCGCAGAATGGCTTGCAATAACCGCCTGTCACTATGGTGTATCCTGACTTTAGTTGGACTGGTATTGAACTAAAGTGACCGATACTGTTCTTCAACAGACACACGACGATGCATAAATTTCTTTAACAACTTTGATATCAATAATATCCATTTACATGAAATTCAAACTGGGTGGGTTAATTATAGTTGATAATACTACATCCAACATAAATGTTGAGTGAAAAAGTACGGACTATACATGTCAGAGCAACTCATCTAAACCATATATCAGGGACTTGTAAAGAAACGTTACTAGTTACTCTGTTCTCGAATGGTTTGGTCTGCTCTAAAAATTGGAACCCAAGTTGACTGACAAATATTATGGGCGTTATATTCTCTAGTTACGTCAATTCCAACGATGATAACCTGGTGCAATTAATAACAGATTACTCCCAGCTTTGCATACATTAGTTCACCGTTGGTGAATCACCAAAACCCACGCCCTAGTCCATACCATAAAACACATATCCAATGTTTATACAGTACGGCCTATGAAGTTTCCCTAGAGTTCACTGACTGCCAACCTGGATTACATCTAGGTGATTATTTTTGCCTGATCATGACAAACAATAAAAATATTCTTTGGTAATATTATTATTGTTTTTTTTAATTGATATATCCATGCTAGTTGTATTTGCGTGCTTAAGCCTTTAAAATTGATACCGGCAATTGATACGTACAAGACGATATTTCAATGGTTTGTGTTGCTTGAATAACATGAAAAAACTTTCGCCAGAGTATTATTTATGATGACCTGATATAAAAGGCTATCTGTTGCTATTAACTGCTATACACTCGTAGAAAAATGAAATCTTGTAGACTTTAAACGAATCATCGTGGTAATGGCATATAGTTGTATGTTACGTAATTTATAACAAGACATATCAATGTTTGGTATGAATAATCTTAGCATTTAATGCTGAATTTGGTCTCGGTCCAAATGTGTCTAATAACACCACATGATTACGAATATACATTACGGTCGACACGTCACGGTATCACTTGTGCAAATTTTGCTTAAAACGGAAAGCAAGTCGGCATTTTGATCAAGCAAAGACAGCCATCATCGCATCTCAACATTGGTTATCGACCGGACAACAATCAATGTGTGTCAGTCGCATTATCCTGTCAAACATAGACCAGGTTTCATTCTGCATTTTGCCAGTTCATGTTAACCACAAATAACGCACATGCTATTATGTATTTTTGCAGATATACGTACATTTTGAGGTTAAGTGATTCATCACATCCCATGGTTAATATAATAACAAACAGTATAAACCAACTTTGCTTTCGTACAGCAAGTTTCAAGGGTCAATAAAAAAAACATTAACCGTGTTGAACCAGTGTTTCTGCTACCAATTTAACAGTGTTCGCATAATTGTTTACAAATAACTGAAACAAACAGAAAACAACAAAAAAGTAAAGGGTAAACTAAAATTAGAGCGAGTAACTGTGAATGAATTCCGGTGGTTTCCCCATTCATATTAACGGAAACTTCCCTGAAATAAACGAAAACGATACACAGATACACAGAAATACACTGTATAAATACGCTGTGAGTTATGATTCTGGATAACTTCCCTGAGATAGATGGGGAATGTGGTGTGGGAAATCGGCCGAAAATAGTCCCTTGTTAGCCCAACTAATCACAGTGATGTATGGAACATACGCGTGAAAGACTGAATCAGAACCACTCCTACAGTTGTCTGGTTTTGCAGTTTGTTGCTTGTAGATTTTACAATGTGTGCGTTTGAGCCTTGTTTTTGACATAATTTCACAAATACAATAGCCAATCTGTACATTAGAAATACAGAAGTGTCAGCGATCCTCACCAAATGCCCACTCTGATCAAGTGGGAGCGTTTCAAGCATCGAGGGAATCGTCTTGGCCCTCGACTAGGGTTATTGGATAAACCATGTTACCATCCAGACCATCTGAGAACCTGGGCTTGTTCATGACCAATTAAAATATACAACATAATTATGTATATTTCTAACAATTGCACGGAATCGAGTCGGGCATATCTATCACATGGTGTAAAAATTATGTTTCATAGCAACAGAAATGAAATCAGGAAATATCCTTCATTACAGAGAACTGTTAGGATTAAGATAAGCAATGGCCTCGTGGCTCACAACATGTTCACTTGTTCCAAAGGCATAATTTGATTTACCTAGAATATAAGTTGATTCATCGAAATATTCAACTCAAATCTATAATCTTCCATACAATAATCTTCCGTACACAATAATCTGCCGTACATTTGCATTTATAAATAACTTTGTTCAAGGGATGATTAATTAGTTATAGTATGGTATCGCATAGTACACATCTGGAAAGGAATTCCCTTGGAACAAAAGTGACATCACATATCAGTTTTTGTACACTCAGTAACCAGGAAAGAAAATATTAACCCATGTGATATAAATAGCGATGGTTTAGCAAACTGCTAGTTGTATCTGGTATTATGGAACATTCACTCGGCAGGGACGGTCTGCAATCTGTTCTCGCGTAATCTTTTGTTATTCCTTGTGTGATTGTGATCCTATGTGTATTTGTGTGGCTATGGTATGGCTGTGTGTGATGTAACATAAAAACATTCCAAAAATGCCATATATACAGGTGGAAACGGAGAATAGTTTGTAATCCATCTGAGAAAATATTCAATAACAATTGATAGTGTTACCCGAGACATATCAATTCCAATAAATGGAGCCACACTCCATATACCACCAATATTTTGCCAGGGAGATTGTTCAGTGGAAGCGTATTGCTTGGGTTACCTTGATATTTTAGACTTCTAATGCATTATATATTACACACTATCGATACCATATATTGCAGGCATCCATACAGAGGATGAATATACATAAAACACTGTACATTCAGTATTATTCAGTATCATATCATTCCACGGTCCTTGTGTATATTGTTCAGAGTAATAATTCTCAACGGGGTATTCGTGTGTTCATTTAACAGCATTTCTGTTGCTGTACATTTGTATGAAAGTATAAAATGCCCAACTAATTCTTGTATCTTTTGAATTGAAAAGCCTAAGCAATTTACCACAATTTGATACTACTGCTCGATAAGAAGCGGGAAGAAGCGGGAAGGTACGTAACGCACTCCGAATTCTGGTACCTTATATCGAATGTGTATTCAGTTTATGTAAGATCAACAGAAAAGGTTCAGGTTCATGAGGATTGTACCTAATATGCGTAGAAAAAGTGTTATTGCCGGCGAATAACTGTATGACAAAGTATATCAAACGAAGAGAAGAAAGTGACGATATCATAGGAATAGATCGTTGTAATAATTTACGAAAAAAAGCAAATTATGACAAATCAGAGCTGTTAATCAACAAAAAATCGAAAGAGGAAAAAGATAACTGTGCGTACAGTTAATGAGAGATAAAAAATGAATAGAAACATAATTATGTATATATTTGGCAAAATATGGGTTTACACACTCTCGTTGTCTTTCATCACTACATCATGTATATTCTATATACTGACCATATCAACATGGTTGTAAGGGGCTTAAATTCGTGAGTGGTGTGTAAAAACAAATTTAAAAATAATAAATAAATTCCAGAAAAGTCTATCATACATATATACCAAATTTGAGACACATAACTCAATTTTCATGACCTTTGGCCCCTAGCAATCGGGGTGCCATAGGGCAAATATCAAGATATTTTTATGATATATCTCTGATTTATAAACATCACAGAACGAAATCATATGTAGTGTAAAGAAATTCCATTAGCTTAATTTACTAAGTGACTCAAGAATATTCGTTAGAATTTGATTTCACAATATTTCTGCTAATAGGGACATATCGTCATAACTATTTAATATTGGCATGCTGTGAAAACTAGGATCATCCCTGATCTATCATTCTATCATCTATCATTCAAACTGGATGTGATGATCCAAGTGCTAATTTTATATCAACAAAACATGAAAATGATAATGAAAGCAATGAAACATAACCAGAATATACGTGTCATATAAACTACTATGAAACTGTATAACAAACTATAGTAGTTTGCTGATTACACAAATATATTATTATGACCTACAATGCCCATGCACCCATCTTAATATATAGTATGGTCATAGATAACATAATGACATTTTCAGAACAACAAATACGTGTTTGAAAATAAAAATCCTATTGTCATTCTTGTACTTTCATAGTTTCCAAATATATATATATTGCAATATGAAAATGCCTCGTATTTTATATGATATTTTCCTGGAACTACTGAAGACACCATGCTTCTTACACTACTAACATGGTTTGATTTGCTCTAGAAATTGAAATCCAATTTGGCTGACAAAGTCATGGGCGTTATCCATAACTACGCGAATTCTATTGATGATAACCTGATGGGATTAATGACCGATTACTCTGAATGTTTCTGCATCAGTTCACCTTCGCTGAGTCATCAAATCCCATGCAATAAGGAAAAACATAGCCAATGTTTATGAAGCACGGCCTATGAAGTTTCCGTAAAGTTTACTGACTACCAATCTGGTTTGCATCAGACTGATTATTTCTGACTGATCATCAAAATCAGTATTGGCAATGATGAAAGTAGGAGTTCCCCCGTAGTATTGACTATGGTATTATTGTTGTCTGGGACTATTGTCTAACTATTTCTGGGGCTATTATGGTCTATTTACGGGCTTAAAGTGTGTGGGAATATTTTTTCTTGCCCACCGCGTATGTTCTATTCGTCATGTCGTTTCGAATTTTATATGTCTCGTTTATACATATTTAACGTCAAAAGAAACGCAGATTGGCAAGACAACCGCTATCACATCTCATAATTCTGTATCGACGTAAACAATCGATGTATGTGTGTGTGATCAGGGCACTGCTTCAAAAGGGGACAGAACTGAACTTGAGATCAGTCTTGGCGACAAATCACCAACAACTATCACCTGTAATCACCAAAGACTTGCATTATGGCGATAAGAGAAAGGAGCAATGCCATCACTAGTACCCCCAAACACTGCTGCCTGCTGGCGATGGCAATATTATTCTGCCAAACGTGTTTCATGAATCTTTTCCTTTCAGGAACTACAACTAGCTCATATTTTATCTAATATTGCAGACACACATTATATTCGTGGCTTGTTCACCTCTGAAAACAATGTTATTATCATAGTTTTGCTGGATGAGAATTCTACAGTTTAGCTGGCACTACATTTTTTCAAGTTTGCTTGTGTATAAAGTTCGGAAGGTCATCAAAATAACGTTCGCAACCAGTGGTACTGTTCTTTAGCACATCATTTGTATAAATATTTTAAAATAACAGAAAAAAACTTTGAAAACTCAATCTGTAAACTAGAACGTTCGTTATTCATACCGATTTACTAGAATCAACGAAACTAAAATCAGTATAGGTGGCTTTCTCTGATATGCCATGAAATAAAGGGAGAAAACATCCTGGCAGCGAATCAGTGTGAATACACAGTGAATTATGATTCTGGATTTCTTCCCTGTGATAGATGTGGAATGGAGTGTGGGAAACCCACAGAAGTAGTCCCCTATTAACCCAACTTAATACGAATGGTGTTTGGAAGGTACATGTGAAAGAATGAACCAGAACCATACCTTCCGATTTTTCGGTCAATAGCATCGTCTTTGACCAATTCTTCCATCAGGAGTATATGAATGAATCATTTTACCATCAGAACCGTAAACAAACTGCACTTATTCATACCACCCTACCTGATACAACATGTACATAGTGTTTCAGAAAATAGGCTATTCAGTAGAATACATGCATTAACACCACAAATGAGTGTTTCGTAATATTACATGGACATTATAATGGTTCACATATCTATATACTACATATCTATATAAGTTGTATACTTCTTCCATCAGGTGTACAGTAGAAACAACTACACTTACCACACGGTCTGCCCCTGATGACGCCAGTGTGTATTTCGATAAAGTATTTGGAAGTATTTCAGTATGAAGTCAAGTGTGTCGGACTAGATTTATTATTGGAGGGGTGGGGGGTGGGTTGCAAGCTGGTTAGAGGAGTCAAGCGACCGAGCGAAGTGAGGTTGATAGGTGTTAGCTTACACGGCGTGGGGTCTGGGGGCCCGCCCAAGGGCCCCAGAAGCCAAAGCTTTTTTTCATGTTCTGTGGTTGATTCTGAGCTCTCTCTGGCTCGGATTGAGTATTTTTCATTCCACACATGCATGTAAATATTGCTGGTATTTAAATTTATTTATCCCAAAACTACTCATTGTCACTTCACATATCATATGTCATATAACTTGAAGAACTCATGAAAAATGACACTGAATTGCATAATTATTGACCAACGAATGTTAGGCCTATGTAACGCTGTAATGCATCTTAACATATTTCTGAGTCACAGATTTTTTTGTTGAAAATATATTGTGGGGCTCTACCCCCCTCCCTCCGCTCCCCCACTCCCCCCACCCCCCAGTCAAAAATATCAAACGAGGAAAATTACAATCATATTTCGTTACATAGGTGCATACCAACATTTTCTATAGCTTTTTGCTCTCTCTTTTTTCTTTTCTTCTTGCTCTCTCTTTTTTCTTTTCTTTTTCTCCTTTTTTTCACGGCCCAATACGGGGGGGGGGGGGGGCGGGGGGAGTGCGCCGGGTGCACCCCCCCCCTGAATCCGCCAGTGGTATAATGAAAAACAAAAACAATATTACAATGGCCATGCTATAATTGTCGTGCATTTGTTGTTATAGACCGTGGGCCAGGTATGACTCACGAGCACATCCCCCCCCCACCCTGTCGCGAGTCGTGGCCTGACTAAACCCCACCAAGTTGTCTCAAGCCCAAAGCAAATTAACACGAATTTGAATGTTATACCAAGGAACAGTGGGAATGAACTTCACGTTATAACACCATTTAAACATTAGAAACCCCAAATACAATTTTCGGGATTTCGCATACTCGATTTAGGTGGTACATGTATTTCTCTCATTATGAATAGTCTTTCAATAAGTACCCTCTTAATGCATTCTAAGACATTGTAATCGTTGATTATCACATTTCTATAAGACTATGCAATGGACCACTAAATCAGAAGAAACTGATTATAAAAACGAGTGTGTTGTTGAAATGTGTCGTACATATATATGTAATCCACATATAAATGAATTACCAATACGTTTTGCCTAGAACTTTGCTTTGGATAGGTAAATCAACTCGAATGGTATAAAAGTGGTTCACAAGTTTAACACAAGAGTGATTATCCTGGAAGTTCGTTAAGCACATGCTCGGTTATTAGGTTCCTATTGATCAACCACGTAAATACTATTTTGTTTAGGGGCGTGTCATACAATATCATAAACACATTAACTTTGTTATTTCAAAGGTTACGTTATTGGGTATGTTCTTACAAAATACTTGGAGACACGTTCTTGTATCAGATCAGGGATCATTATTTGCATATTCCCAATAATTCGATATTGTTACTGACACACACTGTCTGCATGTGATGACAAGTGTTACTACACCCCTGTGATTACTAGTACTTTATCACTCTTTCTTGTATTATATTTCGATGTGTATGAATCGGAAAACCAGAGAAATTAGTAAATGTCATTTTTAAAAGTAAGATTTCAGAGAGATGCTGTAAAAGCTTTTGCATCGTGTTTTATGTTTGAGGGCAATGTCACGCAGTGCTGTTGCATGTTCTCAATAATTAATCTCCCATGAGACTGCTATGTCAGAGTCCGGACCAGCTTTACTGTGAGAAACACATCCTAGAGGATCCCTCGAATAAAACCGTAACAACAGCAGCAGTTGTACGGACTCAACACATTATAATTTCACTCGCTGCCATTGTCAGTGATAATGCAACAAACTGTATATAGGTCGAGGTCAAATGGTGAATTATATACTTTGCCTATTTTGATATTAGTATGTTGTGGAGCGAGTGTGCAACACGTCAACAGAGTGGGTTATTAGTGCACCATACGATAACGTAACCTCGTGAAACACGCCAATATATCAGAGGAATAATCTCCCAATCTAAGAAATAGCACTCACGTTGTGGGTCTAGGACATGGATACTATGCTAACTGGATGAGAGATTCCAACATTAGAAGAGGAGAATCCCGTGTGCCCGTCGAATGATGTATCGACATCTTATCGTCCTGGACATGGCACGTCAGTTAAAACTCCCTGTATTATTGAAAGGTGCAAGAGTCTAACTCGGTTCAAAATGATTTTAGTTACCCTATTAAGTTTACAGAAAACGGAAACTGTAATGTGCTACTGAACCTGCTGTGGCAACTTCTATTGCACTGTAATTTTGGAGCCCAGTAGTTATAATAATGAGGATATTCATGACGTGACTCAAGCAGATTACTGTCAGAGCCTTTTTGTGATTTTGTTGTGTGTAATATCATAAAACAATATCGCATGAAGTTTGATTGAAGAAAATAATTAATATAATATTAAAGTGTATCCAGTCACCTATCCAGTTTTATTCAGTTGGAAACATATTCTACATACTGACCATATCAACATGGTTGTATGGGATTTAAATTCGTGAGTGGTGTGTAAAAACAAACTCAGAACTACTAAATTAATTTCTCTCATACACATTTTTTTTTTCCAAATTTGAGACACGTAATTCATTATTCAGGGCCTTGGGCCCCTAGCAATCAAGTTGCTATAGGATAAATATTAATATATTTTTATGATATATATCTGAATTATAAACAGCATAGAACGACATAACTCATATGCAGTGTGAAGAAATTTCATTAGCCTAATTAACTTGTTGGGCCCTTGTGACGTCAAGAATTTTCGTTAGAATTTGTTATCGCAATATAAGGATATATCTTCATAACTAATAGATATTGGCATGCTGTGAAAACTATGATCAACCCTGATCTATCATCTGTCAAAAAAGTATAATTCGTAAACAATTATACAGTAACTTGTAGTAAGATGATAATAATAATTATTTGTATAGTGATTGTAAATGTTGTCCATGGATTATGTTTGGAATATATTTTTCGTTTTGTTTGTCGATATCCATTTGTTGATATGCTGTAATAATAATTTCAAATTTATATTTACAATGACCACTTGCCTGCATGGGAAGCCAGAGGCTTGTAATTTACTGCTTCACGTTGAGTGACAGAATTTGATTGTGTAAAGCACTATTCAGTCAGGAATAGCCTTTTTCATGAATATCCATGATCACATAAACCACTTGCTACGTGCCAGACGCAAGCACTGGACCTTTTTCACTTGGAGTTTCACTGAATCTAGACCACTCCTATCGACTCAGGCAAACCCGCAGAATGGCTTGCAATAACCGCCTGTCACTATGGTGTATCCTGACTTTAGTTGGACTGGTATTGAACTAAAGTGACCGATACTGTTCTTCAACAGACACACGACGATGCATAAATTTCTTTAACAACTTTGATATCAATAATATCCATTTACATGAAATTCAAACTGGGTGGGTTAATTCTAGTTGATAATACTACATCCAACATAAATGTTTAGTGAAAAAGTACGGACTATACATGTCAGAGCAACTCATCTAAACCATATATCAGGGACTTGTAAAGAAACGTTACTAGTTACTCTGTTCTCGAATGGTTTGGTCTGCTCTAAAAATTGGAACCCAAGTTGACTGTCAAATAGTATGGGCGTTATATTTTCTAGTTACGTCAATTCCAACTATGATAACCTGGTGCAATTAATAACAGATTACTCCCAGCTTTGCATACATTAGTTCACCGTTGGTGAATCACCAAAACCCACGCCCTATTCCATACCATAAAACACATATCCAATGTTTATACAGTACGGCCTATGAAGTTTCCCTAGAGTTCACTGACTGCCAACCTGGATTACATCTAGGTGATTATTTTTGCCTGATCATGACAAACAATAAAAATATTCTTTGGTAATATTATTATTGTTTTTTTTAATTGATATATCCATGCTAGTTGTATTTGCGTGCTTAAGCCTTTAAAATTGATACCGGCAATTGATACGTACAAGACGATATTTCAATGGTTTGTGTTGCTTGAATAACATGAAAAAACTTTCGCCAGAGTATTATTTATGATGACCTGATATGAAAGGCTATGTGTTGCTATTAACTGCTATACACTCGTAGAAAAATGAAATCTTGTAGACTTTAAACGAATCATCGTGGTAATGGCATATAGTTGTATGTTACGTAATTTATAACAAGACATATCAATGTTTGGTGTGAATAATCTTAGCATTTAATGCTGAATTTGGTCTCAGTCCAAATGTGTCTAATAACACCACATGATTACGAATATACATTAAGGTCGACACGTGACGGTATCACTTGTGCAAATTTTGCTTAAAACGGAAAGCATGCGGAAGGCATTTTGATCAAGCAAAGACAGCCATCATCGCATCTCAACATTGGTTATCGACCGGACAACAATCAATGTGTGTCAGTCGCATTATCCTGTCAAACATAGACCAGGTTTCATTCTGCATTTTGCCAGTTCATGTTAACCACAAATAACGCACATGCTATTGTGTATTTTTGCAGATATACGTACATTTTGAGGTTAAGTGATTCATCACATCCCATGGTTAATATAATAACAAACAGTATAAACCAACTTTGCTTTCGTACAGCAAGTTTCAAGGGTCAATAAAAAAACATTAACCGTGTTGAACCAGTGTTTCTGCTACCAATTTAACAGTGTTCGCATAATTGTTTACAAATAACTGAAACAAACAGAAAACAACAAAAAAGTAAAGGGTAAACTAAAATTAGAGCGAGTAACTGTGAATGAATTCCGGTGGTTTCCCCATTCATATTAACGGAAACTTCCCTGAAATAAACGAAAACAATACACAGACAGAAATACACTGTATAAATACGGTGTGAGTTATGATTCTGGATAACTTCCCTGAGATAGATGGGGAATGTGGTGTGGGAAATCGGCCGAAAATAATCCCTTGTTAGCCCAACTAATCACAGTGATGTATGGAACATACGCGTGAAAGACTGAATCAGAACCACTCCTACAGTTGTCTGGTTTTGCAGTTTGTTGCTTGTAGATTTTACAATGTGTGCGTTTGAGCCTTGTTTTCAACATAATTTCACAAAAACAATAGCCAATCTGTACATTAGAAATACAGAAGTGTCAGCGATCCTCACCAAATGCCCACTCTGATCAAGTGGGAGCGTTTCAAGCATCGAGGGAATCGTCTTGGCCCTCGACTAGGGTTATTGGATAAACCATGTTACCATCCAGACCATCTGAGAACCTGGGCTTGTTCATGACCAATTAAAATATACAACATAATTATGTATATTTATAACAATTGCACGGAATCGAGTCGGGCATATGTATCACATGGTGTAAAAATTATGTTTCATAGCAACAGAAATGAAATCAGGAAATATCCTTCATTACAGAGAACTGTTAGGATTATGATAAGCAATGGCCTCGTGGCTCACAACACGTTCACTTACTTGTTCCAAAGGCATAATTTGATTTACCTAGAATATAAGTTGCTTCATCGAAATATTCAACTCAAATCTATAATCTTCCATACAATAATCTTCCGTACACAATAATCTTCCGTACATTTGCATTTATAAATAACTTTGTTCAAGGGATGATTAAGTATCATATATTCAGTATCATATCATTCCGAGGTACATGTGTATATTGTTCAGAATAATAATTCTCAACCGGGTATTCGTGTGTTCATTCAACAGCATTTCTGTTGCTGTATTCTTGTATGAAAGTATGAAATGCGCAACTAATTCGTGTACCTTTTGACTTATAAAGCCCAAGCAATTCACCACAATGTGATACTTCTCCTCGAATACAATTTTCACCTGACCACAGTTTTATTCTCGGATCTGTGTCTGATGGAATTGAGGCTCCCACCAGGAGTTCGATATCAAATATTTATCGGCATAAACATTGTGAATTTGGTTGAATTTTAGTGTTGCATTCAGTGAATAAAATTAACATTAGAATGTTCAGATGTAGAGCTAGAAATCAGATGAAAACATATCGAATTGATCCAACAATCTAAAACCCCGTTATGGGCAAACTATATAGTTTGAGTTTTCAATTTTACCGTAAATGAAATTGACAAAAAACAACAACATGTAGACCTACAAGATATCACAGTATTGCTAGTGCATGTCCGAAAACTTGTACTCATCATCTGTGGATGATAAATACAATAATTGGCGTGTCTTACTGATAACAAGAAACTGTAGAACAATACCTTGAGGTGTTAGGTAATAATATACACCGATATAACTCATAACATAATCATTTGGTTTATCAATGTTATTACTTGCAATACATTATTACACATATTTCAAATTGTGATTCAAGATTGCACATCCAATATTGGTTTGATGCCGCCAAATAATATCTCCTCTTCAATCAAGCAAAAACCTGGTTAAGGATTTATGCCAAAGTCAGACTTTGATGAACGTCAGATAACGGCCGTAAACGTGGACCGTTTGGTTCACGTTTGATGATAAAATTGATATATTGCTAGAGATTGCTCGCACGTTCCTGAACAGATGGCCACCGTAGATGACAACTGGTTGTCAGCGACGATAAGAAGCGGGAAGGTACGTAACGCACTCCGAATTCTGGTACCATATATCGAATGTGTATTCAATTTATGTAAGATCAACAGGAAAGATTTAGGTTCATGAGGATTGTACCTAATAAGCGTCAAAGGAAAGTGTTATTGCCGGCAAATAACTGTATGACAAAGTATATCAAACGAAGAGAAGAAAGTGACAATATCGTAGGAATAAATCGTTGTAATAATTTAAGAAAAAAAACACATTATGACAAATCAGAGCTGCTAATCAACAAAAACTCGAAAGAGGAAAAAGATAACTGTGCGTACAGTTAATGAGAGATCGAAAATGAATAGAAACATAATTATCTATATTTTGCAAAATATCGGTTTACACACTCTCGTTGTCTTTCATCACCATATTCTATATACTGACCATATCAAAATGGTTGTAAGGGGCTTAAATTCGTGAGTGGTGTGTAAGAACAAATTTAAAACTAATCAATAAATTCCAGAAAAGTCTATCATGCATATATATCAAATTTGAGACACATAACTCAATTTTCATGGCCTTTGGCCCCTAGCAATCGGGTTGCTATAGGGCAAATATCAAGATATTTTCATGATATATCTCCGATTTATAGACATCACAGAACGAAATCATATGTAGTGTAAAGAAATTCCATTAGCTCAATTAACTTGTTGGACCCTTGTGACTTCAAGAATATTCGTTAGAATTTGTTTCACAATATTTCTGCTAATAGGGACATACCTTCATATATATTGGCATGATGTGGAAACTATGATCAACCCTGATCTATGATCAACCCTGATCTATCATTCTATCATCTATCATTCAAACTGGATGTGTTGATCCAAGTGCTAATTTTTATATCAACAAAACATGAAAATGATAATGAAAACAATGAAGCATAACCAGAATATATGTGTCATATAAACTACTATGAAACTATATAACAAACTATAGTAGTTTGCTGATTACACAAATATATTATGTCCTACAATGCCCATGCACCCATCTTAATATATTGTATTAAGATAACTCCACTGCTGGTCATAGATAACATAATGACATTTTCAGAACATTTTCATTCTTGTACTTTCATAGTTTCCAAATATATATATTGCAATATGAAAATGCCTCGTATTTTATATGATATTTTCCTGGAACTACTGAAGACACCATGCTTCTTACACTTCTAACATGGTTTGATTTGCTCTAGAAATTCAAATCCAATTTGGCTGACAAAGTCATGGGCGTTTCCCATAACTACGCGAATTCTATTGATGATAACCTGATGGCATTAATGATCGATTACTCCAAATGCTTCTGCATCAGTTCAACTTCGCTGAATCATCAAATCCCACGCTGCATGAAACACATATCCAATGTTTATGCAGCATGGCCTATGAAGTTTCCGTAAAGTTTACTGACTACCAATCTGGTTTGCATCAGACTTATTATTTCTGTCTGATCATCTAAATCAGTATTGGCAATGATGAGAGTAGAGCTTCTCCTGTAGTATTCACCATGTTATTATTGTTGTCTGGAACTATTGTCTAACTATTTTCTGGTGCTATTATTGTCTATTTACAGGCTTAAAGTTTGTGAGAATATTTTTTTCTTGCCCACCGCGTATGTTCTATTCGTCATGTTTCGAATTTTAGTCTCGTTTATACATATTTAACGTCAAAAGAAACGCAGATTTACGGAGCCTCTAAGAGGACATGGAAGAAATATTTTTAGCACATTGTTATTGCGTTCCCTCGCGATATTATTGCGTTCCCTCGCAATATTATCGCATTCCCTCGCATTCCGGATCGCGTTCCCTCGCGATCTTATTGCGTTCCCTCGCAATCCAGATCGCATTCCCTTGCAATCCGGATCGCGTTCCCTCGCAATATTATCGCATTCCCTTGTGATATTATTGCGTTCCCTCGCATTCCGGATCGCGTTCCCTCGCGATCTTGTAGAATAACCTTCTCCGAAGTCATTGGCTTCTGCACAATGCGAGGGAACGCGATCCAGAATGCGGGGGAACGCAATAAGATCGTGAGGGAATGCGATAATATCAAGAGGGAACGCGATCCGGAATGCAAGCGAATGCAATAGGATTGCAAGGGAATGCGATCCGGAATGCGAAGGAACGCAATAAGATCGCAAGGGAATACGATCCGGAATGCGAGGGAACGCAATAAGATCACGAGGGAATGCAATCCGGATTGCAAGGGAACGTGATAATATTGCGAGGGAACGCAATAATATTGCGAGGGAACGCAATAACCATATGTCAAAAAATATTTCCTCCATGTCCTTTCAGCGGCTCCGTACAGATTGGCAACTTTCAGTCCTTATATTTGATCAGGCCAAGACAACGGCTATCACATCTCATAATTCTGTATCGACATAAACAATCGATGTATGTGTGTGTGATCAGGGCACTGCTTCAACAGGGGACAGAACTGAACTTGAGGTCTGTCTTGGCGACAAATCACCAACATCTATCATCTGTAATCACCAAAGACTTGCATTATGGCGATAAGAGAAAGGAGCAATGCCATCACTTGTACCCCCAAACACTGCTTCCAGCTGCCGATGGCAATAATATTCCGCCAAACGTGTTTCATGAATCTTTTCCTTTCAGGAACCACATCTAGCTCATATTTTATCTAATATTGCAGACACACATTACATTCGTGGTTTATTCACCTGTGAAAACAATGTTATTATCATAATCTTGCAGGATGCGAATTCTACAGTTTAGCTGGCACTACATTTTTCTCAAGTTTGCTTGTGTATAAAGTTCAGAAGGTCATCAAAATAACGTTCGCAATCAGTGGTACTGTTCTCTAACACATCATTTGTATAAATATTTTAAAATAACAGAAAAAATCCTTTGAAAAATCAATCTGTAAACTAGAACGTTAGTTATTCATACCGATTTACTAGCATCAACGAAACTAAAATCAGTATAGGTGGTTTCTCTGATATGCCATGAAATAAAGGGAGAAAACATGCTGGCAGCGAATCAGCGTGAATACACGGTGAATTATGATTCTGGATTTCTTCCCTGTGATAGATGTGGAATGGAGTGTGGGAAACCCACAGAAGTAGTCCCCTATTAACCCAACTTAATACGAATGGTGTTTGGAAGGTACATGTGAAAGACTGAACCAGAATCATACCTTCCGATTTTTCGGTCAATAGCATCGTCTTGGACCAATTCTTTCATCAGGAGTATATGAATGAATCATTTTTCCACCAGAACCGTAAACAAACTGCACTTATTCATACCACACTACCTGATACAACATGTACATAGTGTTTCAGAAAATAGGCTATTCAGTAGAATACATGCATTAACACCACAAATGAGTGTTTCGTAATATTACATGGACAGTATAATGGTTCACATATCTATATACTACATATCTATATAAGTTGTATACTTCTTTCATCAGATGTACAGTAGAAACAACTACACTTACCACACGGTCTACCCCTGATGACGCCAGTGTGTATTTCGATAAAGTATTTGGACGGGCTTAGTTTCTATTGCAAAATATTGTATTTTACGTTTGTTATTGGAATCATCAAAATTTGGCTCTTTTTGTGGTAACAGATTGTTACTTACATACAAACATATAGGTTATGAATATTTTGGTTTATATATCTGATACAACCGTTGCAACTGAAATCGTGATCTATAAAATATCATAATTACCAGTTTGCGTCAGTTCACGACAATTGAGCATACAAGTTCAACACAAGAGTGATTATCCTGGAAGCTCGTTGAGCACATGCTCGGTTGTTCGGTTCCTATTGATCAACCACGTAAATACTATTTTGTTTAGGGGCGTGTCCTACAATATCATAAACACATTAACTTTGTTATTTCAAAGGTTACATTATCGGGTATGTTCTTACAAAATACTTGGAGAGAGACGCTGTTGTATCAGTTCAGGAATCATTATTTGCATATTCCCAATAATTCGAGATTGTTACTGACACACACATTTACTGTCTGCATGTGATAACAAGTTTTACTACACCCCTGTGATTACTACTAGTCTATCACTCTTTCTTGTATTATATTTCGATGTGTATGAATCAGAAAACCAGAGAAATTAGTAAATGTCATTTTTAAAAGTATGATTTCAGATAGATCCTCCAAAAGCTTTTGCATCGTGTTTTATGTTTGAGGGCAATGTCACGCATTGCTGTTGCATGTTCTCAATAATTAATCTCCCATGAGACTGCTATGTCAGAGTCCGGACCAGCTTTACTGTGAGAAACACATCCTAGAGGATCCCTCGAATAAATCCGTAACAACAGCAGCAGTTGTACGGACTCATTATAATTTCACTCGCTGCCAGTGTCAGTGATATTGCAACAAACTGTATATAGGTCGAGGTCAAATCAAGGATTCTTGGTCAAATGGTAAAATATATAATTTGCCTTTCTTGATATTAGTATTTTGTGGAGCGAGTGTGCAACATGTCAACAGAGTGGGTTATTAGTGAACCTCGTGAAACACGCCAATATATCAGAGGAATAATCTCCCAATCTAAGAAATAGCACTCACGTTGTGGGTCTAGGACATGGATACTATGCTAACGGGATGAGAGATGCCAACATTAGAAGAGGAGAATCCCGTGTAAGCCGTCGAATGATGTATCGACATCTTATCGTCCTTTACATGGCACGTCAGTTAAAACTCCCTGTATTATTGAAAGGCACGAATTTTGAATCATATGAAAACGTGTTCTTTTTTCTGGTTTTCTGTACGTTTTTTGGTTTTAGCTTTCTTACTATAGTATACAGCAATGAGCCACTTTCGTAACAAGTGATTTTGTATCATTACTAGTATATTGCAATACTAGTATAGCTGCATTGTTTGTGACCCGGGTTTTGACATTGTTCATCATTCTCTTGCGAAGTGGTTCACCTCTCCCCTCTATGATTGACGTCTACATCCGTGCTGCACACAGACAATGACAATTATTCAAACATCTTCCGCTTATTGACAAATTTGGCTTGTTTGGTGTTCTAGCTGTTGGAGACATTAACATTCCGTTTTAAAACGTTTTTCATGGGCATATATGCGGCAATCTGACAAGTCTATTGATTTCCCATAGTTCAACTGACACTGCTCTGAAGTCATGTTGGCAAAGATAACCGAGGTGTATAGAGGGTAGATGAAGAACGGCAAATTGTTTTCCGACATTGTTAGTAACTACAGTGGTCACAATAAAACATTGATGAGCATGTAATTTTCGGGCATACGGGATAATATGGCTGGTAATACGGTGGAACTGGGCAGAAGACGAGGTAGATATTTCAAATTTTTTACTGTCCTGTAGATTAGCGCAAGTCAGTTTTCCTATTAACTATTTGATTTTATTGATAGTTCTGTGCGATATCAAGGAGCTACAGTATATGAAATTTATTATCTCCTATGTAAGATAAGATAAGACACAGATCTCAGTGTGTTGGGATGATATATCATACAGTATACGTCCCGCCGCATGCTATTGATTGATGCATATAATCAATGTAGCCAAATACCGATACCATCACTAAGGTATCTGAAATACATAGGTTGGTTGTTGGGCAGTTGTTTGCTAATTCCTTCAGGTGTACAGTAGAAACTACATTTCAACCACTGTCTGCCCCTGATGAGGCCAGTGTGTTTTCATGGTTTTTGGATAAGCTAATTGGTTGGGTTTTGTGTATATTGCAGATCGTTATATTTTATGATTTCTATTGGCATAATCAAAATCTAGTTGTATTGGTGATAACAGATTGATACTTACCATCCCTAGGGGTATATGAAAGTTTGATTGACACCATTGCTGCATCTGTCTTCTGAGAGATGAAGAGTATGTGTACTGTCATGAAACTTGGTGTGTTTCAACAATTTTATTTTCACAATGAAATACCAAAGTAGCAAGTCAATTTGGGGAAAAAAATATCCTGACTCATCAAATGTGAATAGAGATGTATTCTGATATCAAACTCTTAAATATTCAGTAGGGTTTTATTTTCAGGCACGCAGATTGTTTCTTATATTACACTTTTATCATAATAGTATATTATCTTGGGAGAGTACTATCCAATGTAACATATGGGGATATTACTATTGATACTTACAACAATATTGTCGAGTAAGTGTGCAACATGTCAGCAGAGGGGGTTATTAGGGCACCATACGATAACGCAACCTCGCGAAACACGCCAATATATCAGAGGAATAATCTCCCAATCTAAGAAATAACACTCACGTTGTGGGTCTAGGACATGGATACTATACTAACTGGATGAGAGATTCCAACATTAAAGAGGAAAATCCCGTGGATATTCATGACGTTACCCATGTAGAATATTGTCAGAACCTTTGTTTCTGATTTTGCTGCACGAAATAACATAAAACAATATCGCAAGAAGTTTGATTGAAGAAAATAAGTATTTTACCGTATTAAATTTTATCCAGTCACCTATACAGTTGTATCCAGTTGAAACCATATTCTACATACTGACCATATCAACATGGTTGTAAGGGCTCAAATTCGTGAGTGGTGTGTAAAACAAATTTAGGACTACTAAATAAATTTCAGAAAAGTCTCTCATACACAATTTCCTCAAATTTGAGATATGTAGTTCAATTTTTATGGCCTTGGGCCCCTAGAAATCAGGTTGCTATAGGATAAATATCAAGATATTTTTATGATATATCTCTGAATTATAAACAGCACAGAACGACATAAATCCTATGTAGTGTAAAGAAAGTGTAGTGTACAGGAATTAGCTTAATGAACTTGCTGTACCCTTGTGACGTCAAGAATATTCGTTAATATTTGTTTTCACAATATTTCTGCTAATAAGAACATATCATCATAAGTAATAGGTATTGGCTTGCTGTGAAAAGAATGATCAACCCTGATCTATCATCTGTCAAAAAAATATAATTTGTAAACAATAATAGTTTGTAGTATGATAATAATAATTTGTATAATAATTGTAAACGTTGTCCATGAAATATGTTTGGAATATGTTTTTTTCTTTTGTTTGTAGATATCCATTTGTGCTGTAATAATAATTTCAAATTTATACTTACAATGCGAGCAACCACCACTTGCCGGTATGGGAAGCGAGAGGCTTGTACATGTAATTCACAGCTTCACGTTGGGTGACAGAATTTGATTTTGTAAAGGACTATTTAGTCGGGAAAGCCTTATTCATGAATAACCATGATCAAATAAATTACTTGCTACCTGCCAGACGCATGCCCTGGACCTTTCACACTTAGAGTTTCACTGAATATAGAGTCACCACTCCTATCAACTCAGGCAAACACGCAGATTGGCTTGCATCAACCGCCTGTCACTGTGGTGTATCCTGACTTTAGTTTGACTGGTATTGAAATAAAGTTACTTATACTGTTCTTCAACAGACACCGAAGATGCATAATTTTCTTGAATAACTCTGAGATCAATAAGATCCATTTTACGTGAAATTCAAACTGGGTGGGATAATACTAGTTGCTGATGCTACAGCCAACAAAAATATTGAGAGAAATAAAAAAGCAGACTATACATGTCAGAGCAACTCATCAAAACCATATACATGTATCAGGAACTTGCGAAGAAACGTTACTCGTTACACTTTTGTTCGAATGGTTTGGACTGTTCTAAAAATTGGAACCCAAGTTGACTGACGAATGTTATGGGCGTTATACTTACATAGCTACGTCAATTATACCGAGGATAACCTGGTGCAATTAATGACAGATCACTCCAAGGTTTCTGCATTTGTTCACCGTTGGTGAATCACCAAAACCCACGCCCTGTTCCATGTCATGGAACACATATCCAATGTTTATATAGTACGGCCTATGAAGTTTCCCTAAAGTTCACTGACTGCCAATCTGGATTACATCTGGGTGATTATTTTTTACTGATCATGACAAGCAATAGACACTGATGAAATTGGAAATATTTTTTGGTAATATTCTTATTGAGGTTTTTATTGATACATCCGTGCTAGTTGTATTTGCGTGCTTAAGCCTTGGAAATTGATACCGGCAATTGATACGTAAAAGACGATATTTCAATGATTGTGTTGCTTGAAAAACATGAAAAAAAAAACTTTCGCCAGAGTATTATTTCTGATGGCCTGATAGGCTATGTGCTGCTATTAACTTCTATGCACTCGTAGAAAAATGAAATCTTGCGGAATTTTCAACTGAATCATTGTGATAATGGCATATAATTGTGTTGCTTAATTTATAACATATCTATGTTTGGTGTGAATGATCCCATCATTCAATGTTGAATTTGGTCTCAGTCCAAATGTGTCTAATGACACCACATGGTTACGCATATACATTACGAACGGTTACGAATATACAAATGGGCATTTTGATCAAGCAAAGACAACCATCATCGCATCTCAACATTCGTTATCGACCTGACAACAATCAATGTGTGTCAGTCGCATTATCCTGTCAAACATAGACCAGGTTTCATTCTGCATTTTGCCAGTTCATGTTTACCACAACTAGCGCACATGCTATTATGTATTTTTTGCAGATATACATACATTTTGAGGTTATGTGATTCATCACATCCCATGGTTAATATGATTACAAACAGTATAAACCAACTTTGCTTTAATACAGCAAGTTTCAAGGGTCGATAAAATAGCATTAACAGTATTGAACCAGTGTTTCTGCTACCAATTTAACAGTGTTCGCACGATTGTTTACAAATAACTGAAACAAACAGAAAACAACAAAAAAGTAAAGGGTAAACTAAAATTAGAGCAAGTAACTGTGAATGAATTCCGATGGTTTCCCATTCATATTAACGGAAACTTCCCTGAAATAAACGAGAACAATACACAGACGGTGGATGCGGTGGAACTGGTCAGAAGAGATGGTAGATATTTCAAATTTTTTACTGTCCTGTAGATTAGCGCAAGTCAGTTTTCCTATTAACTATTTGATTTTATTGATAGTTCTGTGCGATATCAAGGAGCTACAGTATATGAAATTTATTATCTCCTATGTAAGATAAGATAAGACACAGATCTCAGTGTGTTGGGATGATATATCATACAGTATACGTCCCGCTGCATGCTATTGATTGATGCATATAATCAATGTAGCCAAATACTGATACCATCACTAGGGGTATCTGAAATACATAGGTTGGTTGTTGGGCAGTTGTTTGCTAATTCCTTCAGGTGTACAGTAGAAACTACATTTCAACCAATGTCTGCCCCTGATGAGGCCAGTGTGTTTTCATGGTTTTTGGATAAACTAATTGCTTGGGTTTTGTGTATATTGCAGATCGTTATATTTTATGATTTCTATTGGCATAATCAAAATCTAGTTGTATTGGTGATAACAGATTGATACTTACCATCCCTAGGGGTATATGAAAGTTTGTTTGACACCATTGCTGCATCTGTCTTCTGAGAGATGAAGAGTATGTGTACTGTCATGAAGCTTGTTGTGTTTCAACAATTTTATTTTCACAATGAAATACCAAAGTAGAAATCAATTTGGGGAAAAAAATATCCTGACTCATCAAATGTGAATAGAGATGTATTCTGATATCAAACTCTTTTAAGTATTCAGTAGGGTTTTATTTTCAGGCACGCAGATTGTTTCTTATATTACACTTTTATCATAATAGTATATTATCTTCGGAGAGTACTAAATGTTTCTTATATTACACTTTTATCATAATAGTATATTATCTTGGGAGAGTACTATCCAATGTAACATATGGGGATATTACTATTGATACTTACAACAATATTGTCGAGCAAGTGTGCAACATGTCAGCAGAGTGGGTTATTAGGGCACCATACGATAACGTAACCTCGCAAAACACGCCAATATATCAGAGGAATAATCTCCCAATCTAACAAATAACACTCACGTTGTGGGTCTAGGACATGGATACTATACTAACTGGATGAGAGATTCCAACATTGGAAGAGGAAAATCCCGTGGATATTCATGACGTGACCCATGTAGAATAATGTCAGAACCTTTGTTTCTGATTTTGCTGCACGAAATAACATAAAACAATATCGCAAGAAGTTTGATTGAAGAAAATAAGTATTTTACCGTATTAAATTTTATCCAGTCACCTATACAGTTGTATCCAGTTGAAACCATATTCTACATACTGACCATATCAACATGGTTGTAAGGGCTCAAATTCGTGAGTGGTGTGTAAAACAAATTTAGAACTACTAAATAAATTTCAGAAAAGTCTCTCATACACAATTTCCTCAAATTTGAGATATGTAGTTCAATTTTCATGGCCTTGGGCCCCTAGAAATCAGGTTGCTATAGGATAAATATCAAGATATTTTTATGATATATCTCTGAATTATAAACAGCACAGAACGACATAAATCATATGTAGTGTAAAGAAAGTGTAGTGTAAAGAAATTAGCTTAATGAACTTGCTGTACCCTTGTGACGTCAAGAATATTCGTTAATATTTGTTTTCACAATATTTCTGCTAATAAGAACATATCATCATAAGTAATAGGTATTGGCATGCTGTGAAAAGTATGATCAACCCTGATCTATCATCTGTCAAAAAAATATAATTTGTAAACAATAATAGTTTGTAGTATGATAATAATAATTTGTATAATAATTGTAAACGTTGTCCATGAAATATGTTTGGAATATGTTTTTTTCTTTTGTTTGTAGATATCCATTTGTGCTGTAATAATAATTTCAAATTTATACTTACAATGCGAGCAACCACCACTTGCCTGTATGGGAAGCGAGAGGCTTGTACATGTAATTCACAGCTTCACGTTGGGTGACAGAATTTGATTTTGTAAAGAACTATTTAGTCGGGAAAGCCTTATTCATGAATAACCATGATCAAATAAATCACTTGCTACCTGTCAGACGCATGCCCTGGACCTTTCACACTTAGAGTTTCACTGAATATAGAGTCACCACTCCTATCAACTCAGGCAAACACGCAGATTGGCTTGCATCAACCGCCTGTCACTGTGGTGTATCCTGACTTTAGTTTGACTGGTATTGAAATAAAGTTACTTATACTGTTCTTCAACAGACACCGAAGATGCATAATTTTCTTGAATAACTCTGAGATCAATAAGATCCATTTTACGTGAAATTCAAACTGGATGGGATAATACTAGTTGCTGATGCTACCGCCAACAAAAATGTTGAGAGAAATAAAAAAGCAGACTGTACATGTCAGAGCAACTCATCAAAACCATATACATGTATCAGGAACTTGCGAAGAAACGTTACTCGTTACACTTTTGTTCGAATGGTTTGGACTGTTCTAAAAATTGGAACCCAGGTTGACTGACGAATGTTATGGGCGTTATACTTACATAGCTACGTCAATTATACCGAGGATAACCTGGTGCAATTAATGACAGATCACTCCAAGGTTTCTGCATTTGTTCACCGTTGGTGAATCACCAAAACCCACGCCCTGTTCCATGTCATGAAACACATATCCAATGTTTATATAGTACGGCCTATGAAGTTTCCCTAAAGTTCACTGACTGCCAATCTGAATTACATCTAGGTGATTATTTTTTACTGATCATGACAAGCAATAGACACTGATGAAACTGGAAATATTTTTTGGTAATATTCTTATTGAGGTTTTTATTGATACATCCATGCTAGTTGTATTTGCGTGCTTAAGCCTTGGAAATTGATACCGGCAATTGATACGTAAAAGACGTTATTTCAATGATTGTGTTGCTTGAAAAACATGAAAAAAAAACTTTCGCCAGAGTATTATTTCTGATGGCCTGATAGGCTATGTGCTGCTATTAACTTCTATGCAGTCGTAGAAAAATGAAATCTTGCGGAATTTTCAACATAATCATTGTGATAATGGCATATAGTTGTGTTGCTTAATGTATAACATATCTATGTTTGGTGTGAATGATCCCATCATTCAATGTTGAATTTGGTCTCAGTCCAAATGTGTCTAATGACACCACATGGTTACGCATATACATTACGAACGGTTACGAATATACAAATGGGCATTTTGATCAAGCAAAGACAACCATCATCGCATCTCAACATTCGTTATCGACCTGACAACAATCAATGTGTGTCAGTCGCATTATCCTGTCAAACATAGACCAGGTTTCATTCTGCATTTTGCCAGTTCATGTTTACCACAACTAGCGCACATGCTATTATGTATTTTTTGCAGATATACGTACATTTTGAGGTTATGTGATTCATCACATCCCATGGTTAATATGATTACAAACAGTATAAACCAACTTTGCTTTCGTACAGCAAGTTTCAAGGGTCGATAAAATAGCATTAACAGTATTGAACCAGTGTTTCTGCTACCAATTTAACAGTGTTTGCATGATTGTTTACAAATAACTGAAACAAACAGAAAACAACAAAAAAGTAAAGGGTAAACTAAAATTAGAGCAAGTAACTGTGAATGAATTCCGATGGTTTCCCATTCATATACTTCCCTGAAATGAACGAGAACAATACACAGACAGAAATACACTGTATAAATACGATGTGAGTTATGATTCTGGATAACTTCCCTGAGATAGATGGGGAATGTAGTGTGGGAAATCGGCCGAAAATAGTCCCTTGTTAGCCCAACTAATCACAGTGATGTATGGAACATACGCGTGAAAGACTGAATCAGAACCACTCCTACATTTTTCTGGTTTTGCAGTTTGTTGCTTGTAGTTTTTACAATGTGTGCGTTTGGGTCTTGTTTTCGACATAATTTCACAAGTGCAATAGCCAATCTGTACATTAAAAATACAGATGTGTCAGCGATCCTCACCAAATGCCCACTCTGATCAAGTGGGAGCGTTTCAAGCATCGAGGGAATCGTCTTGGTCCTCGAATAGGGTTATTGGATAAACCATCAGAGAACCTAGGCTTGTTCATGACCAATTAAAATATACAACATAATTATGTATATTTCTAACAATTGCGCGGAATCGGTCATATGTATCACATGGTGTCAAAATTCTGTTTCATAGCAACAGAAATGAAATCAGGAAATATCCTTCATTACTCTTAGTATTAAGTTTCAAGATAATCAATGGCCTGGAATGACCTGCTTATATTATGGCTCACAGTTCATTTACTTGTTCCAAAGGCATAATTTGATTTACGTAGATAATAAGTTGATTCATCAAAATATTAAACTCAATTGAGATATTAAATCTATAATCTTCCGTACAATAATCTTGCGTACATTTGTCTTTATAAATAACTTTGTTCAAGGTGTGATTAATTAGTTATAGTATGGTATCGCAAAAGTGACATAACATATCAGTTTTTGTACACTCAGTAGCCACAAAAGAAAAATTTGACCGATGTGATAAAAATAGCGAGGAATTAGCGAACTGCTAGTTGTATCTGGTATTATGGAATTTTCCCTCGGCAGGGACGGTCTGCAATCTGTTCTCGCGTAATCTTTTGTTATTCCTTGTGTGATTGCGATCCTGTGTGTATTTGTGTGGCTATGGTATGGCTGTGTGTGATGTAACATAAAAACATTCCAAAAATGCCATATATACAGGTGGAAACGGAGAATAGTTTGTAATCCATCTGAGACAATATTCAATAAGAATTGATAGTGTTACCGGAGACATATCAATTCCAATTAATGGAGCCACCCTCCATATACCACCAATATTTTGCCAGGGAGATTGTTCAGTGGAAGCGTATTGCCTTGATATTTTAGACTTACCTTGATATTTTAGACTTCTAATGCATTATATATTACACACTATTGATACCATATATTGCAGGCATCCATACAGAGGATGAATATACATAAAACACTGTACATTCAGTATTATTCAATATCATATCATTCCAAGGTACATGTGTATATTGTTCAGAATAATAATTCTCAACCGGGTATTCGTGTGTTCATTCAACAGCATTTCTGTTGCTGTACTCTTGTATGGAAGTATGAAATGCGCAACTAATTCGTGTACCTCTTGAATTATAATGCCCAAGCAATTTACCACAATGTGATACTACTCCTCGAATACAATTTTCACCTGACCACAGTTTTATACTCGGATCTGTGTCTGATGGAAATCGAGGCACCCACCAGGAGTTCGATATCAAATATTTATCGGCATAAACATTGTGAATTTGGTTGAATTTTAGTGTTGCGTTCAGTGACTAAAATTAACAATAGAATGTTCAGATGTAGAGCTAGAAATCAGATGAAAACATATCGAATTGATCCAACAATCTAAAACCCCGTTATGGGCAAACTATATAGTTTGAGGTTTCAATTTTACCGTAAATGAAATTGACAAAAAACAACATGTAGACTCACCAGATATCACAGTATTGCTAGTGCATGTCCGAAAACTTGTACTCATCATCTGTGGATGATAAATACAATAATTGGCGTGTCTTACTGATAACAAGAAACTGTGAAACAATACCTTGAGGTGTTAGGTAATAATATACACCGATATAACTCATAACATAATCATTTGGTTTATCAATGTTATTACTTGCAATACATTATTACACATATTTCAAATTGTGATTCAAGATTGCACATCCAAGATTGGTTTGATGCCGCCAAATAATATCTCCTCTTCAATCAAGCAAAAACCTGGTCAAGGATTTACGCCAAAGTCGGACTTTGATGAACGTCAGATAACGGCCGTAAACGTGGACCGTTTCGTTCACGTTTGATGATAAAATTGATATATTGCTAGAGATTGCACGCACGTTCCTGAACAGATGGCCACCGTAGATGACAACTGGTTGTCAACGACGATAAGAAGCGGGAAGGTATATAACTGACTCCCAATTCTGGTACCTTATATCGAATGTGTATTCAATTTATGTAAGATCAACAGAAAATGTTTAGGTTCATGAGGATTGTACAAAAATCGAAAGAGGAAAAAGATAACTGTGCGTACAGTTAATGAGAGATCGACAATGAATAGAAACATAATTATCTATATTTTGCAAATGTCGGTTTACACACTCTCGTTGTCTTTCAGCACCATTGATATCGCGAAATCGGACAATCAATAGTTGTGCATGCCAGATATTCCGGTATGAATCAGGTTCACGTGGCGTGATTAATTACACCATTCCTGGCCTGAACACCCACCGCGCTCAGTAGCTTAGCATCTAATGAGACTTGTGTAAATATTTATGTGTTGGGGGAAGAACGGAGGTTTTACGTAAACTAACAGTGCATATTTTGACTAATAAGTTTCCAGTGAGGTGGACGTTGTTAATCCAATTACCGTTCAGGTGTTAGCAAACTAGAAATCTGATTTAAACAAATCTCAGTTTCATGAGTATCCTCAAAAATGAAAGATTTTGCTTTGAGTGTGGATTTGGAACTGAAGTGTGTTCACTCGGTATGTTCTATAGATATATCTTTTCTATACACATATTTGCTATTCAGACACTGGCATTTGCTATTAGCATTATACTAAAACATCATACTAGCATCACAATGCATTTAATTAACAAATACTGATAAATATCCACATATTATGTTGTGTAAAATATTATAACATCAAAATAATAATAGTTTAATAATAGAATCATAATAACTGAATCTACACTGGGGCGCAGGATGGTCACGAATTCTGCAACTAACAGAAACATTATCGCCACTTCATTCATTGTGCTATGTTGACAATTATACTGCACCAGATGGTTGTGTGAATGTGCACAATAACTGCAAGCCATTTTGTGCATAATAATGAATCACATTATACGCCATAATGAACATTCGTGCATCCGTAACACATGGGACTCTTTGTCATATATGTATTTAATTTACTGAATCCACTCCAATATGCACAGCTAGCTTGATATATACTGCAGTCTATGATGAATAAGGATATATGAGTTTATAATATATATTAAATGACAAAATCATTTGTGGGAAAATATGTACACTGATAGATGCAGAAAAATGGACCTATAATTCATTATTGATTTTGATTCGAACCCCAGTTTTTCTGTTTCCATCAAATTTACGTAATCCTCAGCGAAATGTGATCTAAATCGGCTGGCATGGTGAACAACATTCCACGACAGGTAGGCCTAATATATCTATTACTTCATGGGGCATCTTGGGAGTGTACAATGATACTCAATACCAATAACGTTGTTACGAGTAATATTGCATAGCTTAACGTTTCTCCGCGAAGAGTGACATACACTGTATGATATATACACAAATTCGTCATCAAATGCAGGGTATATACCGCAATACACAATAAGCCAATTGTGAGTAGAATCAAATGCACTTGAAGGAACAGGTTCGACAGTTTATTCAAATTCCGTGGCTCGGCATGAATATGAATAGATAACCAGTGTAACCAGACGAGTATCCAGACTGTTTTATACCCAGAGATTGGCAGCACTAATTGGTAATGTTTGGCTTTGGATCCCATTACGACGTGGTTCTCTGTGTGAGTGACTCTGGCAGTCTGTGGTGTAACAGAGCCACATTACAGAGATGCCAGATACATTCAGGTGCATCTCTGGGAAAACGCGCCTGGTGTAATTCACCTCGCAAAGCTATCTGGATGCACACGCGAGTTATATTCGTTCGAATAGGAGGCAAAGAGTATGCACAAAGGCATCATGTATTTTGCTATATTCTCGGACAGTGGATAATTTATGGACATGTATGACAGTGTTATAATACTTTTTTTGTTAAGATTTAGCCGATCTGTTATTGCACATTCCATTCTCTAAAGAATGACTAAGAAATACACTATATGGAATGCAAACCTCCCTTTACATGGTTCTAGTTCATAAACACACAGCTCTGTAGTATCGAATGTGCCCCAGTGGCAGCAAGCCACTTGCTCCAACAGAATTAGCTCTTGTTCCAATCTATCTACTTGACTGATTGCTTCACCTTTCGCCATACAGTGGAGTCGTCTTCGCTCGGCAGTGCTATCAAAATCCCAGCATGACATAGGGCGGCCAGATAAAGCGACCATACACCAGTCACCGTCCCGGCAGGAGATCTGGTCAGACTGATTCCATCCAGCAAGTTTTGGGATACTTCAGCTTATTCCTAGAAGGGGATTATCTGGGATCTGAAGTACAGATTATTGCTGATCAAAGTCCAGAGGCTAGCCCCGGGAAGCACTTGAATGATGATCCGTCTTACTTTATCAATGCCACCATCCCACTGTGTACGTTGGAAAGCTTGTTGTTTCTTCTGGATCAGTGCTTGGGAACTTCTGGAGGCAGCATGCTGGATGATTACATACTTAGCCTTTAGGCTGAGCGACAGGTAAGAAGTCAGATCAGGCGATCTACTTTTTACGATAAATATTAAAGAGGGGAGTTGGGTTTGAAGCAAAAAGCTTTGTTTTGTTTGACTAGAGGGGGAAAACACGCTTTGGCTGATGTAGTACATCCTGGGGATGTTACTCAAACATACCCATCATATTAAACTACATTGAACGATCCTTCTTAGGATTATTTGTGGATTCATTCCCATCTTTCTCTTTTATTTATGCCTTCCATGCCCGGAGTCCCTCTCCCAGCCGGACAGGCTTATGTGTTGTGATGTGAGGAAGGGTAGCAGAGAGTTGTCTGTTGATATGTGTGCTATGGCGCGGCTAAGCTACTTTATCGGGCCTGGTGCTGGTACCTCGCAGCCGTAGCGGAGAGCCGCTCCGCACAGCTTCATCAGAAGTAGGGGCAAGTCTGATACCAGTCCCTGGTCGATGCCACTGTTTGTCGATGTCCTTTCTTTGATACTGGGCCAGCTTCAATAGGCAATTGGTCGCCGAGGAAGGGAACAAGCAATTCATTTCCCGCTTACAGGGCTGCCTGCTTGTAATTGCACGGAAGGACCGTGTTAGTGTGCGTGGAGCCAATTCAGTAGACAAGGAACAAAACCAACAGGCGCCGACGGACTGTTCCGGGGATGTAAGGAATGCAAATAGGCATATACCATTCCGATAGGTAAGTGAAAACGACGTATATCAACTCAGCGTGAATAAAACAACACCAATAATGCTACTATCGTGTCCGCAGAAATTGTGAAATGACTTTTAATCTCAATTACTAGTATTCGGCTAATCATTCATAACCAATGCAGCGAACTGCTACCATTTCGCAATCTTGACATTTAGTCACGATCTGTGCTAGTTGTGTTCCAAGTGATCGAAACCAATTTTGGTTAAGTTCTTTTTTTTCCTGAACAAACCAATCCACTTTATTGTTCAATTTGTCTGAAATTCCCTGGGCATGACTAATGCAAGTGAGTTGTGGATTTATTATGGCTACTTTCCAAGGAATACAAGCAAACTTTGTTGTAGATATCACACCCGTGGGGACTTGGAACATTCCCGTTGCGCCGTGATATCCCGATCCACTGTGCTTACACGATTTGAGGGCAGACTTAACTAGTAATAACAAGACGGGGCCGAGGAGGGTTCGTCCCAGCTGTGGAGGTCCCACACCCCTAGCGGCCCTGTCCCCGGACTGCTGGCGGGCGTTCGTCATCAGACGGAATTGATTGCATGTCGACGCCTTTTTGGGGACGGTTTTTGCTGCCTCCGTACTTGTGTGGCGAGCGAGGACGCGAGAGAGGATGATGGACGGGCTCGAGACAGCTCCGGCGCCCTAGGGGTCAGATATTTAACACTGGCCTTGTCAGGCCTCCCTTACTCGGTCCCACGCTCTGTTTATCCGTTTGAACCTCGCAAATATATCCATTCTTCAGACTTTGTCCCATGTTACTGTGTCATGTGGGAGATGTGTGTAAGTAAGGAGCTGGACTAACCCAGGCTCATCGGCCCAAGACGTGCATCTTTGTCTTGAAGGATCTTTGGAGTGGTAAGCTCGGTCATCCGTCTATGCCATTAATTGATTTTCCTTCCTGTTTTAATCACATTAGTGCCCTGTACGCATATTTCGAATGGACTATCGATTAGCTGTTATGTATGGCGATGTGTGTGACAGGACCGAGGTCCGGTAAAGCTGTGGGTCGGTCCGTGGAGTGTCGGATTGTCGCTATGAGAGTGGGGGGGGGGGGGGGATGAGAGGTGCGGACTTTGGGTGAGGTGACGACTTTGTCAAGATCGCCTTTGCTCGCTGGAGGGTTATGAACGCCTCTGGGACATTAAACCTTTATCAACAAAGCCATAACTGATAGATGGAATACTCAAGAAGGATGCGATGTGAAAGCGAGAAGCTGTGGCGAGGCTGGGTGGACGAAAGGTGAAGGACGGGGCTGTGCGTTTTACGACCTCACACCATCTGCATTATACGACGGCGTCCCGTTATAAACTCCACATTCCGTCAAGGGGCCCTCTGGTCGAGGTTCGGCATCAGCATCGTCAAGTCAATATTATATGGCCGCATTTTATCCGTCATATCCGCTCGAATACAACCCAGTGAGCATTGCCTTAACATTGCAATCCAAAAATACATTTACAAAGAGCTCAGCAGAGAGGGGTAAATCGATCCTTCTGTATATGTTGTGCTTGTATGCGTGGAACAATGTTAAACCATGACTTATGTAGGAAGTAGGCACAGCTGAGTGGCAGTTCAGATGGTTCGTCGTATTGATCGTCCATACACAGAAAACACTCCAGTTCGTTTCACATCCATCGTCCTGTGCCGTCCTGGCACGTCAGAAACAGACTCCACGTCTATAGCAACCGACGGCCTTGCCCCTGAACAAATTCATTTGTTCGAATAACTGATCAGTAAACACATAAAAACTAACAAAAACTAGCGTGATGAATGTTGCAAACACACAGCCTCTCCATATAGGCTTAAATATGGTTTGAAGGGCCCAAGTATCATATCCTGCGCCTTCCTCTATATTCAATAAGGATTAAAAAGGTGCGAGACGGATTAAATGGTATGTTTTCAGTGGACGAGTAGTGTTAAGGAGCAGCGTACGGTACTTGGGCCGTTTGAAGTAATATAGTGTTTTCGTTAGGGTACAATACCGATAATTCCCAATGCGCATGGATGAGCAAAAGAACAGACAACTACGAACCGTTCACATTTTAGCATGGGGGTCGAGCACAATGGTTTATTGACTTTTGATGTAGTGTCATTGAGGTCCTGACAACTGCGACACTTCCTAACTCTGGTCGAGGAAGGCAAGCGCCATAAACATTTTGCCAACGACTCTGACACGGACACCAGAACCACATTACGCACGGTCCCGGTGATCGTTAGGACACTGATTTCTATTTCACAGTGTGACTTTATGAATGTGCTGAAGACGAACGATAAGCAAAGTCTCAATAAATACCATACACAAGTCATACGACCCCTAAGAAAGTGGTTGACGCAATAAGGTTATCTCATCTATGAAGGCGCCTGCGCTGAGCTGGTCCTCCTAAACTCCAGAGAGACCAGGCAAAGGAGAGAGAGAGCGGGTCGTCGTCATTGTAAAGTGTTGTGCTTTACGAGGATAGAAGATTGGGTAATGGTCGACTTCATCACTATGGGCGTGAAGTAAAACTGCACAGGAGCCAGACATTTCGGGTGTGATAGTCATGTGCAATGCTCAATAGATGAGGCCATTACAGGCGATATTCCGTGGACTTGGGAAACACAGATTAATCGCGGAACGCAGCAATCAGGCCGCGTTATTGTAGCTGGTCAGCATGGATATTAGACTGGCACGGTCGTTTGAGCCATAAACCCGGGACCTCGCATCAGACTGGATGACCCCGGAGGCCTTTGGACGACCAGTGTCGGGTCTTCATTGCGTATCATGTCAACGTCACGCAGAGCAAATGTTTACATAAATTCAAAAATTCTTCTCAGGCGTGAAGGAGATAGTTGCAGAGAGCACGTGGTGAACTTACATGAACTAACTCAACCCCAGAGTTGATGCAAATTCCCAGGGTGCCTCTGATGAGTATGACTGTCGCATATCGAGTTGTTTTATTATGTAACTGCCAACGCATGGGTTATTTTTAAAAAAGAAATGCTCATGACGATATCTTTTCTTTTTTGTCACGAAGCATGATACGGGAGTAATGTATGCCGTCACAGGGTTTTGATTTGATAAGTCCTTGGTTTGTGTATATAACTTGATGATGTATTTTCCATTACACAGCGAACAGTACAGCAATCTGTACTGAACCTGTTTGACAGCTGCTCATTATCGGACATGTGACCTGTCTCGGTACAGCTTGATTAGTAACTTGCCACCTGGTTTATTCGGTGCATCCCCTGACAATTTTGGTGTTAATGTGTGATCGTAAATTATATATGTAATCCAATGAAGGCTACTGGTTGTGCAGGTCTAATTGCACTAGAACATTACACCGCATCACAATGCCAGTCACGTCCGTCGCCTCGGTCGCCTGCAGTTTGGGCGGAAGGAGCACCGCGCCGCGGCCCTGTCCCCACCCGAGACCCAATTACTCCTCCCCAGGGAACGTTTCGCTGCACCCTGTTGATCGCCTATTGTATTTCAATGCCAGTCTCCCGATTATCTCGGGATCTGGGAAGTGGGTCATTGTTACAAAGGCGACTCATTTGTCTTGGGTCAGATCCAAAGGAAATTTTAGCGCCGATGTACAGCTCAAGTGAAGTAGGTTATCTCTGCACAATCGGCAAAAACAAACGAGTAAGTTTCGTAATGGAAGTGACTGGGGGCGACTCACTCACTTGTGGAGGCGCGTGTGCGGCATCTCGCAGCGGAAGTTAACATGACATGTCCCCGAAACACGCGGCGCCCCGTGTCGTCATTCCACAACACAGTGTGCGTTTTGTCAGCGTACTCCTGAACAAGGACGATCACTCGGTCCTCCCTCGGCCATTGTGACTCACATCCGTCACTTTCCGCCGCCGATCGAATTACCTATCTTTAAGGATGTTCCATTCAACAGCTTGAGGCTCACATTTGTAGTATTGACCGAGGCTGTCGTTCTTTGTTCGTATGTTTTCTTGGACTTGTAGTCGGTGTTTGAGGTGGAGTGTATGCACACAGCTCGGCGGAGACATACACGTGGAGAGCCCGCGGATAAATCAAATCGCATCCGCAGCTCACTCGAATATGCCATATTCTATTGGTGGCTTCTCTTGCGTCTAACACGATTACCAATTCTAATTATTGTCTCGGGTGGAGAAAAATCATTTTTGCGGGTTACTTCATGTTTTCTGGCAAAGTGTGTTAGCTGACTGCCAGAAACATATTGATTGTCTGCAAGGTCATACAGCCAACGTTGAAATCGGACATTCCAGAAAAAATATACCTTTTTGTTGAAGATACACAGCGAGGAATATGACAATGTGGTCATTCGTGTTTCGTAAGTTCAAGCGAAGCATAATACCCATGCTAGCAAAATCTAATGGCATTGTTCCCTCAATAAATAAAAACGTGCTGCAAAACGCATCCTTCTTGATAATTCATTTATATGATATATAGACACTCAACATAAATGTTTGACCAAATGTTTGATATTCGGGTCAAAATGCACTGGCATTTTGATCAGCCCACCTACAAAGGACCACACCCGTTGTCGGTCACAAATTGAAAGGACAGGAGATGTTTGTGGTATCATATTGCCGCTGTGATGAATGTACGAACAAGCACCCGCAATCATATCTAATTAACGTTCATCGAACTGTCCATCGATCAGTCGCCAAAACAATTAGTGCTGGCCATAATGGGTCAACAGAAAGCTATCTGCTACATGCCCATGTTTACTCACACAAAGTGCAATAACTAACTCTAAGGCACACATTATCGATGACCTTCATGTTCTTGTAAAATGTTTTGGTCATTGCTTGTAGGCTATGAGGTGCTTAGGTATTACCATACCGCAAAAGTGCTGTTGAAACCCTGAAAAGTTACTTGACCAAGTCCATGTCAAGGTCAGCTTGTTCGCAGCCAACTCAATTCAGTCATTTTCAACTTGAGTCAAGGAGATTTCGGAATAAATGGCTAGATTATATGGAGATTCATGGCACGCGTGATGCATTAAATAGGACCAACCAGGAGATATTGCGTCTGATTGGCCCTTGCTATGGGTTGAAACATGGTTAATGCTGAAACGCCAGTGTGGTAAATGACATAGTGGCCAGTTCAATTGGGCAAGCAGCACACAGAATTACACCCCCGAGAGCTCTCCCTATTAGCGTTTGTAATGACCGTACACCGGAAGCCATCAGTCCGCCATTACAACGTCCCAGAATAAATGTCACTTTTATTGCCAGAGTACGGCTACCTTTGGAAATTTTCCCTGCCGATGAAGAGCCGCCTCGGTACGAAGACGTTCCACATGTAGGAGGGTCGCGTGACACGTGGCTGTAGGAGATGTTACCCGACATGATGTCGGGGCAAGATCCCTAATGGAGGACCCAAGGAACCTAGCTGACACGCCCAGCTGTGGTTGCCGGCTAGCACTTTGATCAGGCTTGCGTATGACAACCGGAGGGACCGGGGTAGCACGGCTCTCGGACCGAATGACATTATTGGCCTCATTGTCCGAGATGTGCAGAAAATTGGGCACGTTGTTCGCCTGGGACTGGACTCTTTATGGTTATTTATGGTACGGTCGAAAAACACCTGTATATGACATGTCCATTTTATCCCGGTCCGTGTCTGGCCTTTCAAGTAGCCGAAGGACATGCTGTCGGAACAACTTCCGCATCCTGGCTGACATCTTCCGACTTGGTCTTGATCAGCGGATTAATCGAACATGACGAAGATCTACCTATTTCGGAAATCATCTGTGGCGACGACCTAGAAGATACTTCCCTCAGAATCACGCTGTTGTGCCCAGCTATCAAAGACGATGAGCAGACTGCATCCAGTTAATCATGAATATTAAATGATTGCTAGTCCTAAACAAAATGCCATTATATTGAAATTTCTGGAGTGATCCATGACCTTTTGGGGGTCATCATTAGCATGTTGCCTACAATTTACTGAGCCTCGGTATCTTTGGCTCATAAATAATCATTTATTGTGTGTGGACTGTCATCTCATATCTTTAGTGTTTTTACAATCATACTCACGTGAAATCAAGAATTTTTGTCTTTCGTGAAAATGCAATAATCAATCGAAATAGCAGATCTCAAATGAAGGGGTAGAAGCATTGAGGGTATATACTTAATATTCAAATATGATTAAAACGGCCCATGGGTGGATGCGTTGGTCCGATCCTGCAATATTACCGCAGCATTTGTTTTAAAAATTTTAGTTTCAACAACCAGGTGGAGACAATCACTAAAAAAATATTTTCTTCATGCCTGACAACCGCAAGAGTGCTTCGACCGACTCCCCGACTCCGTGGGGTTGGCGTGTTGATTTCATCATGGCTTGAGCACTGTTCCGAAAGATATCATTTTGAATGAGATCTACTATTCAAATTGTGATAATGATCGGGGAAAAAAGTTTGTCAAGAAATATTTGTGCACGTAACGGATCCCTTCTTATCAATCGATGTAAACAGTATAGTTGCGATCATGAAGTTTTGAACATGAAGGAATGGGCATAAAGGCATTTGTATTTATATGAATCTCTACAAATCTACACAATCTTTATGGAATTATATAGGTATTACAGTAAGTTAAAAACAGGCAAAAAGGGGGCGGATGGTCAAAACACCGCTGTCTCTGTATCGATACTGGTACGCGGTACTGGTGACAGTATGCACAATGCTTTGCGAAAATATGTTTTATAGCGATTTTTCCCGTTCGATGCAGTTTGACGAAATGTTTCACCCCAAAAAAGTTGTTTACAAGTCGAATACTATAATAGTATAGATGTGAATAATGGAGCCTAAGCTTAAGTTTATGTAACATGTTAAATTTATATTAACATAATCGGGCATAGGGGGAGTTCGATTTGATCTGGGTCTGGAAAACCCTCAGAAACAGTCTGGAAATTGTTCCATTTTGAGTCTGGAAAGTCCCTGATTTTGTTATTCACAGAATAGTGAAAACTCTGTGACTGTAATTGCAGTATGTCATAACTACAGGAATACAGACTCAAATAAACTTCCATTTCCCCACATTGGAATCGAGCTATGTACTGCTGAGAGGCGACACATGTCTTTTACTACATTTCCTGATGCTTACTTTTTATATAAATTTTAATTATTAACTAAATGAAACACAATGACACAAGATCTGTACACGTTCTCTATTGTAGGTATAAGCAAACTTTGATATAATGTTTCCATCAACAACGACGAAATAAAAACTAACTACAATAAAATCCCATTTGTGGGAGAGGTGGGCGGGTTTTGCTGTTGACTGAACCGCTGGGAGCTGGTAAACTGACTGTTGTACATGTGATACAAATGAAATAGGCAGAGGACATGAGAAATACTAGATTGAGAACATACTGAGCAAAACGTTACGGCCCAAGTATCATACATCGCGCCTTTATTCTACTCGACCACTAAATGAATGCCATTTAATCCGTCTGTCACCTTTTTAATCCTTATTGAATATAGAAGGCGCAGTGTATGATACTTGGGCCAAGGTGACAATACAGAAGTTGACATTCAGAGTTAATAATTGAGTACAAAACACACTGGAGTATTATATATATATGGTTTGAAAAAAAAACAACCAGCATAATGAAAAAGGACACACATTACTAAAAATTTACCCCTGTTCAACAAACAATTTGAACACGACATAGTACAGATGCATTAGCATCAAGACAGGGACTGTTCTGGTCTGCTTTGCCTGAGGCCCCGGGGTCTGTGAGCTCAGTCTAGCTGTTGTTACCTCTACTTCACGCACGTTCCTGTCGGCGACAGTGTCGTCGTCATTCGACACTCCCCGCCACTTCCTCACGAACTCACCCCAGCGGTCGTTAATTACATAGTCGCCCGGATACAAATCGATCTACTTTACGAGTGCGCTTTCCGCTTGTGAAATCCTTTTGTTCTCCACGTCTGAGTTCACCTTGGGGTTCAGTTCCTTTCTTGATGAATCTTGATGGGTTTTGCTCTTAATCTGTGTTTTATTCAGTTTCTTTGAAAAAAAGACGGGCTCTGTCGGTTCAGGGGAATTCGCCGCGCACGATTGTTTTTCAACGCTGGCATGCGGGGATCTCTTGGAAAATGTTGTTTTTCTTCTAGTAAGCTCTTACGGTTAATCTGTTAGGAATCTCACGTTCTGCTGCATTCACAAAGAGATTGCGAGGTGAAGGAGCACAGTAGTCCAGCATTGTCATCCACACCACGTGATGTGCGGTCATAAGGACCATGGACCTCGTCCAAATCCAAGTCTGACCGAAATGGTTCTTTGACGATATCACGGGCGCGTGAGCCCCCAAATCAACTAGACATACCTTGCGGTAAATGAGCGACTTGAGTTTGATACATTGCCTAATAGTGATTGACTGGCTACCGGAATAACGAGTCTAGATTAATTGATTCATCGAGTGACATTTTAAGTTATCAAAAATCGATGAATGCTATTCGTGTGAGCGCTGCGCCTGATTGGGTATTTATATGGCTGTGACGTCAGTGTTAAGGTCTCCGTGACACTAAGAGCTGTTTACCTGCTCCAGCGATCTCGATTTTTAAACTATATCTTGTTTTGTTATTCTTGCATTGCAACCCAATTGTAATCACCATTCAGTTGTTCTGACACTTTTTCAAATCGGACTCATTGTCTACAAAATGTTGTGTTTACAAAATTCAAATTGAGCGCATATATAATTGCACTGATACATGACCATTATAGGACCCTTTGCATTAAAGAGACGATCTGGAATTATGGGAGGGGTGGGGAGAGGCGACAAATCTATTGCTTGAAATATCCCAGATTTTCTAGTTGTCGTATTTTATTGTGCACTATGTTTCGTTCCGAAGTTGATCGTAATGAATTGACGATATTTTCCAAGCATTGATTGCGGCCTGGCACGCCATGACGCCATCTGTGCAATGTATAGTGGCTTACAGCTATTGGCCACCGGGCGACCGACGGCACGGAGCTAGTAACAGCTGCCGTCAACTGCATAGAATCTGCCATGGCATAATTCAAGCCTTCAAGTGGGCGCCCGTTTCCCCGGTTGTGGCAGTGAAGCGCTGATTGGGAGCACTGAAACTTTCCTCGGTACATTTGTTCCCTCGATTATCTTGCAGACGGATGGTTTTCAATGGGGAAATTCAAGAACAAAAGCCTGCTTGTCGCCTTAAAATATGGCTTGGCATTGATCCTTCTTATGGGAGAAATGACGAAACACCGGTAAACTGCCGATCGATGTGGCACGGATGTACAAATATTAGCTTTGGCGGATAGCAGCTTATTGAATTATGCAGTACGAACGACTGGGTAATGTTGATATCGTCTAATTGGATTAAAAGGTGGGTAGAATTTGAGAAGTGTGTGCACATCCGAGTAAAGCCTTCTAATGGACGTATTCCAGGATCATTTGAAAGCCCAATTCACATAGAGAACAGATATTTGCACAGTGATATCATGTTCAGCAAATAATATATGACGACACCTAATGTACGGATCAATGGCTGATAGTCCCCAACATGGAATAAGTGTAGGACCAGCAAATGAAAGTAAGTTCAATACGTAGGTATATCTTATAATGCTGATAGTGTATTCTGCCTGGGGTGAGTTACGTGGGTGCGAGTCCACGAATGCCGAGTCCCGATGTACGTCAACTGTCTCGGGTACGACAAGGTTACGATCAACACTCAGTTCCATGTTATATTTCATACAATGATTATAATTTGTGCAGATGATTATGCTCATTAAGTTTGCAAGATAAATACTTTAATGAATGGAAAACAACATTCCATTATTCAAGAAAGCTATTTATTGTACTCACGGAGTACACAGACTGGGCTGACAAACAATGCTCAGGATCCATCATTATTCATGTACACGTAGGACACCTCTATGTCATTGTGTGGGGCCGGGGGCATCCCACAGCCGGTCAATACTCCTATAAAGGTAACCCCACACTGTCATTATTTCTGTCAATATAAACCTGGGGGGAAATATGTAAATACCAGCGAGTGGTATTAATCGTGGAAAACTAAAGCATGTTGCCTCACGCGGGATGTATTGTGGTGACATTCTAATGAACGCAGAGCATAGAATGTTGTGTATTGATGTAGAAGGAAGTAAATCATTTGTCATGCGTAAGCGTGAAACAAAACGTGGGACAGATGTCGTATATAAATAACCCTAACCTCCTCATGAGTTAGGGACATTCCTGTTGTCTGTGGATAGTTCTGATATTGCTAATGTCTGAAAGTGTCTCCCTAGGTGTGTTGGAAAGTATCGTAGAACAACAAAGGCCTGATAAGATGAGATAGGGAGCTCATAATGTGGAGCACCGTGTGTTCTTTCTTTGCAAGTCCCAGCAAAAACACAGCGACATGAAATCTCATAATTCCATATCGAGAACTAGCTTATTAGTATTACACTGTGTGCCATAATGAAGCACATGTAGTAGTCGTTGTCCGTTATTGGCTGGGATCAATTCAAGCTGCGGAGAAGATCCTCGCCGTATTTGTTCTTGTCCATGTTCCTTCCCGCTTCAAGCCCGATCGATTTCGCTCCGTAAACACGGCCATTCAGTTAGGCTTTGTGTTGCAGAGATGATTTCCGTATTAGCCGCCACCGAGGTGATATCTCAACAAGGCAAGAACAAAATACTCCAGAATTCATAAATAACTCAATCGCTTTAAGAAAATCGACCAGCAAACGAGCGAGGGAAAAACTGAAAGGAGACGCGGAGCAGACGCGGGGGTGAGAAGGATATAGCCACTGGAACAGCAGTAATGACATATTGTCGAGAATATAGTTGTGTGCATCTAGCCTCAGATCAGCCGGAAAGAAAGCAGAATAGGCTCAATTAGAACATGAACCACGCATCCAGGTATAGTTAAGTTGGTAGCCTCACCTCAGGCTCGGTCCCTCCCTCACAGTGACTGTTTAATGTAGGCGAATCGAATTCTCGCTGGCCAACTACACACTATCTCATATTTCCTGGACAGGTCGTGTTCCAGAGGCACGGATTGTTGTGCTCCACATCGGGAGAGCAGGGGCATTTACCTGGATTAACATAAATAAAATATCGGGTTTCCCGACTAGCGATATTCGATCGGTTGATGTTGGGCACAAGAGCTCTGTAGAGCAAGGCCGAATCCATGTTAAATGTTGCTGACACGGAATCTCGGTAGGCATTGCCCCGCGGGTCTACACGGAGGGCACCAGAGCTTGCTAATCTGAATGGCCCAACCCCGAGGCAATAATTAATGAACGGTTAATAACTGCTTAGTGTGTCGCATGTGAGGTGCCGCTACACAGGTGTATTCGTGAACCCCTTCTCCAGGAGCAACAATGCAAATGCCAATGTGTATTTAAAGCTGTCGCTGACAATGTGTGTCGCACTCAAGTTACGCTGATTTATTGCACTGTGAGGCCCAAGGTAAGCCTTCATTAATCAATGCCGAAATGCGCGCGAATGATTAAGGAAGTAACATCGGTTGATCTGTCACGTCCGATTGTCTTCTCGACTGTGACTGATTGCATTGGGATTATATCTTCTCACATGGCACCGCGAGGGTCTCACCGGTGTTGTCGTTTTGTACGGTGCCATGACGCAAGTCCGTGAATACCAGATGACAACGAAGAATGACGATTTTTGAGTCAGTGTGGAAGGGCGACACAGTGAATAATTAGCACTCGTGCGCACCATGCCTATGCATGTCGTCCGTGAGCACCAATATCGTTAATATTTTATCCTGTATGGATACATGCGTGCAAACTGCTATATGCCGTGATCAATAAAAGTATTTGCGGGGAAGCCCAGAACAGTTCGTTTGTATTCCTGCCAGATGCCGCCATATCAGCCCTGCATGCCATGGATTCGCATGTAAACACGAGAGGATTGTACGCTTACATCTGACGCCGCTTTGACCTCATTGCACTGATAATACCAATTAGTTAATACGGTTATTTATATGCAACAGTTTTCAAGAACTCACTTGAAGCAATTCCGAGGCCATTATAGATGTAATGTGTCATTGAGATGGGAGGGTGTAGTTTCCTTGTGGATATTGTGATTAGGTTTACATCGACGGGACATCGTCCCTCAGCCAGCCTCTATAGGACGCCACAGGGACATTGAACCCCCTGACACACTCTATCAGCTGTGATTACGTCTTCATCAAAACCTTTTGGAGCGTCTTCTTACCAAGAAATGTCTCTTGCACCCACAATGAACTAAAGACACCATGGTCAATTAATTAGGCAGGAGGGCACTGGTTTTTGCCTGTCGGGACACATCCGCTCACGACGGCACTCGATCACAACCCAAAAGTAGTTCACCCACTGTTTTTAGGGCTTTTAATCTAATTTGAAGAAATGTTATTGATCTAATCGGGATAATGCTATCCTTTCAATCACAGAAAAATCACTTCCCTTGACATGACACTCTTCCACGCCGGAAGTGGCCAACTTTGCCAGAGCCACTGCGTCGATTCGTGCGAAATGGAGCCTGCTGTAATCAATAATTGACATTGCAGTTATAGACCACTCGCCTGCCGAAGAGTGCAGTGGAGCTGTTAAACCCCACGGCCCCAAAACGGATCCCAAGTCTTTTTTAATCTGGACCTGGGTATCTCTGGTATCGTCTGTGTGGACATAGAGCTATTTTTCATGGGTAGTTTAGTTTGGAGTTTGACAATGGATAAGTCGCTCTATGAGCGGAAATCGTTTAGGAGGAGAGTCCCAAATAAGGCAGATACAATCATGATGAACAAGGCCGGCAAGAATCAAGCTTATATGATATCTTTCCCGGCTGCTGGCTAGCATCTATCCGGGAGCTCGCCGGCTAAATTGAGTTTGTCTATTTTGGCCAATTACGATATGAAGGATGGCCAATCGATGCAAAACATCTGCGAAACATCGCCAGAATTGGTTGTGGCTCTTCTAGAATTGGTTGCATGATAGACAGACCTTGGGCGGGTCCCGTGGGTACAGAGTTCTATGGTGGACACTTCCCGGTGTGATGAGGTTGGCATTCGGCCCGGGTCTCAGGACCAACGAGATAAAGACACACAGAAGTGAGGCAATAACTTGCTGCCACCCGCGCGACAAACGATATTAGCTGCCCCGTTCCCATAATTGACTCACGTGGGATAGAATTTTCGACCTATAGAAAATCTGTCACTTCAGTGAAGACGGACGCCGAGATTCTTCTTTAGTTATCGAAGTCTCGCAATACGCTAGGTTCTACTTTCATCAGCTGTAACAACTCTTCCTGCTAAAACAATTTTAGAATATTACCAATAATCGTGACATGTTGTCTTCCCTGTGTCCTAAATGTCACAAGGAATCATTTCGTGGTGACAAACTCAATAAGCTGGTTTCCATTGTCAAAGGGGTTTGTGGTATATTGCCGCTGCCTCATCCATCCCGGCTGATACACACACGTGTAGCTCCGTGGCTGCTCTGCAATATATTGGTCACATATGCTTTGATGCTATAGCGGCCTTGGTGAATTCCTGATAGCGCATCTGACAAGCTAAGATAAAAAGTAAATGGACGTGTCTGTCAGCGAGGCATCGGTCAGTAAAGCCCATGCCCGCTATCCCAGTGATTAGCCCGCCTGCTTAGCGCATGGGATGCCGAGTATGGCAACCAAGGTATGGTTTGCGTCTAATGGGTTTTCTTTGTCATTTTACAGGTTGCTGTCGCACAACTTTGGTGGAGAATGAAGCGCAGTTGATGGGCGTCTTCCAGACGTTGTGAAGCCCGAGATCGGTTTGGGGTTCGACTACAATACACTGTCCTCCTCTCGGAATATTTACGGCTGAACAAAAGCCGTACACGACCACCGAGCAGGCAGGCCGCGCACTTGTCTGCGCTCGTGGCTTGCTGTAAGGTGGATAAGATCAGACACACGGGAACCTTGCAACCGAGCGATGGTAGCACGTTGTGATTGACGGCTTGCTGCAGGACTGTGGTATCCTCACCTGCTCCAGTGTAGACAAGCAAAATCTGGCCTCAAACATTGTAACAAAGCAGGATCTCGCGAGACAGGCTGTGTAGGGTTTTGGAGAGCGCACAGATACCAAATGATCTCATCTTATCGTGTTTGCCTCTCCGCGAGCCAAACTCGCCAAGAAGCCGAGCACCATTTGGATTAAGCAAACAAGAAAACACGGCAACGCAACAGAGAGGATGCGGTCTGTGGTGTGATAAATGAAAAAAAAAGCTGACCTCGCACAACATCAGACTAGGCAGTCCGGCCACACTGGTTGGAGAAGTACCGTGGCACGTGCGCCCAGTCATCAGCCCGCTAGTTTGCGGTAGGGATTGTGCCGTAACTCCACGGAAGAGGAGTATTGCTCTTGCAGTTGAACGGATGTGCAGGATTGAAAGGACAGAACACTTACTGGTACAGACGTCATGCAACTACTGGCGGAAATTACCTGCTATACTTGTCACAGACCGCCAGTCACTACAGTCACCGTCGTTACAGGCACACTACTAATCCACACCGGTCCCTAATTGCCTCCCCGATGGCATGGCATTTCTAACATGGTTGTTCCGCTCAGGAAGGCTTTTTTAGTAAAGAGTCACAAGTAGACATCACATTTTTGCTGACTCTTGGAACCCGAAAGACCAACCTGATTTATTATCTGCACTGCGAACTTTGGAACAAACAAATCTGATTTTCTATGGACTATTTCACATTGGACCACATCTGATGCCTTTTGGCTGTAGACGAGAGGACATGGCATCAGAGACCACACAGTCTCATACTGTCCGCTGTCCCGTTGTGGTGTAGGTCTTGGGGCAGCTTCCTCGCTTGACCTTTGGCCCGTGAAGTGAATTCAATTAGCCCCAAGGCTAGATCAAGTTGCTGGCAGGTTGAGGTCAGGGTCGAGAGCAGACAAGAGCACCATGTTACGGGCCGCCAGGAGAGTGTTAATCCTGCTCCACGCGGGACTCATGTGGACCATCTCAAAAGCTGGTACGTAACAAGTACAATTTAGTGCAGTCAGATATTATGTGACAATGTCAACAGCGATCGACATCCCATGTTTTATGCATATGCATGTATATGTACCCATCTACTACAAATGATTGAAAAAATAGGCTTTTAAAATGTTTACGAATACAGGTTTCCTCGTCTGGCAAGTTAAAATGTAACAACTTAATGAGAATCGATATAACTTAAGTTAGATTAATAACTTGCAGTACGAACTACTGGATATGAGCAGCACAATGTCCGATTCCAAAAGGCTTTTCTGGGAGAAGGTTTTGAAAGGGACGTTCTTTCAATTAAAATCGGGCATATTGATACCCCTCTGTGACAAACGACAAAAGGACCTGATCCATTGTCCTCGGCCTAAACTCGACAATTGGATCCCAGTTGACAAACGACAGTTTGGTGTGCTTCATTTTACAAAATGTCGGTAATAATAAACGGGGACGGAAAATGCTCATATTAAGTGACTCAAGTATGTTCGACATTCATATATAGAAGTTGGAGAGCCCATGAACAAGCTCTTGTGGTCCTACTTCTGTTGTTCAGTTTAGGTTCCACAAAGGGAAGATAGAGAACGTCATCTGAATAACCATATTGTATTCTTAAAAGGTTTTCGTTTTCCTGAAATATTGTGGAGCATTCTTCTCTGAGAGATCTATAGCCACATATCCGTAAAGAGCCCGTGGCGAGTACAATAAAGGGATATTGCCACAGAGAGAAGACGATTGCTGTCTCGAGTGGTGCTCAGCGCTTTCCATCAGCATGCACTCCGGGGGCACACGCTCCCGTCCCCTTATCGAATCCATATGCCCTCGGGGTTAGTTAACGGAAGAGAGCCAATACTGATCAATGCCGGAATTACCCCCTGCCACCGCCACCTGTATTCAATTGATTACTTGTTGATTAAGGCGTATAATACCCCGCCGCCCTTCATCCACAGGGTCTGGTTTATCCCCTGACCTCACAAAAGGATTGCCGGATTGAGGATGATCTGCATGCGAATGGTGCCACTTATCTCACCACGAGGCCCTCTCGTTTTTTCGGCAGAGATAATCGAACTTTTATTGGCGATCGGAGAACCCGAACGTAAACTTGAGCGTAATCCACTTGGTCTTGGACCCCGCGGCTATCCTATAGATTTATGTTCATTCTGTCGATATTGTCATTTTTGTTACTGCACAGAAATAATATAACGCGACATATAAGGATGACGTAAAACCCTCGAAAGCAGCCAGACCTTTTCTTAAACGTGGTTTTAAACACATACTTGACCTTCCTTTGAGCATGTAACGAACCTTTTTAGATGAGAAAATAAGAGAACAAAAACAACCTAGCTTGTAACATAGCTATGTGACTCTAAAACAACAGCGCGCAATCGAACGAAAAACCCTCAGGTCAGGCGAAATTGGCATTTACCTTCCTGCAAAATGGCCCATGCGAATTACAACTACAAAATAGCAGCAACAAGAAATACAACAGGGACAACATTACCCAAGAAAGGGTAATGTAATAGCACAACAAACTGGCTTCAAATTTCCCCTGGGTACTTAATAATTGAGACAGAGAGGAAATATTTATGAAGTTCTACCAGAGACCCAATGGGAAACCCGCTAGACAACACAAACTGGAGCGAGCGAAATCCGCTGGGTGGAAGCCTAACGTGACCCAAAGTAAAGTGCCTTAATTATTTAGCAAAACTGCAGCTGATTCGTGCATTTTAGATGGTCACCATGGTGATCCTACGTTAGTGTTCACAATTCAAAAGTGCATGAGCAAAAATATATTTTAAAAATGTTTCTAGTATTTCCAATGGACAATATTCAATGAAGAGGGACTGTGCAGTGGTAAATCCGTTTTGAACGGCATTTTGTTCAGCGTTTTGAACAGCCTGATCGGCTTTCGAACGGTATTCACACGCGTATGTACATTACATGTATGGAACGAGGGTCTAGACCTGGATTATAATGAACATACTGGCTATTATTTCATTGAGATGCAAAAAATCGGGTGTAAAAGTAAAAGCATTTATGTTTGAGTCTTTTTTTTATGGTATGAACAACGATCCTATTTTTATCACAGGTAAAGCTGCAAATTTTTGGCATATTGGCTTGTGGTTCAATTATGAGCATATTAGTTGCATGTTTCAGACACATATATGCGTTGTAGGACGAATAAACAAGTATATTCAATTTCGATTGTCGTTGAATGTTTAGCGTTTTTGCGTGTGGTATATTGCTGTTCACTATATTGCAGGGCCAACCAACCGTATACAACGCTTGACATTTGACCACAAATACCGTATTGCTAATGTACAAATATATCCACGAAAACAAAAATTCAATGCCACAATTTTCAGAATGAGTACCGAAGATTGCTAGCTTTAATTTCTCAACATTATTTCCACAGTTATTTCCATCAATAATGTATAATAAACACACCCAATGCCTTTTAATCATGATATGCTGAGTTTTTCTAACATTAATCAGTTAGCGCACGATTTAAACATTCTATTAACACAAAACAACCTACATATGTCATCATGTATTCAATATTCTCATGTACTCATATATTATATTACCATGCTTATCCTGTTTATTTTTGTTTGTGTGTATGCTGGTGCTGTCCGCCGTTTGAATGCCGTTCAAAGTGCTGAACAGACTATTCAAAATACCGTTCAAAATGCTGAACATCAAAACCGATTTACCACTGCACAGTCCCTCTACGGTGTTATTTCCAACATACTTTTTCAACGATAGTATAATACTATCGTTGACAAAGTATGTTGGAAATAAACTTTCTCAACGATAGAAAAATACTATCTTTGAAAAAGTATGTCAGAAATAACACCGTAGATGAACTATGCAGTGGTAAATCGGTTTTAATATTCAGCAGTTTGAACGGTATTTTGAATAGTCTGTTCAGCATATAACCCCTAATATCCGAAATGCCACACCGAACTAGTGTTTCACACCGTACACGTACATGTACATGTAATTTTCCATGGCTGAAACTTGCAAGTAAAAGTAGCGCAAATTGTGGGACGACATCACTGAACATTTCTCGTATCCAAGATGATGAAAGGGAATTATAAAACTTGTACCATGATAAATAACGATGTGGGGACTACTAAGTCGTTGACAAACGAGAGAGTTGTGTGATTCCTTCATCGGGACAACGGGAGAGAGGCCGGTCGGCCGAGTCTGGGAGTCTCAGGAATCCATGACTGTCCGCCTTCCCTCGGTAAATACCCCAGCCACGAGGCTGTAACTTACCCCGCCGAGAGCCCGTACTTCGATCTTGTAATTAATCTCTCCGGTGAACTCTTACATCATGATGACAATCTAAATTTATTGTTATCATTTCCAGAAAAAAATCCGTACATAATTATCTTTTTAAGGGGATGGGGGATGAAGAGCTGAAGAGCAAGTTGAATACCATTCACTTTGGCTTGTATGTAATGAGTGCTCTCAGTTTTCACGACCTGAAATTCTTCCATCGTGGTTTTTCAATTGGAAATTTTATTAGATTATTTCAGGTTAACAACACCATATGGGGCACAACATAATTTCAAATATCACTATATTAATTTACAACTAATGTGTTGAGAATCATTTGAACATAAATTAGAACAAATGCCACTCAGATTCAACCTACGATTCACACTAAACAAAGCTCGACAAACAAATGGTCCGCAACAACGAAATAAATCCACCTTACAAAATAGAACTTGCTCTTGTATTACCATCTAATCAAAGGTGCGGCGAGTGCTAATACATACATATAATTTAATATGAAAATAATGTCAATGCCAATAAAATCTTTCGTACTTTTTTCAGTTTTGTGGATAAATAATTAGTAATGCACAGCCTTGTTCGTTTCTGTGCTAGGATAATTGGCATTTCACTAAACTACATTCACTGGAAATAGGTAATATCACTGCATATGATTTCGCTTATTGCCCGCGCTGTGTTGTCAAAAATAACAAGTGTCAGACGCTGAAATTTCATTGCTCAGAGATGATTAAGCCTATGTAATCCCACCATCAATTTAATCTGCATGCGATAATTCGATTTCACACTGGCAACTCGAAGCACCTGCTACCTGAAAAGTTCAAGCTCGCTAAGTAAATATCAAGTCCTCGCACTAAATGTGCAATTGGAGTCTCTAATGTTAGCAGTACGAATTATCTCTACTTCTGCAAACGTTCGCATTGATCGCACTGATAAAAATAATAATAATTTGTCGATATTTATGTAAGAGTCGGGCGCTATTTTTCTTCGACTGAGCATGAGCCAGCTGGTGTGCGTGTACATTATCATCAGAACTAGCACAGCTCGCGAGGAAGGGAAGGCAGCACGGGAACTTTATCAGTATTTATTGGCTGAGTCTGTAGTCCACAAGTAGAGGATCTATTTGTTGGAACCACGGGAATCCGTGTCTTGGTTCTGGAAGTAGATAGGCATGTACCTGTACCAGAATAGGTATAATACAGTGTAAATGTCGCATACCTCTCCTGGACGTGTGTACTCCAGCAGTGTGTCCCAGTCATGAATCGAAGAGTTTCATGGGCGCTTTGTGTAATATCTGACAGGTCACCATCATACACCGTTAGTTATCTAGATTAGATGCCAGAGTTCTGCATATTCTACACTGACCAAACATGTGAGGGGGGGGGGGGGGGGTTGCAATTCGGGTGGAAATCATGTAAACAAAATTTTTAAGTGAAACTGTAGAAGATCAGGGAAAGTACTCGTTTTTTGTCGTTTTATTAGACGATCATTAATATTAACTTGAATTGCCAATACCATGATTACCGCATTATCTGTATGAGATCAAGTATAACCCCTGGCACAGTATGTCTCGTTTATATCCCTAGCATGGATTGGATATATATGATCCATAGCCGCGAGGAAGAATACTTAGGCGCCTATAGACATGTACATTTATGTAAAATATTATACGGCAAGAATATATCATTATTCCCTCGCCGCGTAAGGTTTGTTTGCCTCCATATACATTCACGTATAGGACGCCTTTAGTGTGGACAAATCTCGATTGTTCCCGAAAAAAGAGACGGAACATGATGGAGAATAATGACGGAGGCTCATTCATGGTCATGGATCTTCTGTGGATATAACACAAAAGACCTCCCCACCACAATCCACATAAAAGTTGGACAAAATTCGGCAGAGTTATGAGCGTCCATTATCCGACCAGTAACAGACTCCTGCAAGACGCATGGTCCGTGATAATTCACGCTTGTGATTAGAATGTACATGTTCAAGTTACAAACTAGTCCGTCATCATACTCGTTGGACGTTACCTTTTGTCACAATGTTGGGTTGTATCTGATAATGGACATCACTTCACAGTACTGAAGAGGAAGGTTTCAACTAGTTTTGATTTTGTAGACTAGAAAATGTATTGGTATAAGTTGCTTCTCAAACCGGCACCTGAAGTGCATCATGTCCTCGCTATCGGCTTTATTAATGTTACCGACTTTCAGATCCATCTCCTCTAGTTATCTCCAACATTGGTCGGTCGGTCGGTCGGTCGGTAGGTTGGCGCGAAGTGTGGTGCGTATCTGTCGTTGCTTGTTTGTTTCACCTGTCTCGGATCTCTCGGGCCGGCTAGTGTTTATTGTCGCGGGGATAACCGCTCGCGATATCCGCCGGAAGTGACGGCTATGTGGCTGCTTTGAACGCAAACAAATTGAACCCGTCGCAGTCACAATTACACTGTTTGTTTTAGCAACGACTCAAGCTTTCTCAAGCAGAATCTCTCGGGTATTACATTTTGCTGACGTGTGTGATCATTATTGATGTTATGTTCGCATTTTAGGTATCTGTTTATATCAACATTTATAATATTGGCATTGCGTTCAAATTTTATACTTGACATGTATAATGATGACGAGGAACAGCCTAAAATACAATCGTTTCGTACTGAAGACGAAGCCCAGTTTTTGTTCCCAGTTCGCCATATAACGAAACTGAATCGAGGTCTTCAAACAGTCGGATAAAGGGACAGCGTAATTCCATTCCAAGGATCACATCAAGACAACAGAAGGATTTGAATGTCTATACACAGTGACATTCCCCGGGTGCTTAATTATTGAAGAGGCGAGTGTTTGTTTAGCATAGCAATACGGTCCCTGTGGGCCGCTGGAGTGCACTTGTTGGGTGGCGGGTCTCCCCTGGAGGGGGAGAGCGCGGGTGATAAGGCTGTGGACAGCCAGTAAAACAAGAGCATACACACTCAACAGCCATCTTGCAACTGATAACGGAGAAGTGGGGCTTAATGTTAGTGCTCCCATAACGGTGGCCTTCCAACATCATACATCATGCCGAGTCACTGCCGAGGTATTTTTATACCTTCTCCATTTTCTGACAATGGTGTCTGTTCCTCTGGGTGTTTAGGATGAAGTAACTTTGAAGCTGTCATCTTATACATTTATACAACTTCCGAGGAATATTCATTAAAACTATCACCATAGATTTGTCAAATTTGTTATACATTTGCAAGATTGTTATTCTTGTCTGGTTTAGTTTTATTCCAGTAAGTGCATGCACGTTTAATTATATCTATATCTAATTTCAAGATTTATAAATATCTCTCTTTAACTTTTGATGAAACAGATTTTTTTCAGCATTATACCTATATACTCCTATGCAAATTATAGTTCTTTTGTGAACATAGCAATTATACATTTGAGCAGTTTCTTCGTCATGTAATTGTTCGCTAAAAGCCTGTATAATTGTTTCGGTCCCGAACAAAGAACGTTAGCAAATTGCCCATGTCAAACATGAGATTGAGGGCAACAGAATAGGACTGAGAATAATCTAGGTGCATCATTGTAAGCTATGGTATTTGTTTTGACAAACTGGCATCAATATCATTCGTAGACATGGATCCGTCATTGACGACGAACATGGACCTGTATCGGATATTTCTGGAAAAAAATCCCGAAGCCTTGGAACACTAACAACGTCTAAGTGCGAGAGCTAGCCTAATGTATTGGCCAGTGTTTTACTCGTTGTTGAGTATCAGATAGCTGTACAAGCTGAAAGAACGTCGTAATAATGGCGTGTAAACAACCAGATGGTCATCAATCATTAACTGTAGTAGGAGCATACAGCCGGTCAGCTTTACGGCAAAGTAGAAAACAGATCCAGCGTTAATCGGGCGAACACTCTTATCCAGTTAACAGCCTGATGCACTGGCATGGAAGAGTATTTCACCAGTGCGTTTATTCACTGTCGTTGCCGGGGTACTCTTCAACGAATAAAACCAAGCTCCATTCCTGCAAACGGAGGAGCCTCGGAGCTCATTATTGAAATAACGATCGTACATTTAGCGATCAACAAAGCAAGCGGGGTGTTAAATAGCGATCATGTCGATCGGTAGAGCTCTCAATCTGCTGTAAACACTGTCTCTGTAAACGGCTTATCTAGTCATATTGTTCTTTTCTAGATTAATTGGATGAAATATGACCGCGTTGTAGCTAGGCTCAATATGTAAGACACCAATGGTGTTTTTATGTGTTTACGAGTAACCACAAAGCATATTGTTTTTGTCATTGCAGAGGCGAGTCATTGCACGCAGGACCAGGTGACCAAATGCAAAAATTCAGGTGAGTGTAGTAAAACAGTTGTGAAGTGTATAGTTAGGTATGATGGATGTGTTTATTTAATATATTCGACATTTATTTGGTGTATCCAACCCTGTGAGTTATCCCATTCTATATCCAAAGTCCCAAGGAAGAAACCTTGCAAGATCTAATAAACGAAGTAATGAAGGAAAAGCCTCCGCTTTATCCTCTCTATCTGACAAACACCATATGGATGTATGAATTATTGACGACGGTCGCCAGTGCACTCTTCCTCAAAGGGCAACTGTCGTCAGTTTTCAAAACTCCAAACTTACGTACATTTTCATCTTCTCCCCTGCACTCGACTCGCTGTGCGTTCGCTTGCGTCAGCGATGGACAACACGCTGGACAGGCTGCCGGCGGGCGGGGTGTGCAAGCCCGGAGAGTACGCCGAGCGCTACACCCGCCTCTGTGAGGTGGACAGCTACATGGACTCGGACTATTGCTGCTGTGCCCATGAGCAGCGCGTCTTCTGCTGCCGCTTCCACTACAACGGTCCGTACTTCTGGTGTGACGAGACCGAGGACACGATACACATCTTGTAAGTACTCGCCGTACTTCCTAAGTGACACGTACCTGTACCGTCTCCTTGGGTGGTATTCGATATAATAGCACAGCAATGGGACGAGCGGTGGCAGGCAAAGTACTGTACTGGTACATGTATAAGCGAGACTCGTGTACCATTATTTTGTGTCTGCATGAAGTCGTCCCAGCGACGACAGCACATGTTGTGTGTGTGGGTGTGTGTACAATTTTGTAATAGTCCAAACGCAACTAATTAAAACAAGGTTTTCATGTTGTTTCTTTGAAACGATTTTCTTTGTAGATCAGACAAAACAACCGTAGCCGTCACCCCCGCCACCAAACATGAGCAAAGCACGTGAGTGTGACACCGGGAAAATCCGCAAAAACATGTGACTTGTGACGCCGTGCATAAATAGATGCGAGATGATGCGAACTGCTTCCAATTAATTATATTCAAGCAGAGTAAATCCCAGCGGAATTCAATCTATTCTTGCACGACGTTGAAGCGAGATGTTTGGCCTTTTCCCCAGCACGAACACACGAGCGTGGTTTTGTGTGGTGTTTAATGATTTTGTAGTATTTTTTCAGTGAACCCCCTTTTAGTGTCAGCAGGTAAAAGACGTTATCCTTTTTGCTCCACCAGTCAACCCCAGCAATAAACTGCACATTTCCTTAATAGTCATCATTTTGTTCTTTTTAGCGAATACACCCAGTATCCCACAAATAGGTCTCTACATTGTCATCGTTATGCTTTATGTTGCAAAACTCCACCATCTTACGCACACGTACGCCTATCAATGTAGATCTATACTGTATTATATTTATACATATGTCAACCATTACATCCCGCGATCGCATTTTAATTGTATGTCAAATCCATGGATGATCATGTTGAATATTTAGTAGTTTATATATAGTAATATATGAACGAGTAGATTCAATTATATTACGTTCTTATTCGGAAATAAGGTGCTGTATATGTTCATGTCCTGTTGTAGATCTATGTAGTAATACATTTATATATTTGAATAAGGATGCTTTTAGAGAACCGCTAACTGTCGCTACTGTACTTCGGATTGCAAGATGCTTACTTAGTGCATGATGACAACCGTCCACGTCGTTTACATAATAATATATAATTTAATAATCACCGCAGCAAGTAATACGATGTCACATTCATTTTACTCACTAACAACTGTACAAATACACTACTTCGTTTACACTGATGGGATAATTACAGACCTCTTTTTTTTTTAAAAAAAAAGTTGACCTCATTCCTATAAACTCATTGTGCACGTTTACTTTGCACCCATACCGTGCAATACCACGAACCAGTAGCTTGCTTTGCACAGTTAGATGTGATGTTTAGAAGAATACCTCAACAGTAGCCTTTGTCGTGCTATTGTGCAATACTAGACTTCGCCGCTGGTGGGTACAAAATAGTGGTTCCAACACAGATACGTTATGATTAGGTATACTTGTAGTCTATTATATTGTGAAATTGTAATAACATGGACGAACGCTACGGTAATTATTTTGAGTGGGATTTCTGTACTGTCCTGGAAATGTCCTACATGATCGTCTAACATGAAACTTTAAGAGTGAACAGGGCCCTGGGGGAGACCAGTGTTTTTCCTTTGCACACTGACCAGGCTACCCTGGCTAAAGAACATATAAATAAATAAATAAATAAATAAACAGCTAATATACTTCCGTTAATGTTTCTTTGAAATGATTCTTTCGACCCAGATAATGTTTAATTGAAGAACCAGTACACCCACTGTCAGATATTGCGATTCATCATAGGAATCAGTGTCCCATTGTCTTTCCAAGTACAGTCGGCTAGCACTTATTAACAAAGACAGTTGATCAGCACGTCATAGACACCGAAAACACTCGCGCCGAGTGCTGTCGGGTGAACGTATGAGCTGATCATTTATTGATGAAATCCATTATCCGTCGTTAATTGTTGGCCACCATTGCCTCCCGACAGCACGTGGATGCCCCTGGCCATGGAGATTCTGATACCCGCTATCGTCGTGCCTTCCGTAGCCCTGCTCTGCTTCCTCTTCTACTGCATCAAGTGCTGCTGCTGCCATGACGACGACGATGACGAAGGGCGATGCTGTGATATATTTTCGCGTACGTTTTACTCCAATCTATACCCACCCCGGGGTTTCTGTGTGGAATGTGCATATCAAAGCACTCGGGGAAAGATAATTCACGGGTTTATGGCGTAATAAGCTGACAGTTGCAAATGGAAAGTTTCTTTGTACTGGTAATCGGATGATGATTGGTCATTTTTCTTTCTGGTCGTATTTCATAATTATGGCGAGAAATGAGACTCTGGATGGGGAAATGAATTAACTGAATCGAGGAACTGTAGACTCCAATTATATGCGAAAATTATACAGAGACGTAAAACATCTGTTGAGTTTTAGTACTGCATCCATTAAGATGAAACTGAACATGAGTGGTGACGTTTGCATGTTGCAGGCTGTCGGTGTCGCCGCCGCAAGAAGAAGTCCGCCGTGGTCCGCCATGAAGAGCACTACCTGCCTGCTCACGACAACCAGCGCTCCAACCTCTTGCCCGCCTCTCTCAAGGAATCTTCCATATCCAACTCTAGCAGTAAGACCTCCGAGAAGTGTGATAACTTGCTGGATAGCGTCAAGTACCCGCCGCTTGAGCCGCCACGGACAGAACCGACGGCTCCACCATACGAGGTCCGGAGCTCGGACGAGCTGGATAATCCACCACCCTACAACCCCGGTCTGTACGACCCAGTACTGATCGTCAGCGGTCGCACGGCCAACGGCATCCTGCCTTACATACAGTCCGCCAGCGACGTGGGCCGTGACGTCATATATCAGCCCGTTCTGGCGCATGCGCACATTCCGCTTCCCGTGACCAAGCTCTCGGAGCAGACTCAGACAGTGGGCGTGGCCGAGGTTGACACGGCCTTCACGAGTGCCGCCCATACGGACACGCCCACCGGGCCTAGCTAGCGCTTGCACGGCCACATAATCCATATGTGCAATTTGGTGCGTTTCTGTGAAAATACAACAAATACAAACGATACATGTACATGTATTTCATCTTGCTTTGGGTGCAGACTTGCTATATAGTATTCGGACACTGATTATGTCTCGTGAGCTTCGTGAATTAATTTTATTTCATGCCACTAGTTTTCTGACATTGAGTTGTGAATGTGATGTGAATGTATCGGGATATCACTTGATTATTAACAATGGTCAACTTGAGGCTGTTCGACGCCCGGAAGAATCCGGGACATTGTGCGAGCATGACACCTAGCCGGGGACTCCGGATGTACGAGGAGACGTATACTCTTCTGGTTGGCTGCACCCTTTCACATAGCTCCTCAAAGGAACACTGCCTTGATTTGTGCACCGACAAGAGATAGGTGCAGTCGTTCATCACACACGATATTAGTCATCTTGCAAAGCTGTTTTCGCATGAATTATTCCACTGACGGTGGTCGCGATGGCTCGACGACCATTTCTGGTTACACTCATCTTCTGTCGACTTAATATTTTGTACAAAGTTCACAAGTCCTTTTCACATATGATCTGAATAAAAAGGCTCAATGTCGACTGCTTTTAATACCTATTACATTGGCGAAGCAGGTTATATCAGTAACAGTGTATCAAAGCATGATAAGTTGTAGAAGACAGCAAGGCCGTAAATGCATACTCTGACATGTGGTCGACTCTTGTGGGTTTATGTATTCATTGACACACATGCAAATTCACATACACAAATACTAAACCAGCAGGATATCATCATTGTCCTAATAATAACAACATAATAGTCACTCCGATTTGAGCTAAAATACTGGATCTTTTATCCCAAGCTAATTCTCTTATTAATAGGGACATGCGACAGATCGCGTTAGTAGGCACGTTTATTTAAACGGCACGTATACGTATAACTCCACGTTTAGGCTGTATATGAAGGGAGTAATTATTATTTTATGTTGTAATCCACAGTTCATAGAAACGAGCAAAAGGCTGAAAGAAATTCACTGCAGGAAAAAATTTTAAAAATCAAACTCAGTGAAAAATTAGGAAGTTTCTTGATAAAATCAAGCGCAATGGTGTTTCTTAATTTCTATGATAAGGATTCTCGTAACATTCACGAGGCCAATGGTGATGTCTCCTGCTATCGCTTGTTTGGAAACGTAGTAATTATGTCATAATCATACACTTAAACTACTGTATGATTATTTTATTCCGCAATAATTTACGCAAATTGAGCATTTTAAGTTTAATGGAGCCAAGCGCCCATTGCCGCCAGAGCTCAGCATGTATGGACAGTATTGTTCAACAAATGAGTTCATGAGCAGATGCTTGGTGTTTGTCAATCTTCGCGTGATAAACACAGAAAAAATGTTGTCACAATTCTTCCCACACCGTTGTGTGACATACACCCTGCAATTTATCTCGTTCATACCACACAAATGGGTCTAGATCTCGTCCATACCACTCATTCTTCTTACACATAACCTGTGATAGTGTGCCTTGTAGTACAAAGTAATGGTCTCTGCACACATCTTGCATTTTGCAAGAGATGACACAAATCTATAGTTCTCAGCAACATGGGAAAGTTTTTGTGTATGCAAGATACTGATATTATGCCGTTGTATATATGTTCTGTCAACATGTGCTCTTCATCCATTTAGGTCATGAATGTTAATTCTTTCAAACTTTTCTATGTGAATGATGTAAAGCCTTCATCGAGAATGCGTGTAGTTGTTTAACTAGAATGATATATGACATGCATTACCTTAATGTATCTAGGTGTTGACATTGGAGGTTGGAAGCCATTTTGAAAAAAAGGCCCGGAAAATAATTTTTTGAGAGAACAGGCCAGAATATGCTGATAATAGGGGGAGAGGGGGCAGGCACATCTATTTATGCCCGACTATATGGTGAACTTTCATACATATGCGAGGGCATTTACAACATGAAATAATAATTATCCCCTTCATATGCGGCCTAAACGTGGAGTTATACGTATACGTGCCGTTTAAATAAACGTGCCTACTAACGCGATTTGTCGCATGTCCCTAATAGCAGCATATATAAATTCCATCAAAATCGGTCCAATAATGGAGCTCGTCAACATTTCCCATCGTACAACTGTTACAGTAGATGCACCTGCAAACCCTATGTCTGGAACCCATCTTTATCAAACCACTCGAAACACGCTTGCTTTATCAGAGAAAGACATCTGATGATATCATGTAAACTAGTAGCGCATAAATGAAAATAGTTTGGGATTAATTTCTCCGTCTTTATCACGTAAGATTGCCATCGTCGAATGTACACGGACTTGTGGACATGTTTTGCTAGTCGATAAAATGACTACCTGCTGCAATCATTCAAGGATGCGCTATATATATATATATGTGAAACCCAACATTAACGCACTGAATGTTCGGGGCACATGACTAGGCACAATTGCTAATAGAAAAATGAATTTGCTTCTTAAAGCGCATTTCAAGAGTTACATCAAATTGTTCTATCGAATATATTGATTGAATAAAAATGTCCCCAAATAGGTGGAGAACATATTTGTAGTACCTGCCAAGGTGACCGCACGTCGCAACAATTACAACAGACATAGATCTAACGATCTACCCACAAGTATATACAGCTAGGCCTTTTGTTGGTGCACATCAATAGCTGTAAACCGTCTCCATAACAATGACGTACCTAAGTATGCTATTATATGTATGATGGCTATAGAGCAGGTTTTGACATGATTTTAGGGGATTTATATTTTATGGATTTTGCACCATAATCAGTAATAGCATTTATTATTACAACTCTGTATGATTCCTCTCTGTGATTGGTTTAATTGAGACCACGTGTCAATATCATGTACGAGACTTCTGGGGAAATTGGTATTTCCGAGTTAGTGGTATATACAAGTTTTAGTTGACCTTAGTGTGCAGTGCAAAAGTTCCAATGTGCATGCGAATTTGTCTAAATTTGACATGGAAAATCGGATTTTGAAAATAGTTTCGCACGGAACGGTTCCCATGCAGTGATGCTAAATTAACGAAAATAGCTAAACATATAGAAAAATATACTGCCCTATCACCCGAAACACGTATATGTATGATATATAAAAGTGATGGACCCCCAAATATTCAGTTTGATTATTTTGGGTTGCAATAAAGACAATATAGGGAAATTCACGTGTTTGTTAATGTTAGCGCATATGTAAACAATTCGTTCACTTCGTGCGTTTTTACGGTATGTTCAAACTCCACTGCATGATCATATACGGACATATTTTGGGGGTTGTAACGGTGCTATATCATCTAATATATGCTAACCAATTGATTGATAACGTATTTCAGAAACCGATTATTCCACTATATTATTCACTCGGTGGTATTTTCATTGTAAGGACACTCCTGATTAGACGATATGTACCACGTGACAATCCTACATACTCAATGTTGGACGGCGAAAGTCTATATTAGACGGCAAATATATGTATATTGAACGATCCGGTGCTTATCGGGCAATAAGAGCGCGTTATACATTTTGGGTTTCCCCACTATGGGTTTTTCCTACATTCATTTGTGAATAATATAGCAAATGTTGTATGTTGAGAGTCGTCCAATATACAGTTTTTACGGGATTCAGAAATGTCATATTGACCTCGAATGACCCCTCGGCCACTCTCTTCATCCCGTAAACTGTATATTGGACTCCTCAACATCCAATATTTGTATATTAACGGATCGCAATATCAGTGCGTCGTGTGAATATCGTGTGAATGTACTTTTCAATAGCCCGACCGACGTCATCAGCTGCCCGTGGCGCGTGTCCTGTATCGGGTGATCATTCACGCACGAGCGCGTACTGCAGGCAGGCGCATGCTGATAGCGATATCACCGCTTCACATGTCGGCATTTTGCACACTCGGTTGCCCACAAATATTATGGAAATATGCGTTTTTACCATCAACAAAGAAGCCTAAACTGGTAATTGACACACAGAGAATGGTCATACTAAATACTAAAGCAATTCATTCCACTCCTAAACTGGTGAACAGTTCAATATCACTAAATTGTAAGAGCCAGTAAGGCAATAAATGTCACTTGAAGTACATAAATTGCCCCTAGTACCAACAAGAGCCATATATATTATATGTTCAATCAATTTGAACGAATAAACAATCAATACGTAAATTGTGCATGTCCAATCAGGTTCATAAGTGGATAGAAACATGTCTGACGACTGACTCAGAGAAGGTGGGTATGTTGTGATAACATTAAACGCACTAAGTTATACATTTGGAGTTTATTGATCTTATTCTATATATGTCTGGAGCTGTAAAATATTCCCAAATATTTTCAATGTGACTTGCCAATGGTTTGCCAGTCGATAAACCGAGCCCATTGTAGTTTATTTATTCTCAATGATGTTATATGCATAACATGTTATATATCAATGTGAGAATTTATGCGTCAACGTAATACTACAAGAAGATTTTGTTGATGAAAACAGAAAATACCATACGTAAACACTATTGAAATAGAAACACATACCAAACCAAACATTTCTAACCTAAGCTACGCTGGTGTCATCGGGACATACAATATACACATAGCTGTCCGTATTGTAAACCCGACTACTTACTAATTACGAATACGATATAGAATCTACACCCTATAAAATACATGTAGGTGTATGCCAAGTGCAGACGTACCCAATCACACACCACAAGGCTACTGATCTGGTGGCTTTTATTTGGTCATTCTACATGTATATGTATATGGATCATCCGGGTAATGGAGATACACTTCATCCTATCAGCCACCTTCCCATATTTTTATCGGGGTTGAAGCACACAAAGTGTCCCTGATACCAGCAAGATCCATTTATATATTCTACTCCAGGGATGGCAAATGGTATCCACGGCAGACACATTTTGAATGAAAATCTAAAAGTGACATTAGATGCTCAAATTAGCATATATATTAGCACATAACAATGCGGATAAATCATACGGGCACAAAATACCACGGCTGATCTTCTGGGAGGATATATCGCGAACCGTATGCAATCAAACCAGATAAGCTGCTATTACCACGAGGGAACCGTGAACTAACAGTTGAGAGTCAGTTTTCAAGTTAGCGTCACCGGGATCGCCAAACAGCTGAGAATCTCCAGATGGACAGTCACTAGAGTTTTCCAGGGAAAGATTCCAGGAAAATGATTATTCAGCTAAAAAGCGTCGATCGGGTCGCCCTCTGAAAACAACAACCCGAGATGACCAAGTCGTCTGGTCAGTCAACACATGTTTTCATCACTTCCTGGAACCAACGTCTAGTTGAATGACAGACTGCATCTCCGGACGTCTAGGCCAAGGGACGACTCAATCGTGTGGCTATCACCAGCCGGGTCGCTGAACCAAAGCCACTGATACGGGTTGATAGGCAACACAGAGTGATATTGTGTACTCGAGTACAGAACTGGACATCACTGGAGTCGTCTGGTGTTTTCGGACGGGTCGAAGTTCAATCTGACTTCGATGACGGCCGAGTAAGGGTTTGGCGTGCAAATGGAGATGCTATGGTGCCAGGCAACTTGCTATTGCGTCAGCGGGCAAACATGCATGTAATGGTTTGGGGATGCGTCAAAATACACATCATTCATGAACTTGCCGTCGTTGAAGAATCGATACCCAGCACGTTTACATCAACACGCTGAATCAGAACCTGAACATTGCTGACACATTTGGGGGTGAAAACACAGTTTTCATTACACAATGAACAATGCACCGGCGTACATAGCTCGCGCAGTTGATCGTTGGCTCGAACAGAATGATATCCAGACGATCCAGTGGCCAGCACAGTCTCCAGGTCTGCATATCATAGAAAATCTGCGTGATGATGGTGGTAGAGCCGTTTAAAGGGATTGTCCAGCAAATGAATTGAATCTGATCAGAAATATTCATAATGCCTGGGAAACATCACCCTGGGTGCCGTCACCAAACTGTACAGGTCTCTGCCTCGACAAGTACGATCTGTGATGAGCAGTCGTGGCCATCCCACTAAATATTGAGTGATTGTCATGCAAATTGGTACATTATTCTAAATATGTCTAACCTGCCCATGAAACGTTGTAAAATTAAATTTTTATCACAATGCATTTCGTAGATAAATATTATTCTTTTATGACTGATAGGTCGCTGTAGAATGAAAAGCAGGAATGAGGCTAAATTTATGTAAAGTGTCTGTATACAATATCTTTGTGTATAGATATACTGTCTACACACCTACTGTCCGTAACCTACAACGTAATTTCGGTGAATAAATATATATGAGCGATAACTTAGAGGCAATCCAATCCATACCATGTGTAACAAAGAACCGTTTTCACAAGTGTTTTTTTTTCTGACGGATAATTTATTACATGTGTTTTCATTAATTTTTCTCCGAATTAATTAAGTTTACCCATACTCGGCGGTGAACTGCTGCTCAATCAATGTCTTTATTAGTGATGCATCGCCACCGCAGCTGACTTCAGTGTTTATTTACACAGTGCATTGGAGGCTTTCCAGTCACATATCAAACTTAGTTATTAGGTGGAACTTGGCTCGTACCAGTTGATTGCATATTGGAGTAGGTAAGTTTCTATGTGCTGTTTATATTTCTGATTGACATTTTTAAGTCTAATTCATTAACGTATTAAACAAAAACAATGAAAGTATGCATTGCCTATTATCCTCATACCTAAAAACATAAAACATGATCAAAAAGGAAAAAAATATGAACATTTATCAGTGTGTGGGAACGATCATAATTCTGTGGCTATGTTGGAGCTTTCAAAATTCTTAGATCTGAATCAACAATAATATTTTTTAATGGAGGATATCCACATATGTGTACACTAGAATATTACGTGAAATGTATCCTGCAATGCGACTAATTTTGATATTCTTCATTGAATGCCAAATGTTGCTCTGTATTTGACCAGGATTACTTTTCTTCTATTATTATACACGTATTGTAGCACTTTTCCAACATGTAGGGTACAGTACGGTGTATTGTGTAATGTGTCAAAACAAATGTTTGGGCTATAAAGGAATACCTCAGTGCTGGAACATAAATAAGCATATGAATGATCTGTGTTTTGCTGTAATGTACACATTTAAGATTTACATCAGAACGTCGCGTGGCCAAAGCAATACCACAAATAGGCGTATTGCACTGTTTTGTAGAAGGCTCGTAGTGGTTTTGGAGCTACCGTGGGCGACTGAAACTGACCGCAGTCATAAGCACAGTCATAAGTCTCTTCCTGTACATATATTAGGCAACTTTCACTAATCATTAGAACTCTATCTGGGGCATCAATCATCACAAATATTGCATAATAATGTTGTTTTCTGAAACCACGTCTAGATGACTGAGTAGATAAGTTATCATTTGAATCAACCTCATTCGAGTATCGAATCGCTTGTTAGCTCCTAAGGCTAACTTAGTTTGACCACGAAATATCGCATCGCATTTTCTCTTACAAAGACACGCCATGGTTACTCGAGGACTGAAATTCCAAACTGGGGGAAATCGAGTTTTCTATTTTATTGCTATTGATTCCACATTGGTGGGTAACGGAGCCTAATCAGAGTTCGTTACGGTCCTCGCCAAATCTTGAAGGTAAACTAACAAGACGAGACGGAATATATCTACATTATTTTTTGTTAAGAGGCGAGTACTCGTATTATGTCGCATCTTGTGTCAGGTATTTTATCAAATGTTCTGTGGTTAGGCTTTCAAATTATGATGTTTTGCAATGAGAAAACAAAATGGTTTACAAGAGGGAAAGTATCAGCAATTACCTGTAGTTTTTTTGCTAAGAGTGCTTTTGGCATGGAGAATATCACTAATGAACTGTAGTTTTTACAGAGTGCTTTTTGGCATGCTCAAAAAGCTTTGATTAATATATTTTGTTTTAATATTACAGGAATATTATGGCCTGGAACCAATTTCCAACTCATTAGGAGTCATAAGGTTCCTAAGGTTTATTGGAATCTACATCAGTGCATACATATACAAGTACATGTAATAACTGTTTGAGGTAGAGCCTAGAACAATCATGCCGTACAACCAGAGATATATAAAAGTAATAGTAGGGATACATGTAGAACCTAGAAAAGGTGAAGTAACACAGTGATAGAGCAGTTACACATGATAGATACCGGTGAGCAAGCTTACGTGTAATATATAGAAAACATAAGTGGGACTATTTGAACCATATACTAGTATGATATTAGATTGAGTAAAACAGACGGGAGGGATCTTGCTATGAGAGCTTGGACACAACATAAGAAAAACATATTTACATTGTATGAGATGAGTAGGACCAGTGAATGGTAGTGTTGGCTACTAGTATTGAAACATGTAGGTTACCTAGGATGTATTGTGAACACTCGGATTGAAGGTAGTAATACTCTTGATATTTCTGATTGATACTGGAAGGTTGTTCCACATGACTGTACCTTTATCCTTTAGTGATTTTACATGGTGGTGAGATCGATTGAGGTTGTTGTTACGTTTGGCTCTGGTGTTGTGGGTGTGAGATAACAATTTAGTGCCATAGGTATGTAGGAGTGAGACCGTTGACAAATTTGTACATGAGAACACATTCGTGGAGCATTAGACACTGCCTGATGTTAAGCCAGTCGAGTATTGATAAAATGACAGAGATAGGGGTACGAAAGTTACATTTGTGGATTAAACGCATACCGCTGTTTTGAAGACGTTGTAGTTTAGTTATTTGATAGTCTGAACAAGTGTCCCAGGCGGTGCAACAATAATCAAAATGGGGGAGAACAATAGTGTTATACAAAGTGAGTCTGGTTTTCTGGTTGATGAACGGAGGGATGCGTCGAATGACTCCAAGTGTCCGGCTGATCTTGGCTGCAACCCTGTCTACATGGGGGTCAATTGACAGGTTATGATCAAGTTTAATACATAGATAGTCAATAGAAATAACATGTGTTATATCTTGACCAGATACATTTAGTACAATACAGGGATCGATAAGATGTTGTCGTTTCTGTCTAGAACACACAAGCGTACTGGCAGTTTTGCCAACATGAAGACTCAACTTGTTTGCATTTAACCATGTGCTAACATTATTGACATCCCTTCGTAATTTGATATTCATACTTTGTACATTAGAAGATGAGGTGTAAATAGCAGTGTCATCAGCATACATATTAGCTTTGCAGTAGGTTAGTGACGATGGCAAGTCATTCAGATAAACAATAAACAGTAAGGGACCTAGAATGGACCCTTGAGGGACTCCTATAGAAATATCCATAAAAATATCCATATATATATAAATGTTTGCGTCCTGAAATTTAGGAGTGAAAACATGGTTCATGAACACCATAATGATGACGTTTATCGAGTAGAATCTGGTGGTTGACGGTATCAAAACGCCTTGCGAAGATCAAGCGCGACGAGGCCGGTGATTTCGTCCTCGAGGATACAGTGGAGACTGGTTTGGGAGGAGTGTTTGCTTCGGAACCCAGATTGCTCGGGTTTGAGAATGTTGTTGTCATGGAGGTATTTGTAAACTTGCTGGTGAAATCATTTCTCAAGAACTTTGCTGAGTACAGGTAAGACGGAGATGGGCATGTAGTTTCCGGTGTCCAATTTTGACCCCTTCTTGAAAATGGCCGAGACTTTTGCGAGTTTCCAGTCAGCAGGCAATCTGCCTGATGACAGTGACAGGTTAAAAAGGTAAGCGATGCTGTTACTTAACACTGGCGCACAAAGCTTTAGAAGTCTGGGGGAATATCATCAGGGCCTGTGGCTTTGCTACAGTCAACATCCATTAGGAGTTTATTCACTTATATAGAACTTATTGTGGAGAAGGTAATAGAGATGTGATGTTTCTTGGGTGGAGATTTTGTTGGCAAGCTGCAGACGTATGTTAGTGAAGCAAGTATCGACCTCATTAGCTATTTCTTGGGTGTTGGAGACGATTATACCCCCGACGTCAAGAGTTACACTGGTATTGAGCGGTTGTGGGAGAAGTTGTTTTAGGCAAGTCCACATGGTTTTAGGACAGCCTGCTGATTTCTTGATTTCAAAGTACTGCTTCTTTGCATCACGACACATTCGTACAGAGGTTTTTGAGTTTTCTGTAAACCGCCCAGGCATGGGGGTCGTTGGAGGTAGCTGCCTGAGAGTGGTAGTCGTCACGCACTCTGTTAAGTTCATCAATGTCCTCAGAAAACCACTTGCACGTTTTTTGTTTGGCCCTGAACTTTTTGATGGGAGCATGCTTGTCGATGACTTGTTTGAAGAGTGATTTCCAGATGAACCAGGCGTCGTCGGTGTCACTGACGGCTTCTACTGATGACCACGGGACATTTATAACATCTTCAAGGAGTTTGTTTTCATTTAGCCGGTTGTAGTTTCTGTCAGGGAGAATGTACGAGTAACAATAGATTCGTAGAAACGAATGGACGAGGGGCGAAGCCCCGAGTCCATTCGTAACTACGAATCTATTGTTACGAGGTACATTCTCTGACTTAAACTATTTCCCACATATATACATCAAGGTAGATTCGTAACTACGAATCTACTGCTGTCCGATACCTTATTCTGAGTTCCAATTCTGAGTTCTACCCAGTGTGTTGAAATCACTTTCCGTGACGGGCTGCTCTATAAATACAGTCTCGATAACTAGCTTGGTCACTCAATCGCTCAAAAATGGTGGAAGACGATATATTTCTGACGCAGCATACCTTCAGGCTTGAAGACACTGTTGATACAATGACTGTCCAACATCGTGCGCTGAATTTATTGCACATAAATACTCAGAATTGTTTTGTTGCGACTGCGTCTGACAACGGGATAGTAGAGACCTGTGAACAGGTGAAAATGCCGAGCAGTCTGGTGATCCCAGTCCGGTATCACACACCTACGGTGGCTCCTTACCGCCAATTATATTCCTGCATTTCTCACCCCGTCTATAATTATCACCTCACAATATTCACCGCGTTTATAATTTCCACCCCATCTATAATTTTCACCTCACAATATTCACCGCGTTTATAATTTCCACCCCATCTATAATTTTCACCTCACAATATTCACCGCGTTTATTATTTCCACCCCATCTATAATTATCACCTCACAATATTCACCGAGTTTATAATATCCACCCCATCTATAATTACCACCTCAGAATTATCACCGCATTCATAATTTCCACCCCGTCTATAATTATCACCTCACAATATTCACCGAGTTTAAAATATCCACCCCATCTATAATTATCACCTCAGAATTATCACCGCATTCATAATTTCCACCCCGTCTATAATTATCACCTCACAATTTTCACCGAGTTTAAAATATCCACCCCATATATAATTATCACCTCAGAATTATCACCACGTTCATAATTTCCACCCCATCTATATTTATCACCTCACAATATTCACCGAGTTTATAATATCCACCCCATCTATAATTACCACCTCACAATTTTCACCCCGTTTATAATTTCCACCCCGTCTACAATTATCACCTCATAATTATCACCGCGTTTATAATTTCCACCCCGTTTATAATTATCACCTCACTTCATGAGCATCTGCAGCCCTAGGGCAACATGATGCTTGTGGAAATGCCTCTACAGCTACCGAATTGAAGCGCATATAAGGACAGGTCCTTATATGTGGATTTGTCCATTATCACAATATATCGAAAATTCAAAACATGTTCACTTATAAGGAGATGGCCTTTTATCCAGACATAAAACACCCCGTTTATTCATATATAAGGACACTATATGCACTACAATAAACTGAAGAATTGGGGGCCTAATTAAATTATTGGCGCAATTAATTTTGTCCCTTTGAGTGACACACAATTCGCTGTAGGTCTATAACACATACATTCAACATGAATACAATTTAATTTCAAGACCACAAGAATACTCGAGATTAATATGATGAACATGGTATACGTAGTGGTACGTGCTACATGTGTTCTAGTTGCGTCATTTTTCACAACTTATAATCATCGACATGCAAAATGTCCTCATATGTGGGTCAGATGTTTTACAGGCAGTTTCTAAAGAAAGTTTTCATATAAGGAAATGTATTTATGTCCGGATAAAAGGAAGTGCTCATATATGAGGACATGTCCTTATATGCGCGTCAATACGGTACACATAATACCAAGAGTGTTCATAGTAAGACTCAATGCAACAATTGAAATTCTGTACCTAGTAATAATTGTGATCAATTCATAATTATAAACTCGGTGATAATTCTGAGGTGTTAATTATAGACGGGGTGGAAATTATGAATGGGGTGAAAATTGTGAGGTGATAATTATAAACGGGGTGGAAATTATAAACGCGGTGGTAATTCTGAGGTGATAATTATGAACGGGGTGTAAATTATAAACGGGGTGAAAATTGTGAGGTGATAATTATAAACGGGGTGGAAATTATAAACGCGGTGATAATTCTGAGGTGATAATTATGAACGGGGTGTAAATTATAAACGGGGTGAAAATTGTGAGGTGATAATTATAAACGGGGTGGAAATTATAAACGCGGTGGTAATTCTGAGGTGATAATTATGAACGGGGTGTAAATTATAAACGGGGTGAAAATTGTGAGGTGATAATTATAAACGGGGTGAAAATTATAAACGCGGTGGTAATTCTGAGGTGATAATTATGAACGGGGTGTAAATTATAAACGGGGTGAAAATTGTGAGGTGATAATTATAAACGGGGTGGAAATTATAAACGCGGTGATAATTCTGAGGTGATAATTATGAACGGGGTGTAAATTATAAACGGGGTGAAAATTGTGAGGTGATAATTATAAACGGGGTGGAAATTATAAACGCGGTGGTAATTCTGAGGTGATAATTATGAACGGGGTGTAAATTATAAACGGGGTGAAAATTGTGAGGTGATAATTATAAACGGGGTGGAAATTATAAACGCGGTGATAATTCTGAGGTGATAATTATGAACGGGGTGTAAATTATAAACGGGGTGAAAATTGTGAGGTGATAATTATAAACGGGGTGGAAATTATAAACGCGGTGGTAATTCTGAGGTGATAATTATGAACGGGGTGTAAATTATAAACGGGGTGAAAATTGTGAGGTGATAATTATAAACGGGGTGGAAATTATAAACGCGGTGGTAATTCTGAGGTGATAATTATGAACGGGGTGTAAATTATAAACGGGGTGAAAATTGTGAGGTGATAATTATAAACGGGGTGGAAATTATAAACGCGGTGATAATTCTGAGGTGATAATTATGAACGGGGTGTAAATTATAAACGGGGTGAAAATTGTGAGGTGATAATTATAAACGGGGTGGAAATTATAAACGCGGTGGTAATTCTGAGGTGATAATTATGAACGGGGTGTAAATTATAAACGGGGTGAAAATTGTGAGGTGATAATTATAAACGGGGTGGAAATTATAAACGCGGTAAATATTATGAGGTGGTAATTATAAATGGGGTGAGAAATACACGAACGTAATTGGCGGTAATGAGCCACCGTACACACCGGTGTTTTCCGATGTTCCCGGCGATGAGCTTGTCGCTACTTAAGTAACAAGTGTCTGATCAACAAAATAAATTCGAAGAAAAACCACTAGATAGTCGGAAGTTAAAACAGGAAGCCGCAAAAGGTAAAATTATGTTTCATTTACAGTACATTAACTAATTTAAATGCGTTTTGATAATTCGTGATTGTTGAATTTGTTTGTCTGCTTCGACAGGGTAACTGGTTTTTGATACATACGTAAATATTGGATTTGTTTTATGTTTTGTAGTTTGTGTGCTTCGACGAAGAAGTGTACGCGGCAATCGGTCTCTAACGAATGGAAAGCCGGGTGAATTTCGAACGCAATCGCACAGCATGACGTGGACACCCTCCAATACGACTTGAATTGGCAGAAAATGAATTTTGCTTCGCTTTGAGACGTTTTGTCATGGAGGCCAGGAAAGGAATGCCGGTCGCAACACAAAATGAGTTGGTGATCACCATTCAGTTACACCTCGCGCTAAAAGGTCGGAAAATATGTTCCCTACAGAAAAGGATATTTTTGTACTTAAAAACTCACAAGAAGTACGGAAGCGTAGAAGGGCCACCAAGGAAATTTTTTTTTTTTAAATTCCCGACTTAGTAACTCGATAATATCGAATTAGTATCTCGATAATATCGACTTAAACGTGGAACAGGCACAGGAAGGAGATTTATTTTTTTAAATTCCCGAGTTAGTAACTCGATAATATCGACTTAGTATCTTGATAATATCGAGTTAGTATCTCGATAATATCGAGTTAGTATCTCGATAAAATCGACTTAGTAACTCGATAATATCGACTCAATATATCAGGATTGTCCGGCCCATGTGTACATGTATGTATAATGTACGTGGGTAACCAATAACGACTGTGTCAATTGGCGTATATGTCCCCGTGTGAACATTGAAATAAATGATATCTAAAATGAAAACTTTCCCCTCTGGTGTAAATATCAATTACATTAATTACATGATAGAGTTCTAACAGTATTTGACCCTCATATAAAATCAGTAATGTTTTTTTGTTTTCTCATTATGTATATGCACAAGCAGATTATACATCATTTGCTGTGATTTAAGTCGAGATACTAAGTCGATATTATCGAGTTACTAAGTCGATATTATCGAGTTACTAACTCGATATTATCGAGATACTAACTCGATATTATCGACTTACTAACTCGATATTATCGAGATACTAACTCGATATTATCGACTTACTAACTCGGGAATTTGAAAAAAATAAATCTTCCTGTGCCTGATCCACTCTTAAGTCGGTATTATCGAGATACTAAGTCGATATTATCGAGATACTAAGTCGATATTATCGAGTTACTAAGTCGGAATTTAAAAAAAAAAATTTCCTGGGTGGCTCTTCTACGCTGCCGTTCCGTACAAGAGGACGACTGGTGCACAACGCAACCGGTCAGTGTAATCCTACGACTGGCGGCACGAAAAATCTACGTCAAGACACTGTTCTCCACTGGAAAAAAGTACCCACGGTGACTGTAATATCCGACAGTAACGTGAGCGACAGAGTGCATGTGACTGTGAATATTAATATGCTGGAAAATAAGTATATTCTTTTGTATAACTTTCCGCCTGCGAAAAATCGTTGTGTGAAAATTGTGTTTGTGTCTGTACTTGTATAATCCACATTTGGTAGGTCTCTCAGAGAGTGTAGATTCGTAGATCATAATATATAGCTAAATCTACAGTTTGTGTATTGATGTATAATCTACATTTGGTTGGTATATCGGACAAGTGTAGATTCGTGGATCAGAATCTATATAGTTAAATCTATATTTGGTAGATATCTCAGAAAGTGTAGATTCGTAGATAAGAATCTACAGTTGAAACAAAGGAGTGACGTCACAGGTATAGTTTAAAGAGGTGATGAACTTGTGATAGTGTGCAGTTTTTTGTCACCGTAAAACTACTGGCACACTCGATGAAATCTGGTCAGCGTAGTTTGAGAACGTGAGGTCAATAATTGTGCTTGAGCGATCTGTCACGCGAGTGGGAATGTTGATTGACTGAGTTGTACATCATTGCAATAGAATTTAAAGAGCTGGCAGAGGAGTCAGCTGTCTTCAGCTTGTTATAGTCAATGTTAAAGTCACCACAGATGATAGAATCAAGATTGGAACTATCTATGTTGCTGTAAAGCACTTCGATTGTATCCATGAACGCTGCTGGGGTGTTTGGGTGTCTGTAGATGGCGGTAATAAGCCAAGGCTTCTTGTTGGCTGGGCATAGTTGGATAGTTTGTACGGTAGATCAGTTCTAGTGAATGTTCCGATGCCTATTTTACCTCCAAAGGTCCCTCGATTGTCGCGGTGTTCAAAGTGGTATCCATCAATGTTAAATTCATTATCATGTTGGTTGCTGTTAATACAAGTTTCAGACACGGCGAGAATGTCCAGTTCGTATTTCACTAAGACTCTGTGGATCTCGTCGAGATGGTAAACCAGATCGCCAATGCCAGTGTTAATGTGAGCAGTTTTAACGCCCCTGGTCACATGCAATGAGTCCGGGCCGAATGGTGGTTCACTTCCATTGTGTGCGTCGTTGACTCCGACGGATGGGCCGGGATTGGGCTCGATATCAACACTTAACAGCAGCAGAATGTGCACGAGAAACTGTTTTGATTCGTGATGACCTTGCCCTCCCCGAGTGATGTTGTAGCCCACTTCCTGTACCGCATGTTCACCGGGGGGGGGGGGGGGGGGGGGGCTTGTGTCGGCAGAGGTTGTAGATGGCTTCGAGACCGACACCAGTTGAAATTATTGCTCCGCGTCTTGACAACTTACATGTGTAATGAACAATTCACAATTTCACAGATCAAACACAAACCCCAACTATTAGAGATACAGAAAACCTAATCACGAGTCGAAAAGCTACTAAGTTGATGATTTTTCTGTTGTTCACTTAATACAGTGTACATATGGATCAGGTTAATGGATATGTATCATCAACCATTCTATATTTTTATCGGCTTTTGAGCCACATAAATTGTCCCAATACCAGCAGAAGTAATTTATATATCTTACTTACGGAACGGTATACGATATTCATGGCAGGCACAATTTGTGTGTGTAGACATCTAAAAGTGGCACTAGGGTGGCAAATTAGCATATATAGTAGAACATATTAAAACAATATATAAATGTTAATGATACGATTCAATAGTTCAACTTAGCACACAGTTCTAAGACAGGTCTTCTGGGAGGATAAATCCGAACTGTATAAATTTTGAAATGCGACTGACAATCAAACCAGATAAGCAACTATTACGGTACAGAAGCCGTGAGCTAACATTTGAGAGATTTTCCTGGACATCATTCCATACAGAGAGTAAATATTTATTTGAGGAATAACTGAGTTTCATCATTTCTGTCCCTGTGTCTACACAAAATATACACGAACTATGGGACTATGTATTCTATTATGTGTCAACTGTATTTGACATGTGTGCAGCTCGACAGAAGTCGAATACTTTCTTAAATATATCAGATAACTGAGTCGACGATTTGGACGATATATATTGGACGAATTCTCACGAAAATCAGATGCAGGATAAGATGAGTCATTACAAAATTAATCGGACTAAACTTGATGAAATCCCAGATGAGAGAAAGATTTGAATACGGTTTGAATGTGACTTATTTTATGATATAATCGGCATGATACATATACACTATAAGGATTGTATTTGTATATCAATAGAAAATAGCGAGGCAATGTCTGAAATAGTACATTGTAAATGACAAGTAATATGTTTGAGGTGGTCCGCTCCAAACAGTGAGGTAAGGAGGGGTCAAAGAGTATTTTTAAAATAGATAAATGTATCAACATAATCTAGAGCTTCAAAATGACATATTTTGTTGAGAATCATCCTGAAACTGAAAAGAGAATAGGGGGTCACCGTATCCGTTCGCATGGAATAGACGTGGAATCAATACCCAGTATTAAGTATTCCGAGCAAACAAAACAAGGTCCGTTATCCAATCTCATAGTCCGGGGACAGAAAGTCATATCAGGCATACGAAGTGACAGAAAACAAAAATGACAGGGAAACTCATGAACCCCCAAAAGTTGGCCATTAGGAGGTGAAATCAGGTGTTCCGGAAGAGTGAGCATTTCCTGCCCCACTAGTGGCACCCGTCATGAATTCCCCAAAATTAACATGAAAATAGATCTAGTTGCATGGCAGACATGGATTTGGTGTATTTATCAACCATATCATGATGACGTCCATAGAATTTCTTAAACGCAGCTATAAGTCTTGGTATAACATATCCTTGTCGCAGCAGTTTAGAGACTAGCTGGGCACTTCGATAGACAAAGTCCTCATATTTGCAACTAGCTCTGGAATAGCGTATAAGTTGAGAAACAAACACACCATATGCCGGTGACATAGGAATAGACGTGGAATCAATACCCAGTATTAAGTATTCCGAGCAAACAAAACAGGGTCCGTTATCCAATCTCATAGTCCGGGGACAGAAAGTCATATCAGGCATACTAAGTGAGAGAAAACAAAAATGACAGGGAAACTCATGAACCCCCGTAAATGGCCATTAGGAGGTGAAATCAGGTGTTCCGGAAAGAGTGAGCATTTCCTGCCCCACTAGTGGCACCCGTCATGAATTCCCCAAAATTAACATGAAAATAGATCTAGTTGCATGGCAGACAAGGGTTTGCTGTATTTATCAACCAGATCATGATGACGTCCATAGAATTTCTTAAACGCAGCTATAAGTCTTGGTAAAACATATCCTTGTCGTAGCAGTTTAGAGACTAGCTGGGCACTTCGATAGACAAAGTCCTCATATTTGCAACTAGCTCTGGAATAGAGTATAAGTTGAGAAACAAACACACCATATGCCGTAAATATGGCATATATTAAAGTTTCTTAAATATATCAGATATATCTTATCTGAGAATGTTGCTGCTTAGAAAAGGGAAATTGACTATGGAAAAATTGAAATCATCACGTTTGTCATATAATCTAGTTGACAGGTTAGAATCATTATCAATCTCCAACCTCAGGTCTAGATAGTTGGAAAAATTAGCGGAGTCTGTAGTATCCTTAATTTCAAGTTCCTTAGGATATGACATCCAAATAATCACCAAACTTGGGATTATTTAGTGACAATACATCATCTATGTATCGGAAAGTGTAATAAAAATTACATGTTAGTTTCTTAGAACCTCCTCGTTGTAAATGTTGGATAAAATCTGATTCATATGAGTATAAAAACAGGTCTGCCAATAATGGTGCACAGTTTAGTTCATACCTCCATTTTTTGTTGAAAACATGATGCAAAATGTGAATATGGACCGAAAAAATGTGCAAAAATGCAAAAAAAATTTTTTTTAGGTATATGTTTGTGATTTGGATCGAATATGTTGGGAAAACAGTACGATGACCCCCTATTTTATTTTCAGTATTTGAATGCTGATCAGTTACTCTCTAGAATAGATCATTTTTAAGAGAACATAATCCAAGAAAATTAATTTTCAAATTTTGACCCTTCGTTACCTCACGGTTTCGAGCAGACTACTTTAAGAAATTAGTATCTTTGATAAGAACTCAATACATGAAATATACTTTTACACGTGTGACGTCACATAATTGTCGCACTCTGACACGTTTTAGATATAACTCTCTGTTTATGTTGCTACGTTTCAACTCCATATTTGGAGCTGATCATGGAAAATAATTTAAGCCAAATACTTACAACTTGCATATTCTTATAAGTAAACCAATTCACAAGTCTTGGTCACTTAGTAGTGACGCTCCTCTACCGGAGCTGACTCCAGTGTTTGAAAAGACACGCTGCATCGGACGCTACTAGTCTCATAAATAATTTAGTCATTAGATCGGATAACTTGTTTTTCAAAAGTTATTTCGCATATTGGAATATATGCGAAGCAATAAAAGGTTACAATTACCTCACACCTTAAACCAAATGGTTAGACACAATAAATTGGTTCAACCAGAATGAGTGTTATCAGTTTGGGAGCGAACAAAATTATGTGGCTATCTTGGGAGTTTTTGGTCAAATTTCCTAGATATGGAGTACCAATAATACTATTATAATGAAGGTTATATGTATAATATTTATACACACTAACATATTAGATGGAATGTATGCAAGGTGCATGTACAATGCATACAGGGTGGTTGCTTCTAATATTCCCTCCATCAAATACCATACGATGATGCACTAAAATAGCACCAGCAACGAGAAGCATCAGCATCACCTGTATTTGACAAGGTTGGATTTGATCAATATTGTAGGACTGTTGAAATGATTACGGTTCGGTCAAGTGCTGTCTCGAGATGCAAAAGTTATTTGTGATGTCAAAAACACATTCATGGGTGATAAAAGAATCCATCAATAATGAGACAGGTGTATAAATAAGCATGCCGTGTCGTCTATGTTTCGCTGCGCCAGACATTGGGCGTTATGTGGAATACAATTGGTACACAAGTAACCTACAGTTGAGAGAATTATTTTTGTGGCCAGCGAAATATGTTGGGATGGGAAAGTTGATGTGATTAATAGCCTTAATTTTTTGGATTAAATTGTTCATTATTCTCCATATAACAAACAAAGGAGAACATATCTATAGATGTATATCCGAGCACAGACATTCAATGTCTGTCCAATTTAATGTTGCCCAATGTTTTGGATCAAATTGATAGTTTATGCGTCTATTTTGGTGTAAAAAAATATTTGTCATCACATTTTATCACGTTTATATCGTAAACTATAAAAGTTGGCAACCTTTCGTAATTATTCCGCCAACATCAGAAATGTAGCTCAATATTTTTGTTGCGCTACTGTATGCGTATGTATTACGGTAAATCAACAAATATCGCAAAGCTGTCACAGTATTTGCGTTTATTTACAAGATTAAAATGTAAAACCTCATGGAAACAATCAGAAGTATTATTTTTGAAAGTGCTGTGATCCTTTTGTTGAGATGACTATATCTAACACATGGTAGCAGGTCCGGGCCCACTCATGCCTACCCTCCATGGGTCTGTTTTTACTCAAACTCGCGTCGCGCTGGCAAATTACGTTGTTTTGGAGAGGAGGGCAACTAGAACATATGTCCTCTATCTGGCGACACGAAAAAACCGACACTGTTCCCAATCACTAGAGCTTCCTCTGGGGCATAAATCACTTCGATTACTCACAAAAAAATATATAATAATTTTGTCTTCCGAGAGTAAATGACTTATCATTCGAATCTGCCTCCGAGCAATCCTTCGAGTGATAATAAATTGCATATTAGCTAAGGGTAGATTTTATCACGATATACCCATAAGTATTACACAACATGGTCACTCGAGAACTGATACCATCCTTAACTGGACGGTATCGATTACACACTTCGTAATTTATGGCTATTGATTCCACATTGGTGAATTTCTGACCGTAATCAGAGGGGATTTGTTACGGTGCTCATCAAATCCAAATCGCAAGGTAAACGAACAAGGCAAGAAAATATATCCACATTATTTGTGTTGCTAAATTAGTTTATGCATGTCTGCCTGAAAGGTAGTCATGCCAGTGTTGAAAAAAGAAATATATCACACATGTTGTGATCAGGCTTCAAATGTATCATATAAATTTAACCACATCTAACCTTCCACAAATTATCTCATTTGCAGATGATACCATCACACTGAATAAAAAAAAATCGATGTGGGATACATTTCAGCCATCAGTTTCTGCTATTATGTGGTTTGATTAATAACGTGATCAGTGTGATCATGATACAGATCCCTAACCTTCTAAAGATGATCTTTTTGACCAGCTCTAAAGAAATAGGAAAAGTATTCACTTTCCATTTAAATCCATATTCAACAAGATACCCCTGATTATGTACCAAATTCATTCATTCAATCATTCATTAGTTAGGCATCCCGATTGAGAATTGGGAGTCCTGATGCTATTTCGCCCTCCACCCCCTTTCCCCCTCCTCCCTCGTTTGCTTTCCGGATCATAACCCTTGAACGCCTCGACATATTTTCCCCAAATTTTTAGAGATCATCCGAAATACTTACAGTCCCGTATCGCCAGTGCTGATTTCGAAACAAATCTACCAACTTTTGCCAGTATCATAATTTGGTTAAGGCAATTTTCAGCAGAAAAAAAATGGGTGTCGTTTTATTCGCTCCTGCAGCCATGGTCTACGATACCTCAGCTAGGCTCTTTAAGCAGTGAATGGCTGTGCCTGTAGTCACCGGGGCGTAACATTGCTTCATTGACACCAATATCTCTTGGGCTGGGTTGCCAATAAATTACATTATGCTTATAAAGCATTGTGATTGAAAATGACCATTCTTATCTTGAGTGGCGAGATTCTGGTGGGCATTTGTTTGGTGACTTATCTATATTTGATGTCTTGTGTATTTTTTTTCATTTCAGTTTCATAAGCAGAAAAGATAGAAAAACAAATTGGGGGATACCACAAAGCATCTAGACTTTGAAGCCAAGTTCATACATCCATTTATTTGAGTAGAATGTCATCACTATGCACACTCTAGTATTGCGTGCTTAGCATATTTTGTTGGCGGAGCAGCATCACCTTATTGCAAAATACACGAGCTGGCAAAAAAGAAACAGTACATCATGCTTTATCAGTTGTAATAACTGTTATAAGCTGTTGAGTTGTGATAACAAGAAAATATTTACCAAGTACGTCAATTGGAGCGGAAATCCTTACAGACACATAAATGGATTTAATATTCTCAATATGAGGACGAGTAAATCAAAGTTTCACTTCAACAGTAACTACCGGGGTAACGGTGAGATATATCTTGCAGGGTAATAGAGGCCGGTTGTAAGTTTATGGGGACAGGAAAGTCTGATGGTTATGTATGTGGGAACTAAGACGACCTTAATCTTGGTGGGATTAACACCGTCCGGACCTCAGCTGCTGCGACTGAAGCGCGGGAGGAATTTACCTGGTGATGTATCGTAGTTGCTGATGTATGACTTCCGCAAGCGCTCCGTCACCATCAGTGGCCGGAAAGAAACACACAGGTCTGTGAGGTCTAGAGATGAAATGGAAATGCCCTGTCTGGTCAAGACCGAACCAAAGTTAGACATCTAACCGTATTAATCACTGTGCAAGTAGTGTGCACCTCTGACACGTTCGGCTCTGATTGGGCGCTATATGAACACAAAATTGTCCTATACCAGCTGGAGTATATTAAAGAGGCACTATATGGGATTCTGTATTTAGGGGACTTCCAAGATTTGTCGGCCGACGCTTCAAGACTGTTCTATTTATAGGAAAAAAGGTCAGATAACGTTTTTGACCAATGGTCTCTGCCGAGACGATCTGAGGTTATCTGACCATCGGCTCGACAGAGATCATTGGTCAAAAACTTGATCTGACCTTTTGTTCTATAAATGGAACAGTCCTGAAGCGTCGGCAGACAAATCTTGGAAATCCCCCGAAAACAGAATCCCATATATTGCCCCTTTAATGGGAACAAGATTGACATTAGAGTCTATTAAATAATGCAACATGTGAAACTAGTGTGTTCGCTTCGTAAAGCCCGAGTCAAAACACAACCAACATTATATTCGTACAAAAATGCTTCTGTAGACTGCACACACAGTAAAACTAGTGTGAATATTCACATAACACAAATCACATCACACACTGTGTTCATAAATGTTGGTGTATTGAGCAGGTTTTGACCTCAAAGAAATCACATATTCTTATATTTGCCTGGATGTAAATAGCTACTTCGACAATGTTGATTCTATTAAATACGTTCCCGTGTTCAGAGTGATTATATTGTTTACAACAACATGAACATATACATAAACATGATAATATCAACTGAAACGATTAATGTATTATATGCATATGTATTTAAATATAGTTGTTCCTATAATTGTACACAAGATAGATTCATTGAACAGCTGCCACGTAATTTGAATTGTAACACACGCACTGTGAAATAAGTGTATGAAAAATACAGAAGTACCCAATCACAACCCAAAACGCATGTGAGTTGATGGATTCATTTGTTCATGTGATAAATATGTGGCTGACCCATGTAATGGGGCTACACATGAACCTCTTTTTTTTTTAGTAAACAGTCAATGTCTTATGATACCAAGGCAATTATATAATTTATGTTCTTACGTCTACACAAAATAGGCATGGACTATAATAACGCTATGTCTCGCCGTCTCGCCTGGATATGACAGGCTTTCACTCTAGAGCAGTGGAGTACTTTCAAGAAGATATCAGAGCATTGAGTTACCGTATTTGTAGTTTGAACGAACTATATTTGATGAATTTACACAAAAACGAATGCAAACAAAAAATTAATAAAAAAGACAGAGAATAGATTGAACAATGGTTCGAACTCGACTTATTTTTGATGAACTGTTCGTTGTACATGCATACTATAAATAAGATTATTTGTACCTCCATGAAATAATATCAATAATGTTATGTTATTGAAAGAATACAGTGTGAATGACATGTGAACATGTTTAGGAAAGTATACATTTGCAACAACTAAAAACGTTGAAAATACTTATATATGTGTGGCGTCATATAATCTTGATGTCACACATATAATGTAAATATAAACTTTATCATATCAGGGGGAAAATATCAAACATTGTGGTTACTTTGATATTTGAACTAAACCATAAATGTTCAGCATGATACACATGAATAGCAAAATGGACGAAACAGCATTGACATCCTCTGTATTTGAAAAGGTTTGATGTGGTCAATATTGTTGGATTTACAAAAACATAATTACGGATACGTGCTGTCTCAAGATTGGAAGTGATGTGTAATGTCAAAAAAAAACATGAGTTATAGATGAATCCATCAACTGGGACAGGTGCATAAATAAGCAAGTCTATGGTTACGTGCGTTTGGAATCACAGAGGGCAACTGGAACGAGTCGCAGTTAGATGCATAGTCTCGCCTAGTACATACAGCGATACGATACGATACGAACAGACACTTTATTCACTACCTTGTAGGAGGTGTTACATCAAGAATCATATCACGTATTTTATGGTTAAGCCTCAAACGAATCAGCTGACCACACTACTACAAATCCTAGGAAATATTTTAAGGTCAATGCTGACGAATGGATGGCGCCCCTAGCGAGTAAACTGTGCAAACATCCGATTGTGGTCTTTGTATTTTTTAATTATGTAGCATGTCATCACTTGTCATGCCGTTCATTAGTGCAATGGTTATATATATAAGCCAATCAGACTAGCCATTTTGAAGAAAACCCTGTCACAACATTATACACGGAATAGTGTGGTGTCGAAACCAACGATTCAAAAGCGTACAAACTACAGGTTTTTTTCAAAGGGCATTCTGCCAGATACTATCGGATCCACACCCAACAAACATTGTTTCTATTTATATATGATATTGCATGTATTGATCGATGTTTATGGAAATTTATTTTTTTAGGAAATCTCCTAACGAGAACATGTTCTTTACGGAAGTTTGTAGTCTCAAATCCAGCAATGAACGTCTAAAAAAACTGGGAATCAGGTTTTTGGAGGCTATTACGGAAAAATGAGACAGATAAATTTTGGGAATCTTTACAATTTCTTTCATCAGTGTATGTTCTAGTAATTATCGGGAACATTCTTCGCAACCGATCATTTTTTACAGAAACATAAATTCATTCATGTAAGACTGGTATCTTTACAATATATTTGATGAAAGGTAATAGCACTTTTTATTATCCAAATAGGAAAGGAATACAAGGCATACAAAACTCTAGCAACATATCCACATTTATGTTCAAGATCCAGCCTTGGGTTGAACACGTCGGGGACAAGGATATTAGAAAAAGGTCCGACAATCTGATTTTATTTCACCATGTCATTTCGAAACTTTCTTTAAATTTCATGCACCATATGAAAAAGGGCAGTTGTGATGCAAATGTCTGAAGGGTAGTTATACACACATTCATTTTAGGAAATGGAATTTACAAAGTGGACGAGCAAATCACACAGCTTCAGTACACCAGTAACTACCGGGTAATGGTGATATATCATTTTCATTTGAGGGATATTGGAGGCTGTTGTCATTTGTAGGAGACGGACTAATCTGATGGTTAAGTATGCGGTGTACTAAGACGTCCAGATCTGGCCGTGATTAACACTGTCCGGACCTCAGCTGCGGCGGAAGCACGGGAGGAATTTACCTCATGATGTATTGTAGTTGGTGATGTATGGCTTCCGCCAGCGCTCCGTCACCATCAGTGGTCGGAAACAACAACACAGTCCTATGAGGTCACAAATGCAATGGAAACAAGAATCATACCTGGTGCAAAGCACCAGATCTCCCCGAATGAAAGAAGTCAATTGCGCGTTCATTTCTAGCACCGTTTTCAATTTAATTCCGTGCGCATATTATATTGGCCTACATACGATGTCCATGCAGGACGAATACCGATGTGAAAGTAATTGGTAGTTCGTATGAACACTGATGAATAGTAATCCCTACGGTGGCTTCTTTCGGCCATAATTTTTTTTTTATTTTCAAGAACTTATGTAAAATTTATTTTGGCGACGAAAATCATTTTAGACGTGACGAAAATGTTTTAAACACGTTGAAAATCATTTTAAACGCAACGAAAATATTTTAAACGCGTTGAAAATCATTTTAAACACAACGAAACTATTTTAAACACGTTGAAAATCATTTTAAACGCAACGAAAATGTTTTAAACGTGACGAAAATAGTTAAACGCAACGAAAATATTTTAAACACGTTGAAAATCATGTTAAACGCAACGAAAATGTTTTAAACACGTTGAAAATCATTTTAAACGCAACGAAAATGTTTCAAACGCAACGAAAATAGTTTTAAACGCAACGAAAATATTTTAAACACGTTGAAAATCATTTTAAACGCAACGAAAATGTTTTAAACGCGTTGAAAATCATTTTAAACACAACGAAAATATTTTAAACGCGTTGAAAATCATTTTAAACGCAACGAAAATGTTTTAAACGTGATGAAAATCATTTTACGCAACGAAAATGTTTTAAACGCGTTGAAAATAGTTTTAAACGTGACGAAAATATTATCGTCGTGACCAAAACAATTTTCGTTGCTTATTGTTGTTTCCGTAGCGTCTTCCAAAATGGCTGCCCTACTCATCACGTGACTCACTACGAGAAAGAGTAATGCATTTTGTTGCACTGTTGCAGTCACGTTTAAAACACTTTCGTTGCGTTTAAAATGATTTTCAACGTGTTTAAAATATTTTCGTCATGATGAAATTGATTTTCGTCACGTCTAAAATGATTTTCGTCGCCATCATAAATTTTACATAAGTTCTTGAAAATAGAAAAAAAAATTATGGCCGAAAGAAGCCACCGTAAATCCCTGATCGAGTACGCCCATCAAAAAATAGCAAGGTGTTCATAAAATTCAACACCGTCTTCTATTTGGCCCAAAATTCAATATTTTCGTAAAATTGTTTTTGGTCAATAGTGTATAAATAGACGACAATATATGCCATTATGAGAAGCGTCTGCTAAATTTGAGTACCGTCGAAATAGTTATAAGCGCCGAAATATCAATGTTGAAGGCGGTGGTGTTGAACTCGGAACCCATTCCGACTTTTACACATTGCCAACGATCAATAGGCTACCACGGTTCTCAATCTTCCGCACTCCAAAAAATTAACTCGGTGTGGGACAGCGAAAACTAAATGCGTATGATTGTAAAAGTAAAGATGCAGTCAGAAAATAGAACGTAACAAACGTGCTAGTTTTAATGCTCTAAAACAGGGAAAATTAGGCACTGACATGAAGTATGAAGTATGAGCGCGAAAAGTGAGCGATGGCTCGACAGTAGTGACAAAAGTGATATCCGGTTGACTGAATGCACACCGTAGTTATGTATTTATTCTCAAATCCAGCCGACACGCTAATGTTCACGTAAATCGGCGATAGTGACGGAAAAATTGCTCCCTTCGACGAAAATATGCGACAGAATATATTAATCAACTGAATTATTTATGTCGAGCTCTGTAGAACACACGTTCAAAGTATTTTCTCTTCGAAACCAGGTTTTTCCCCCCAGTCGAAGAGTATTCCCCCCATGGGAATCTCAGAGAGCGTTCAAGAAGTCTCCCCTGCGGGGAGACAATGGCATGTGTGGGCAACAGACGTTAGCAAACTTCATACATCACTATTCAATGAGTGTGTACTGTTGTTCAATTGGACGTACAACCACATGAACTTAAGTTCATGTATATAAATGGACATAATATTCATACTACAATCGATTTATACCAACAGCATGTGAAACGAGTGTGCTCATTCCCATAATAAAGCCCGAGACAATACTGCAATCGTATATTTCCATGAACACGTAACTGTGTAAAATCTCAGACTCCATGTGTAGATAGTAGGAGATATTATTCTTAATAAAGCGAAACACATTGCGAAAGCTGATGTTTCGTGTCCTATCCGAGCCTCTTTCGCAGATGGCTCGTGGCAATGGCCGTGGGAGGCTGACTGTGGTAAGGTGGTCGACAGGGGCGGATTAAACGACAAAGGGGCCTGGAGCTGGAAAATATAAATAGGCCTAAAGCTATCCGGTCTGGGGGTTCGGGGGGCGCCGTAAGCTCCCCGAGAAAAAATGGCTTTTTTTGTTTTGTGAGTTGAGCAGTTTGGCGTGTATCTGAGGAAGAATTTATTCACTCGATATTTGGACATTCAAATCGGATTCGAATTTTGAACTGTTTTTCCACTAAAGAGTGAAAGGACTGAGAAAGTAATTTGGCCTAGATCTATTATTGTAAATCCGGTAGATTTTGTAAATTTATCGAGGATTTCGACTAATTATTTAAGTTGACCACCTGAAAAATCAATGATTTTTTTTTCAGAATAAAAATTTAACATATTGTGGCATATGCGGTTGTTTATTATAAACAGTGAAACACAAATTTCCGATGTAAACTCAAGTTCAACACAAAACCTCATATGATTTTTGGCGATAACTTCGTTTAGGATGTTCGGATCCATTTGGCACAAAACCATATTTTTCACCCAATTTCAGACTTCTATCTTGAAAACTGAAAAAGTTGGCAATCTACCCCAATGTCAATTGTTGGGCACTAATCGGATCACAGGAAGTCAGTAATATTGGGATTTCTTGATCTCTATTCCGCTAAGAAATGCAATATGAGGAAAGTTTCTGAGTTAGAAGAATCATACAGATGTATTCTAATAGAATATCATTCTTACAAACTACTGTGCAGTGTGAACATCGAACAACATGCCAAATTCTGTTAAAACTTGCAAATTTCACGTTTGATGTGAAATTTAACATTGCAGTAGATTGCCAACTTTTTCGATTTTCAAGATAGAAGTCTGAAATTTGATGAAAAAATACGGTTTCATGCCAAATGGAAACAAATAAAATTTCAAATTGATCCGATCATCCTAAACGAAGTTATCGCCAAAAATCATATGAGGTTTTTATGGAGCAGAATTGGGGCCAAAATTAATGACATGTCATATTTTGCTATATTAAATTTTTATCTCGAGATTATAGAAAGCTAAACTATCAATTGTAGACATGTGAACTTCAGATTGTAGAAAGCACAAACAACAATAGGTACATTATTTGTTTAAAACTCTAATATTTAAACTTTTTCGTCAAAATCAACAAACCATATGTGTGAAGAAAGGAAAATAAAATTTATATTTTAATAGTCTATGATTCAGTAAAATACAATAAAAAACAACACTTTAAATAAGTGGTTTTCTCCTTACGTAGTTCTATAGTTTATATGTTTCTGATTCACGTTCTGTCATTCATCCATTGACAATTCGGCATTCAGAAATCTATCTTCTGCATTTTGACATTTTGAAGTTCGTGTTGGAAAGTCTACAAATGACTCTCGCATGTGGAACAGAGGGCGCGTGAAGCGATATGAGTTTTGTTAATGTGAAACCATGCTGATGATAGTGTTTGTGAATGGGAATAACTAGGCATATATTTCCTACATCCAAAACATTATATTTAAAAATTATTATATCATTGTAAGTTATGCAAGTTACGTGTGTGTTTCTTCCTATTTTGTCATGTCCATTCATGTCATGTCCATTCCTTTATTCATTTCATTTTTGCAATACTATTTGAAAAAAGCTTTGGAGACATCTAATTTTATTGTATATCAACAACAACAACAACCGCAAGTACACGACAAGTTGTTTTTGTTAGTTTCGCGGAAATGTATTTATTCTGGATTCTATGCACATAATGGTGATAAGATGGCATATAAATATGGTCACTCATTGGGATTGGTTTATTTTTAGGTTACCGGACCTATGGTCTGCTAACCTATTGGCATGGCGTTGCGTCCGTCGTCCGTCGTAGTCCGTCGTTCACATTTTTATCTTTTTTGTTTACGGTTGAATCTTTCTGAAATTTTGCACAAAAATGCTTTAAAATAATTCAAGAAGGAGGTATTTTTTATTTTTTTTATTTTCGCAATATTTTCAAAATGGCGGCCGTTTTCGTTGAAAATCGGCCAATTTTGGACTTTGGCGGCCATTTTCTCAAAATCTGTTTAGTAACTTTTTTTCTTTTTTTGCACAAGGATGCCTTGTTATGTCCTTCATAACGTGTATAAGTTTCGTTGCCCTTGAATCGCTCGAAGTGGGCCATTTTGGCCCCAAACTCGGCCCAAATGGGACTTTCCCATGTTAAATTCTCCTATGCTTTATAATGGGACCCATTAAAGCCTAATATCTCACTTAATATTGAGATTAGAGACTAGGAATGAATTGTGGACATATAGGAAATGATATATGCTGAATATTCTCGTGACCTTGAATTTGACCTTTGACCTCATTTTCAAGGTCACAGGACAAAATGACTAATATCTCACTTATTATCGACTTTGCAGCTTAGGAATCAATTGTGAACATATAGGAAATGATATATGCTGAATATTCTCGTGACCTTGACTTTGACCTTTGACCTCATTTTCAAGGTCACATGACAAAATGGCTAATATCTCGCTTATTATCGACTTTACAGTTTAGGAATCAATTGTGAACATATAAGAAATGATATATGCTGAAAATTCTCATGACCCTGAATTTGACCTTTGATTTCATTTTCAAGGTCACATGACAAAATGGCTAATATCTTGCTTATTAGCGACTTTACAGCTTAGGAATCAATTGTGAACATATAGGAAATGATATATGCTGAATATTCTCGTGACATTGAATTTGATCTTTGACCTCATTTTCAAGGTCACAGGACAAAATGGCGAATATCTTGCTTGTTAGCGACTTTACAGCTTAGGAATCAATCGTGAACATATTGGAAATGATTTATGCTGAATATTCTAGTGACCTTGAGTTTGACTCTTGACCTCGTTTTCAAGGTCAACAGGACAAAATGGCTAATATCTTGCTTATTATCAACTTTACAGCTTAGGAATCAATTGTGAACATATAGGAAATGATATATGCTGAATATTCTAGTGACCTTGAATTTTACTTTTGACCTCATTTTCAAGGTCAACAGGACAAAATGGCTAATATCTTGCTTGTTATCGACTTTACAGCTTAGGAATCAATTGTGAACATATAGGAAATGATATATTCTGAATATTTTAATGATATTGAATTTGACCTTTGACCTAAATTTCAAGGTCAGTCATTTTATTTTCAAAATCAGATTACAAAATGGCTTATATCTCGCTTATTATCAAATTTACAGCTTAGGGGTCCATAGTGAACATATAGGAAATGATGTATGCTGAATAGTTTGGTGATCTAGAATTTAACCTTTGATCCCATTTTCACGGTTAGAGATATGGCGATTTCAGTGGTCACCTTGAATTTGACCTTCAACTTTCTCGGCTTAACTCTGTATATTTCTCCGGTAACCTTTCTAGCCCATTGGGCTAATTTTTTAAAAATCATAATTCAGGGAAAAATATCATGTGCAAGAACATACTGAAAGTTTTGTGATGAGATAGAATCACCAAAAATTGTGTGTTTACCACAATATTTATGACAAAGAACCCTTGCGATGGACCGTGGAAAGATGTTTATTCCACAGCTAGACTCAACAAGACAAGCAATAATATCAGTACATTATAAAAATAGAATATATTTTTAAAATTCAGTTACACTTCAATATTATCAATTAACAAGCTAACTCATACACAAATGAATCATACAAGGGAAGTTTCAGACAACTGAGGCCAGCAGAACTGAAGTACAGTAAATAGCTGAACACGAATGAATTAGGTCCATCCTACAAATATTGGTACATGTATAAATGCCTTGTCCACATATTCGTAAAAAACTGTTTATCAGAAAATGATAAATTACTGTGCTTATGTTATTAACTGAACCAAACTACATGTAAATTTCACAGACCATGCAGGACTGACACACATACATGTCTAAGCACGCTGCTAACACAGCTTGGAAATTCATGAAGTCCAAAATAGCTATTTAAATGTGCTTCTGTACTGAATACATTGTCTGTAATAGATATATTGTTTGAATCAGGTATATTATCTCTACGATAGCATTCCAACATATTACTGCATATATCACAAACATATTAGTCTGTTATGAATGTGATCAATGTATATACATGTTCTTAGAAAATTTCAACTTTAAAACTTTTTGAAACCATCATTGAGCATCAAATCCTATACTACATATGGAATGCTTCTGAACATGAACAAAACATACTTCATCATACCAAGTACATACCGGGTATGCATTTACATTTTTACTACCAAACTCATTATTTATCACATTATCAGCTCAAAGTTCAAGATGTTGAAGACAACATCTTGAGTGTCACCCCCTTTCAGTCAGCCTTCGATCAGGAGCCATGCCTCCTTCAGTTCGCCTGTGATCTTGAGTCTTGATGCTGATTTCAGTCAGTCGATTATCTTGACTTCAGGCCATAACATCAGTCATCACCTAACAAAAATTTGAAAGAAACATTTTGAATTCCAATACACATGTATGCAACTATCAGGTCATAACTTGATCATTTTATTATATTTATATAACAAAAATGCAGAATATCTTGGATGATAAACTTTAACAATTTGTAATTCACCTGTCAAAAATCATCAATTGCAGAGTTAAACCGTCCAATGGCGCCCCCACTTGCACCTGAGAAGTGGAAAAGAAATATATCCAGTAGAAATGTATATGTATAGGCTATTACTATGTGGCGATTTCACCCAAAGATCACGGCAGGAGATTCTTTGTAAACACTACTCTTGTTTTGACCGCTTCGTATTCGAAGCATGTGCGCTACATAACAACGCCCTCTAATCCTCTCGCTTCATTGTACTGTAACAATGGTCTTACGTCATCCCTCGTGTTTCGTTTCTTTAGGGGTTATAAATACTCTGAAGCCGTCTTGTTCAGTGGAGTTGTCTCAGTGTTGGCAAGGCGAGAGGACGACGGAGGGCTCGGGTATGAGCTCTACGTCCGTACTCACCGGCTAAGGCCCGCGGGGGCCCTTGGGACTATTCCCATAGGAGGCCCAGGAGGGAGACCGTGATGATTCGGGACCCTGTGATCACCGGTCTCTCGCCCTGGGATGGTGTGACACAGGCTTTGGCAGACCGTCGGGCTGTCCAGGGTTCCACCCCTGTGGCAGTGCCGTCGGCGAGGCCGGCCAACAACATGCCCACGTGTGCGAGTTCTGTGGTGCTGCTCCCATGGCATCTCAGGCTCTGCATTCGGCAACATTACCACAACTAATGTATATGTTGTATGTGATGATGTTGATAATGATGTGTTATGATGTGATGTAGATCTATGATCGGCCGGACTCGTCTGGACGGACTGTTACCTGGTTGTAGTTCTAGTAATTACGACGCCCGCCGCGTGCACCCTGTGTGCTGTGGGCGTCAAACGTTACAACTAGTACATGGATAAACGAATAGTAGTATTTTATTTTCAAAAACTACAGAATGGATCTAAACATAATGGGCACAAGATCATGGTGGCTAGGCGTCACGCGTTATTCAGGGAGTGCCGTGTAAAATCGCGAGTATTACGCGTTATTCGTGAAGAAATTGCACAGGAAACGACATAGGTCCCCATTTCAAATGAGGTGAGTTCGTGAAAAAGTTCATTTACTTCCTAAAATTCTGTATCCACGGAACATCCCAATGAGCAAACATCACGTATGATACTATGAATTACTTGCATACATCGTTATATCTACGAAAATAGACACACAGTTCGTGACATCACCCGCATGCTTGCGACTTGTTTGTGAAATACTAGTATCATCGGCTGTCAATTGAAACCAACAAAGTGCATGTTGGTAAATCATAGAATGCTCGCAGAAATCTTTCTTTATTGTTACATCATGAAACCAGTTGTTTTTATCGAGTATTTTATGAAATGAGAAGCTTTTTATGGTTTACGCGTATCAGCCTGAGGGCGGAAATCTACACACGCGTTACAGCATGAGGAAACATGTGAGTGTTGTCGGGGATGGTCGAGGTGGCAATGCATACACAAATACTTTTAAGTATGATTTGAGGCTGTACATGTTCCAATGATGATACTTCTCACTTATCGTTATCCTCCATATGTTCCTCCCAATCTTCATAAATCTGAAATTGACAATACTAAGAGCTTTTCGTGTCTTTTACACAAAAGCTCACCAAGTGAAAACAATATCCCCTGAACTTGAATTTATCCCATCAATTGAGCAGTAAAAACTGGAGAAAAATTCGCATTAAAAAAGAAATATCCCAACCTCAACAAAATATTTACTCATGCACATACGCGTAATGCCCTCACACAAATCGCGTGAAGTATAGCAAATAAACAATTGACACATTCAACCTAGATTAGTGGCGCTTGCGACCATTGTGAAACATTTTCAAGACAGGCACACGTGAAGCCCATAATATCAATATTATAGAACTCTCATTCTTTTCACAATAATGCCGATATATATATAACATTTTTCAACCCCAAAACCGAGGAGAGCGGCTGTCGAAGCAACATTGACAGATATTTTGCAGCCGAAGGTATCGCTACACTGGCTCATTTATTTATTTTAACTCTCAAAAACAATCATGAATAATATTCCGTGCAAAACCAAATCCGACATTTCAAAACGGTAAAATTAGAGAAATTGTATGTATTTCCTGCTAGAAGTTAACCAGAGGCTGCCATTTCCTCATGAATAACGCGTAATACTCATGATTTTACGCGGCACTCCCCGAATAACGCGTAACGCCTACCCACCGTGAAGATGGACGTTCGCTTCGTTTTCGCCTTCGCCGATTACAAGCCTATAAGCCCTAATTATCGCCCAGACACCACATTTCGGAGATTAAATTCAACAAAATAAATTGATTGAGTACTTCGAAAACGTGAAAAGGAGAACTCACCGTTAATTTTCTCTTCATTAAATATCTGTTTGGCGGAGTAAAAACGGCTGGTAGATGGGTACAACATGAAAGTTTTGTCGAAGTCGGCTGTGCAGACACTATTGACAATCCATCGCCAGCCAGGAGCTTTTGCGCCGGCAGGGAGGCAGCATCAGGGAGCATTTAGTTTCACACTCCTCTAACATACTTCGCGACATACTTCATGACATACTTCGTGACATACTTCAAGACTTCCAAATACGAACTTTCAAACATGAACTTTCAAACACGAACTTTGGAAATACAAAAGATAGATTTGTGAATGAGGAATTAGCAATGGGTAAATGACAAAACCTGAATTATATACATGCAAGGTGCTGAAATACGGAAGAAGAAAACAAGTTATATAAAGTTTTCTTTGTATTTTACTGAATTGAACAATGAAATATAAATTTTATTTTCCTTTCTTCACACATATGGGTTGTTCATTTTTGAAATGTTTAAACATTAAAGTTTAAATGATAAAGTTTCAAACAGAGAATGTGCCTATTGTTGTATGTGTTTTCTACAATCTGAAGTTAACATGTCTTTAATTGATAGTTTAGCATTCTATAATCTCAAGGTAAAATTGAATATAGCAAAATATAACATGTCATTAATTTTGGCCCCAATTCTGCTCCATAGGTTTTGTGTTAAACTTGAGTATAGTCAATTTTTATTTTATGATCATACATATGTACTTTTCGGCCGTTTTGTGTGCCAATCTGTTGATGGCAGGTTTAGGCCTATCATGGAGGCCTATCATGGAGACCTTCTGTAGAGGTAAACCCATCTGTGTGAAAAGGAGACACACTATACTTGAATTCAACACAAAACCTCATATGATTTTTGGCCATAACTCCGTTCAGGATGGTCAGATCAATTTGAAATTTTACATGTTCCCATTTGGCACAAAACCATATTTTGTCTCCAAATTTCAGACTTCTATCTTGAAAACTGAGAAAGTTGGCAATCTACCTCAATGTTAAATGTTGGACCCAAATCGGATCACAGGAATTCAAGAAAATTTGGGGATTTCATGATCTTCATTCCGCTAAAAAATGTAATATGAGGAAAGTTTACGAGTTGGAGGACTTATACAGGTGTATTCTAATAAAATATCATTCTTACAAAGTACTGTGTAATGTGAACATCGAACAACATGCCAAATTCTGTTCAAACTCGCAAATTTCATGTTTTGAGTGAAATTTAACATTGGAGTAGATTGCCAACTTTTTCAATTTTCAAGATAGAAATCTGAAATTTGGTGAAAAAATACGGTTTTATGCCAAATGGAAACAAACAAAATTTCAAATTGATCCGACCAACCCAAAGGAAGTTATGGCTAAAAATCATATGAGGTTTTGTGTTGAACTCGACTTTAGCAACCGCAAGTTTAAAAAATTAGCCCAAGGGCTAAGAAAGGTTACCGGACAATGTTTTACATCTTATATATTAGCCATTATGTCCCGTGACCTTGAAAACAAGGTAAGGGGTCAAATTCAAGGTCACAAGAATATTCAGCATATATATTATTTCATGTCCACAATGGATTCCTAAGCTGCAAAATCGACAAAGAGCAAGATATTAACCTTTTTGTGCTTGGGGATGATATCAAATTCAAGGTCATGAGAATATTCAGCATATATCATTTCCTATATATGCTCAATTGATTGCAAAGCTGTAAGGTCAATAAGAAGCCAGATATTAGCCATTTTGTGCTTTGACCTTGAAAATGAGGTCAAAAGTCAAATTCAAAGTCATGACAATATTCAGTATATAACTTTTACCATATGTTCACAGTTGATTATTAAGCTGTAAAGTTGATAATAAGCAAGATATTAGGCATTTTATGCTCTGACTTGAAAATTATATCAAAGGTCAAGTTCAAGGTCTTGACAATATTCAGTATACATATATCATTTCATAAGCGAGTCGATAATAAGCGAGATATTAACCATTCTGTGCTCTTGACCTTGTAAATGAGGTCAGAGGTCAAATTCAAGGTCAGGAGAATATTCAGCATATATCATTCCCTATATGTCCACAATTGATTCCTAAGCTGTAAAATCGATAATAAGCGAGATATTAGCCATTTTGTCATGTGACCTTGAAAATGAGGTCAAAGGTCAAATTCAAGGTCATGACAATAATCTGCATATATCATTTCCTATATGTTCATAATTGATTCCTAAGCTGTAAAATCAATAACAAGCGAGATATTAGCCATTTTGTCCTGTGACTTTGAAAATGAGGTCAAAGGTCAAATTTAAGGTCATCAGAGTATTCGGCATATATCACTTCCTATATGTCCACAAATGATTCCTAAGCTGTAAAGTCGATGATAAGCGAGATATAAGCCTTTTTGTGCTCTGACCTTGAAACTGAGGTCAGAGGTCAAATTCAAGGTCACGAGAATATTCAGCATATATCATTTCCTATATGTCCACAATGGGGCATGAGCAGAAAAACGCCTATTCGCTAGCTGGCAGCACTGTTTTAGTGGTAAAATGACGTCATAACGTTATTTATTATCAGGATACCATGGTATTACTCCAAACATACGGAATTTTCGCGCCAAATGCCACGTGCATGGTTCACAACAGACGACATTCCCTAGTGATTTGGCGCCAAATTTACCACTATTACAATGCTGCCACCTATCGAATGAGCTTTGCCCACGCCCCATTGATTCCTAGTCTCCAATCTCAATATTAAGTGAGATATTACTAATATCATATTAGGCATAATTTGTCCCATTATAAAGCATAAGATAATTTAACATGGGAAAGTCCCATTTGGGCCGAGTTTGGGCCAGACTGGCCCACTTCGAGCGATTCAAGCGCAACGAAATTTAGAGACATCATAGGAGTACATATGAGGAGTGTTATGTATCAAAAAAGAAAAAGTTACCGAACAGATTTTGAGAAAATGGCCGCCAAATCCAAAATCAGGCATTTTTCGTCTAAAACGGCCGCCATTTTGAAAAAAATGTGAAAATCAAGAAACTATAAAATACCTCCTTCTTGAATTATTTTTAAGTATTTTTGTGCTAAAGTTCAGAAAAATTCGCCTGTAAACAAAAAAGATAAAAATGTGGACTACGACGACGACGGCGGATGACGGACGCAACGCCACGGCAATAGGTTATCGGACCAAAGGTCCGGTAACCTAAAAAAACAAAAACACGGTTTAAATCTGCGGCCTACAATAGGCCTATGAGTGAGAAAAGGGGACGAATAAGCACTCGCAAAAATAGGACCCAAGTTTAACAAACATAGGCCCAAGGGACCTGTAGCTTACCGGCTAGCCAATAGGTGATCGGACCGATGGTCTGGTAACTTCAAGGTTACAAGTATATTCAGCATATATCATTTCCCGTATGTCCATATTTGATTTCTGAGATGTAAAGTCGATAATAAATGAGATAATAGCCATTTTGTGCTTTGACCTTGAAAATTAGGTCAATGGTCAAATTCAAGGTCATCGGAGTATTCGACATATATCATTTCCTATATGTCCACAATTGATTCCTAAGCTGTAAAGTCGATAATAAGCGAGATATTAGCCATTTTGGGCTTTGATCTTGAAAATAAGGTCAAAGGTCACATTCAAGGTCATGAGAATATTCAGCTTATATCATTTCTTATATGTCCACAATTGATTCCCAAGCTGTAAAGTGAATAAGCCAGATATTAGCGATTTTGTGCTCTGACCTTGAAAATGAGTTCAAAGGTCAAATTCAAGGTCAGCAGAATATTCGGCATATATCATTTCCTAGATGTTCACAATTGATTTCTAAGCTGTAAAGTCGATAATAAGCGAGATATTAGCCATTTTGTGCTCTGACCTTGAAAATGAGGTCAAAGGTCAAATTCAAGATCATGGGAATATTCAGCATATATCACTTCCTATATGTCCACAATTGATTCCTAAGCTGTGAAGTCGATAATAAGCGAGATATTAGCCATTTTAGGCTTTGATCTTGAAAATAAGGTCAAAGGTCACATTCAAGGTCATGAGAATATTCAGCTTATATCATTTCTTATATGTCCACAATTGATTCCCAAGCTGTAAAGTGAATAAGCCAGATATTAGCGATTTTGTGCTCTGACCTTGAAAATGAGGCCAAAGGTCAAATTCAATGACATCAGAATATTCGGCATATATCACTTCCTATATGTCCACAATTGATTCCTAAGCTGTAAAGTCAATAATAAGCGAGATATTGGCCATTTTGTGCTCTGACCTTGAAAATGAGGTTGAAGGTCAAATTCAAGGTCACGAGAATATTCAGCATATATCATTTCCTATATGTCCACAATTGATTCTGAGTCTCTAATCTCAATATTAAGTGAGATATCAAGAACATTGAGGCCCATTATAAAGCATAGGAGAATCTAACATGGGAAAGTCCTATTTGGGCATCGTAAACAACATCAAAATGGCCGCTACACGCAGGCCGGCGATTCAAGAGCATCGAAACTTATACACATTATAAAGATACATGAGGGGAACATTTTGAAACTAAAATCTCAAAACTGATCAGACAGTTTTTGAGTAAATAATTTTTAAAGTTGAGAACATGCAAAAACAGCCATTTTCGGCATAAAAATGGCCGCCAAAACTGCATAATCGATTCAATAAAAAAATTAGCCCAATGGGCTAGAAAGGTTACCGGAGAAATATACAGAGTTAAGCCGAGAAAGTTGAAGGTCAAATTCAAGGTGAACACTGAAATCGCCATATCTCTAACCTTGAAAATGGGATCAAAGGTTAAATTCTAGATCACCAAACTATTCAGCATACATCATTTCCTATATGTTCACTATGGACCCCTAAGCTGTAAATTTGATAATAAGCGAGATATAAGCCATTTTGTAATCTGACTTTGAAAATAAAATGACTGACCTTGAAATTTAGGTCAAAGGTCAAATTCAATATCATTAAAATATTCAGAATATATCATTTCCTATATGTTCACAATTGATTCTTAAGCTGTAAAGTCGATAATAAGCGAGATATTAGCCATTTTGTCCTGCTGGCCTTGAAAATGAGGTCAAAAGTCAAATTCAAGGTCACTAGAATATTCAGCATATATCATTTCCTATATGTTCACAATTGATTTCTAAGCTGTGAAAGCGCTAATAACCAAGATATTGGCCATTTTGTCCTGTGACCTTGGAAATGAGGTCAAAGGTCAAATTCAAGGTCATGAGAATAATCAGCATATATCATTTCCTATATGTTCACAATTGATTCCTAAGCTGTAAAGTCGATAATAAGCGAGATATTAGCCATTTTGTCATGTGACCTTGAAAATGAGGTCAAAGGTCAAATTCAAGGTCATGAGAATTTTCAGCATATATGATTTCTTGTAAGTTCACAATTGATTCCTAAGCTGTAAATTCGCTAATAAGCAAGATATTGGCCGTTTTGTCCTGTGACCTTGAAAATGAGGTCAAACGTCAAATTCAAGGTCATGAGAATTTTCAGCATATATCATTTCCTATATGTTCACAATCGATTCTTAAGCTGTAAAGTCGCTAATAAGCAAGATATTGGCCATTTTGTCCTGTGACCTTGAAAATGAGGTCAAAGCTCAAATTCAAGGCCACGAGAATATTCAGCATATATCATTTCCTATATGTTCACAATTGATTCCTAAGCTGTAAAGTCGATAATAAGCGAGATATTAGCAATTTTGTCCTGCGACCTTGGAAATGAGGTCAAAGGTCAAATTCAAGGTCACGAAAATATTCAGCATATATAATTTCCTATATGTTCACAATTGATTCCTAAACTGTAAAGTCGATAATAAGCGAGATATTAGCCATTTTGTCATGCGACCTTGAAAATGAGGTCAAAGGTCAAATTCAAGGTCACAAGAATATTCAGCATATATCATTTCCTATATGTTCACAACTGATTCCTAAGCTGTAAAGTCGATAATAAGCGATATATTAGCCATTTTGTCCTGTGACCTTGAAAATGAGGTCAAAAGTCGAATTCAAGGTCACGAGAATATTCAGCATATATCGTTTCCTATATGTCCACAATTCATTCCTAGTCTCTAATTTCAATATTAAGTGAGATATTAGGCTTAATGTGTGCCATTATAAAGCATAGGAAAATTTAACATGGGAAAGTCACATTTGGGCCGAATTTGGGCCCAAAATGGCCCACTTCAAGCGATTCAAGCGCAATGAAATTTATACATGTCACAGGGGTACATATGAGGAGTGTTTTTCATCAATAAGAAAAAAAAGTTACTGAACAGATTTTGAGAAAACGACCGTCGAAGTCCAAAATTGGCCATTTTTCGACGAAAACGGCCGCTCTGAATTTGAAACCAAGGTCAGAGTTCAAATTCAAGGTCACGACAATATTCAGCATATATCATTTCCTATATGTCCACAATTGATTCCTAGTCTCTAATTTCAATATTAAGTGAGATATTAGGCTTTAATGTGTCCCATTATAAAGCATAGGAGAATTTAACATGGGAAAGTCCCATTTGGGCCGAGTTTGGGCCCAAAATGGCCCACTTCGAGCGATTCAAGCGCAACGAAATTTACACATGTCACAGGGGTACATATGAGGAGTGTTATGCATCAATAAAAAAAAAAGTTACTGAACAGATTTTGAGAAAATGGCCGCCAAAGTCCAAAATCAGGCATTTTTCGTCGAAAACGGCCGCCATTTTGAAAAAAATGCGAAAATCAAAAAACTAAAAAATACCTCCCTCTCGAAATATTTTTAGGCATTTTTGTGCAAAATTTCAGAAAAATTTGATCTTAAAATTGTTGACAGATGACGACGACGGACGACGGACGCCGGACGCAACGCCATGCCAATTGGTTATCGGACCATAGGTCCGGTAACCCAAAAAGTTACTGAACAGATTTTGAGAAAATGGCCGCCAAAGCCCAAAATTGACCGATTTTCGACGAAAACGACAAATTCAAAATGGCCGCCACACGCAGACCAGCGAATCAAGGGCAACGAAACTTATACACATCATGGAGGACATAATAAGGCATCCTTGTGCAAAAAAATAAAAAAAGTTACTGGACAGATTTTGAGAAAATGGCCGCCAAAGCCCAAAATTGACCGATTTTCGACGAAAACGACAAATTCAAAATGGCCGCCACACGCAGACCAGCGAATCAAGGGCAACGAAACTTATACACATCATGGAGGACATAATAAGGCATCCTTGTGCAAAAAAAGAAAAAAAAGTTACTAAACAGATTTTGAGAAAATGGCCGCCAAAGTCCAAAATTGGCCGATATTCGACGAAAACGGCCGCCATTTTGAAAATATTGTGAAAATCAAAAAACTAAAAAATACCTCCTTCTTGAATTATTTTTGTGCATTTTTGTGCAAAATTTCGGAAAGATTGGTCCGTAAACAAAAAAGATGAAAATGTGAACGCCGACGCCGGACGCCGGACGGCGGACGCAACGCCATGCCAATAGGTTATCGGACCATAGGTCCGGTAACCTAAAAATGAAAAAAAACGTCTGGGGGTATCGACCCAATACATAATCTTACAAATTTATGGACAAATTCATCAGCCCCCCAAAAAAGATAAAAAATGTTAACAGATGATGTGGCGGACGACGACGACGACGACGACGACGACGGACGACAATAGCTTATCGGCCCTTATGGGCAGTTAAAAATATGCCCCATAGTTGAAACAAAACTGTGCATCGTTTTTGTGAGAATTTGGGCCTATTTCTTCTTGCTGGGCCTATATGGGCCTGGGGCTGCAGCACCAATAGCCCCTACGTTAATCTGGCCCTGGTGGTCGACGTCACGCGAGGGCACTATGGGATTTTGTAGGATGGTCTGGTCCCTGGCGTGCGAGAGCATGTGATGGAGACATCCGTGTCTGTTGAGCTGTGTTTTTTTTTCTAAACCATCACAGATGGATTCTCTGAATCCCACCTCAAACCACTTGGGTTCCCTGTCCAGGATGTGGGTGTACCTAATCTCGAACTCGTGATGTGAACATTCTCTGCTACAACTCAGTCCGAACCTGAGGTGCAGTGGGACGATGTTGATGGAGGCATTTCTTAGGAGGTTTAGATGTTTCCTCTATGTAGATCTGATTAGAGTCAAGAGCAGTACACTAGATCCCATACACTACGTTAGATTTCACGTCTTTAGATACAAGGTCCTTTTGTGGTATTAACAACAATATCAAAGTGCTGTGTGGCCAGAACGTGGTCACGATATTGCATTTGCTCGGAAAGTTTGGCCACAGTACACACTTGGTATTAGTGTAGCTACAGAGAGCTAAAAAGAGTCGTATTTGAGGAGTTACCTAAACCGATGGTACAACAACAATGTCCGTATAGCTAAAACTTACCACCAGGAAACCTAGATAACAAATCTGGCTCTCGCCGAGCTGGGAATTTGGTACATCTGAAAATTTGACTGTTTTGTAGACCTACCCTCTTTTCGGCCGCATTTTTTGTTAAACGTGATTTTTCTGGCACATTTCACTATATCATGTTTTTATGTCACTAAAATAATGCATATATGGTTCGAGTAATTTTCACTCTTCTAAGTGGAGTTCTATTGACAGAATCCGACAAAGGAAAATGTACTGTTGTCCAAATACCCATCCCAGGAATAATATAATAATGATTAACGTCTTGATGGGGCCTCTGGTTACAGATGCCAGTGTCGAACAGGCTACACGGGGTTAAACTTTGAAACAGGTTTGTGGTCAGATATCCATTGTCGTGCAGATTGGCATGTCGTTTCTGATAATACGACATATAACCAGTGATTTCCCATTAATATGGCGCCCTAGACCATTCTCTCATTTCCAGGAATAAATTCACAAAATAAATCCATGGTTTTATTCACGGAACATTCTTTACTCGCCCTCCCACGATGAGTCCGAGGAGATAAACACAAACTTAGCATCAAGGGTCCTGTAGCTTGACGCCTAAATAGTCTGTTTGTTCCGATTATCATTTGGTCAGACTATACGTTATCACAGCCAAACCAGGACTTATTTACGGGAATTACACTGGTAAAGTCGGCGCATAATTTATTGGCGCGAACATATCGCATGAAATCTCAGAACGTTTGAACAAGCCTGTGACCAAAGTTGCTGAAGTGAATTCGAAGTTTGTTTTTCACACAGAAGACTACTATTTAAATAAATACAATTCTAAATGAGATTTTACAATTGTAACAACGAACGGGAAAGCATATGGTCAAAACAGTGGTGAATGTCAATGCAACAGCTCATTAATGCAAAGAAAAATCACTGGTCTGGTCAGTGGTGTGCAACGGTCCGGAAAATAATATATGATGGCGTAATACTGTTCAAAAACGGATAGTGGTCACAGTTTGATGTCCTGGAATGGCTGAGAGTATAACTGTATATTTGGGTGAGAAATTATATTTGTCACAGGCAGAATAAGACACAAAATCATGTTTGATTACAGTACATTGTTATCGCTAAACAAATGAACATATTCAATATTATGCAATATGAGAATTGTGCATTTGGGGTGCCTAATTTTTTACCAACTTTGTATCGTGCCCGGCCATGCTTGCGTTGGTCTGGCCTGAGTCCTCTGAATGGCTCTGAGTCAAATCATATAGCTCAGCCCAGTATTGGTAAAGGGAATGTCTCAAAGATGCCATGCCTAATGTCAGAAGAATGCCATGTTGTGTGCTGGATTGCGCTGTTGATCAATCAGACAAAATATTGATCATAATAATGTGATTATAATATTGATCATAATAAATTTCAATGTACGGCACATAGGCTTATATTCCTTGGCAGATGAGCCAAAGTACAAGTACCCTATATACCATACATGTACATGAATGCATATATACGAGCAAAAAAGTCGTCTTTTAACTTCAGTAACTGTTGGAGGTATGATCGGATTCGGCTTGAATAACTCCCTTGGATATTGTGTTGTATATTCTTGAATGCCAAATAGTTTCAAGCACGAGTAATAAAACAAATTTTCATTCGTGACCATTGTTTTTTTTAATTTGAAATGACCCCTATTCAGATCAGCTGTTCCATTGATTTGTCTCAATCCCATACAGCATCGGAATGGCAACCTAGAATTGCCATGTTAAAACCCCATAAGGAAATAAATTTTCCTAAATATACCGACGAGAAAAGCACACGAGACAACAACAGCCATTGTTTCATCATGGTCATAGTGCCGTTTTCACTTTATATAAATTTCAATTAAGACAAGCCAGTAAATTCGGAGATATGACGAGGTAGGTTCGCTCCAATAAGTTATGCGCCGACTTTAGTGTGCTCTATTTTCCTTCACATATGTTGGTAACTATTCGACGATACCATGCGAAACTGGTGGGACTTGGTCTGACCGACTGGTCTGGTTTATCTGTATATGTCCCGAGGAGCATGTGGGTGTATTATATTATGTGGGTATACACAGTATATCAGCGGTATATTGTATATTTGTTGTGATATTTGTTGTATTTATTTCTTCACCACGTCAATATACACATGTTTTCAGAGTGACTAATAGGCCCTGTGTGGCTGGAGGTATCGAAGGTACTATTGAGTTGTTATTTTGTTAATGTATTATGTGTACCTTGATCACTCTAATAAATGATTCAAAATTCGTTGAGCAGGTGCCTTTTACTAATATATAGTGAACATTTCTGAATTGTACATTCCTACGCAGAAATAGGATAGAGAAGCCTGATCATAGAATAGAGAAGTCTGGTCAATAGTGTTTTGGAATATTTTTGTACACACGTGGATTTTCTTGACTGACGTTGTTCATAAGCGATGCTGGTTGTACCTCAATTTTATAACCACACACTCGTCAGTATCATAACGTTTACGAACGCCACGGTCAGCACACAAACAGTCAGAACTGTGTTTACATCATGTGGTAATTAGTATTCTGGCTTCTCTTTTGGGTATATATATATATATATACTTGGATACCCATTGATAACGATGTTATCAGAATAATTGTCCTAAAATGTTTGGGCGAAGGGAGTCCATCTTGGCTGGAGGTCTGGGACCCGCTCAAGGTCCATTTTCCATTTGCACACGTGACACATTCACCCTTCCTGATGACTGGCACACTGCATCGCTGGAGATTCACGTCGAATCTCATCGCTGCTACAACACGCATAGGATTCTGGTCAATGAGCGGCTCTTCACTTTTCCAATAATTACCCTAGCCCCGTAGGGGGGCGAGGGTATTGCAATTGGGTCTGTCCGTTTGTATGTCTGTTTGTTACTTGTATGTTGGTCGGTTGGTTTGTGGGGAGCCGGTCTTGTTTGTTTGTACGCCCTCTATCGTCCACGTTTCTAGCTTGATTTCTCCCAAACTCAGTGTGCATATTCTCTAGGATGAACTGCACGTTTTTGGTGATTCTAGGTCAAAGGTCAAGGTCAAGGTCATGCAAAACAGTGAAAACACCTAAATGGCCATAACTCCGGTTCTAATGGACCTAGAGACTTCAAACCAAGTTCATATTGTAGATAAATTCGAGTTCTATCTTCTTTGACCTTGACCTTGACATTTGACCTTGACCTTGAGAAGTTCGCCTGAGGTCGAATATTTGACCTTGGAGGTCACCTCCTCCGATTTTCGATCTGATGCTTGGAAACGATGTGGGACCGGTCCCTCATGCTCATTGTCAATTTATGGCCCGATCGGCCAATTCGTTATGACGTAATTGACGTTTCTATGGCAACGAAATCGGTCCCATTATAAGCAAAATTGCATGTTTCAAGCTGTCCATGCTGATAAAAGCGCCAATAATGCGCGTGAAAATCTAGTGATATACCCGTTCATAGCCAAGGATGAGTTCTTTTGTTCCAGGGAATTTCAAGGTCAAAGGTCGAAAGTCAAGGTCAATATTGACCCGCAAGTGAAAACCATGTAGGTCACTATATCTCTGGAAGTAAGCATGATAGAGACACGAAAGTAAATCCACAGTATTGTTATTTTTGGCCAGCGACGTTTCAGTGCAAATGTCTGCGCTCATAACTCAAAGGCAAACAATCCGATCGTTTTGAAATTTATAGGGCTGGAGTGCAATGGTAGTGGCTCAGTCCCTTTTAAGTTTTGCCAAAATCGGGTAAAAACGGTTGCCATGGCAACGGAAAAAAGAAAATCACATAATTGGCTATAACTCCGGTTCTAATCAATATTAAATTTTCAACTTATTTTTTTTTTCTTTGGCCAATTCCCAATCGTATGGCGTACAACCGATGGTCTTAAGACCAAAACTCTCAATTATCGCCTAATTTTAGTTACTAAATCTGAAGGGCGAGGGTCTGCAATCTCTGATTGTCTCGTTTCAGGGTGTATTAGTGACTGATTACTAAACTGCTCTGTATGTAGTCCGTGAGTATTTTTTCTTATGCACATATGGTTCTGTATGAAATCCTAGGCTTTGTCTGTGCATGGGTGCTGTAATCAGATCTCAATTTGTAATATCTTCCGTAATGAATGAGTGATTTACAGCGGCATGATTTTTCAAGTCGCGAGTCAACATGCGAGTCAAATATGAATTGTGGTATTTATTATTCTTACACATGTGTTTCGCGTGTTCTTTGTGTTGAGCGGTCGATGGAAAATTATGTTAGATGGCCTCTGTAGAAATGAATATTCTGTAGAAATACACAAATTATACATCAATGGAGTGAGAATTGATATGGCATGCAACATTCGAAGATACCTTAATGAGACATAAACCACAGTTTTGCGAACCACACCTCACAGAACCTCTGTGTGAAAACAAAACCTAACAGGACACCCGATCAACTGGCTCTCAGACTACACCATTATGTGCTCAGAAAAGCAACAACGTGATGTTAATGCATTCACATTCATATTACATTCATGGAACACAGAAAAAGTTATTCATTTTTTCTGGAAACATGTGTAGCACATTTCTTCTTGCCTCATGTTGACAGTTATCAGTTATTGTGGCTTGTTATCAGTGTTAATGTTGCTTTGACACAGTCAACAGCTGTTCTAATATTTTATTCACGAAAATAGCACACATTGTTCTCGAGTATCCTCTGCAGAAATTATTCCAGACAATCAACATCACCTTACATTACGATTATTACAAAAAATATTGGGCATATTTTGTAGAATAGTCATGACTGTCACGCCCGCAACCCTTCCTTACACGTGCTCGTGTCCTACATACATGAGTGTCACAGAATCAAAACACGGTCGATACATATGCACCACAGTACGTGCGTACTCATCAGTTCCAAGAAATTTGCAGAGTCACGCATCAAGACATGCCCAGACATGACAACACACGCTCAACTGATCAGACACGACACCGCAACTTTAGGCGTGAAAATCCCAGACATACACCCACATGCTTACTTGCCCCGGTGGTTCTGATTGGATCCTCAACGAGAGTAGACGTATTTGGAAGATTCTGAAGATTTGTCAGTGAATGTGGAAGTTATTCATAAAAGTGAAGTAGATCAATTGGACATTCGGGATATATACTAGAAAGACTTAATAGCGGTGTGTGAACAGGGCCGTGAACCGTGACCATCATACATTTGTGCTGAGATAACTTGTCGTGCCAGTCGAAGGCATGTTGTTCAAGTTCATACAGCAAACTCAGTACTGTACGATCGTGCATGGTTTGATAGGGACCAGACAAACACCTATCTCTTCACAGTTTGTATGTAAGTTCTCTAGCAGTGGACTAGCGTGTGCAGAGAAAATTTACTCAAACTCCCAGGGGAGGTGGTTCCATCGAGCTTCCAACTTCCCGATTCACCTGTCCAAAGCGTGTCCTCATCCGTCTGTACTGCGCTTTGACACGGCGGACGAACGGTCTCCTCGGTAGTCTCTGCAGAATCCTCTCCTCGTGACACGTGTGCAGATCCATGACCAGCCACAGTGTGAACTCCAGGAACACCAGCAGCCACATGTTTCCCCCGATAGCTTTAGCGGACACCCGCTCGTCTGGCGGAGTGTCATCGTAAGTGTAAACCTCTCGGGGCTTCCAGCTGTACGGCGCTCGTACAAACGTGGCTCTCGTTGGCGCCACATTTGTGATATTATCAACTGTTTCAAGACAAACAGAAAGCGAAAAATGTCATGTGTACTCAGTACTGTGTATATATTATGTACGTTTATCAACTGGATTAATATTGTGTCTGCAACAAACGGAAGGTGAGCGACTGGGTGCACTAATTGACACAAGAAGCCGGTGTAGCCTTGAGCACAAACACATACTTGTAAAATCCGTTTTTGCATGGCGATGTTAAACATTCATCCATATCAACGGAGAAATATTTCACATAATATATACCACTGAGCGGATATAAATGAACAGAAATTGATCCGTTGATATCCGACCTGTCTCACAGAGTAGTCCTGTGTACCCGGTCCGACACTGACACGTGAAGCTGTGGTCGTGATGGACACACTCCCCACGGTGATGACACCACTCGCGTGGACAGCTGGGCGGGTTAGTGTGTGGACCCACTGTCACGTCCCCAGCCTCGGAGTGGTAAGGCACTGTACAGCATCAGTGTAACCATGATAATCTCAGCTAGGAACTCTAACCGTTTACATGTCACACTTAACAGAAACTCATACCTGAAGACCCACGTGCAAGTGTGGATGTGACAGTCATGATGGTAGGTGACTCATTCACTGTTGATGGGGTAGATGATTCAGTTGCTATTCTGGTAGGCGTCTCAGTCGTTGTTGTCGCAGGTGACCCAGTCGTCGTTTTTGTGGTAGATGACTTTGTCATTTTTGTGCTAAATGACCCAGTCGTTGTTTTGGCAGGTGACTCAGTATTTGTTGTGGTAGGTGACTCAGTCGTTTTTGTGGTAGGTGACTCAGTCGTCATTTTTGTGGTAAATGACTCTGTAATTTTTGTGGTAAATGACTCAGTCGTTGTTTTGGCAGGTGACTCAGTATTTGTTGTGGTAAGTGACTCAGTCGTTTTCGTGGTAGGTGACTCAGTCGTCGTTTTTGTGGGAAATGACTCTGTAATTTTTGTGGTAAATGACTCAGTCGTTGTTCTGGCAGGTGACTCAGTTGAGGTCGATGTAGGTAACTCAAGCGTCGTTGTTGTTGTGGGTGACTCGGTCAGTGTTGTGGTGGCAGTCTCAATTGCTGTTTTGACAAGTGATTTTGAGGTAATCAGTACCTCATTTGTGATGACATTAATATAGTTTTTGCCTTTTCTCATATATACTTGTTCTAATCGACTGTTCTTAAGATGAGTGCAACACCATTTGAACATTGCATTCAATAATAGCCATCCTTATCGAGGTGTGATATTTCACACCGAAATAAGTCATGATAATGATCACACAACAAAGCCCTACACGTATTATGTGAAGGGAAAATTATATTTACCCGCCCGTTTATATGAGCCAGGGTGAAAGGGTATATGTACCTTCCTGTTTGAATGTGTGAGTGGTAGGTTTTATTTATCAATTTGTTTGAATGTGCAATGGTGGCAGGTGGTATTTATCCACCTGTTTTAATGTGTTAGGTTGGCAGGATGTATTTACCCACCTGCTTTAATGTGTTAGGTTGACAGGTTGTATTTACCCACCTCCTTGAATGTGCTAGGGTGGCAGGCTGTATTATTCACCCACCTGTTTGACAGCGGCTACCTGTGTAGGCCGAGGGACAGACACACGTATAATCGTTATAGCCGTCCTGACACACGCCGCCATTCTCGCACGGATCTGGTTGACAGTCGTCTGTGTCTACGTACAAACATTGAACGTAGCCACTTCAGAATATATAGAATAGTTATAGCCTAACTGTACGCATAGGCACTAAGTTCCTAATTCTACTAGTGATTTCGATTCTGAATACGTAAGTGAACGGGCAGCATCCCCACAAAACCAGTTGATGCCATACCAAAAGAAAATAAAGAGTATGATTTCACTTCAAAGCTAACACATTTCAAATCATTCATCAAGATTTCTTTCTCGTTCATGTGGGTGTTATGGGTTAACTCGTGTGGGTTTCTATCGATTACCTTCACAGTATTTCCCTTGCCAGCCTGTGTCACATGTACACACGACTTCACCGGTGACGTCAGAGCAGGTACCGCCATTTTGGCAGATCTCTCCTGAGCAAGTCGCTAGTTCTGAAATGCCAAAACATGAACCTCCCGGTAATACGAGAAAGCACAGTACAGTGTACTGTCGAATACACTGGTACCTGTGTTTGTGTAAGTACTACCTACAAGCGATATTCTAGTGTGTTATTGTTTGTTATTCACCATGGTTGCAGAAGGTGCCAATGAATCCCGACAAACATTCACAGATGAAGGCGTTTTTGGGAGCCGACGAATAAACCTCGACACATGTACCTCCATTCAGACATGGATGGGACTGGCAAGCTGTGACAAACAGACTAGGTGGTAAATCGAACATGTGAAAAAAGTATCTCGATCTGACGGCTGTTTAATGAATTTCTCGTTTTTACACGATGGTCCAGATATGAGCATTCCAGTTTTATTTATGGTGCATAACAGACAGATGAGCAAACCAGTATTTTACCATAATACTGAATCAAGGCCTGTACGAAGTAGTCCCTGCAGACTCCAGAATTATGGAACGTTTGAACGTCACCGACTGTGGACTTGTATGCATCGTACACCAGCGCTGTGTCCTGTGTGACAACGTCGCCGTCGTCATCAATATAACTACACACAACAGGAAGGATTGGAGTAGGTGAGGCTCCAGAAAACGTCACACCAACGAGATCATTCCCGAAGACGTCAAAATCGTCAGCCGCAACATCCAAGAAATGGTACCCATTGGAGACAGCACTATGCGAGGTCGACTTGACCAGAGTGTACTCGCCGGGATTGCCAGTGGGGCGCCAGATCTGCAGCTTCAGTACACCAGACATGTCCGTGTAGTATGTCCATGCTATCAACAGCCCAGCCTCCAGAACCCGGGCTGTTCCTGGGAACAGGATTGTTTTCGCGGACTCTGTTGAACCTCCATCCAATATTGTACTCGTATTTCTTTTCGGAGAGGGCATCCCTGTGATTTCTGGCAGAAAATTTTGTATAATGAGTGCCTAGTAATGCACATGTGCATTTAAGGAATTAATGCTATTATAGTCATACGTGCAAGTGAACACACATGTCGAGGTTTTTACCGCCCACAAAAGCACCGAAGACGTCCACTTCGGCCAGAATGAAGCCCTCGGCCACAGTTCCCGACTTGTAGATGACGACGTACTGTCCCGACAGCGGCGTCGGACACGTGAACGTCTTGGTGACGTTTCCCAGCACCCCAGGGGACAGCGGAGTGGCGCCCTGACTTCCACACTGCTGATACCCGGTCAGGTCAACCACCGCCGGCGAGAAGACATAGCCCACGTTAACGGTAAATGAGTGTTGTGTGCTGTCGCTCAGGCCACCTGTCGTGTGTCACCAACTGCGGTACGAAATCTTCGAAACGCGGAAACACGATTATCTTCTACATGTATATCATTATTGTAATGACAAGTCAAACTTTACCACTCGTTCCTTGGCTATTTGTGATTCCCACTGAGGTGACGTTGTAGACATGTTGCAGCCGTACAGCCCACCAAGGTTTGAGCATGTCCACGGCCGAGTACTGTGTGATCCTGTCCAGGGGTGGTGCTGCCCATCGGTCAATGGCTCTGTGAGGGACCAGGTCTTCATCGTTGTGCACCCGATATGTCGCACCGTATGATCGCCCCATTTTAGCCACATTGTCTGATAATGTCGATTATTTATTTTGAAGTGGTCAATGCATGGAACAATTAGAATAGCACGCTTGGGGGTGTAACGGGTGGCAAGACTTCAGAGAAATGCAACACCGTTTGACTGTATCGTAATTATCTGGCTACGCCTATACTGGATGATTTGAGCTTTCGGAACAACATCACAACTAGGCACCCTACCACAGTGTCCCTGTTCGTTGTATTGCTGATCCGTCCAGCAGAGCGGTGTGGTGCTGGGGTCCGTGGAGTGGAAGCAGCCGTAGTACACGGCCTGGGAGTAGTCTCGGAACTTGGAGGCTGCTGACGTCTCGTCCTGAGCCAAAGCGGGCCCCTGACACTTACCCCATGTATCCTGGCTCACCGAATTCACCACATTCTCGCTAGTGAACTGCACCATCGCACCCGATCCGAACACTGTAGCAAATATAGACGCACATATAGCATGGTGTGCAATCAGTTTCGAAGATCCAAAGGAAACCCCGGTTCCCTAGGGAAGTTCTGCAGTTGTGTCCGACTTTGGCCTCGAAGAGCACATAAGACTAGTAAATGTCGATTTTTACTTGTATACCTTACAAATGTGTGCTTCTATGTGCAAGGTGTCAATGGCGGATCTAGGAATTTTATTGGGGGAGCTGTCATCATGCAGGGGCATGTATTACGGGTGAGAGTCCTAGCCCATAGGCGTGGGGGGTCTGAGGCCCGCCGAGGGCCCGAGAAGCTGAAAGGGTTTAGATGTTCTCTCGTTGATTCTGGGGGTTCCAAGGACACAAAACATAGTCTCCCTCATCCAGCGACTTTTTTGTGTGAATTTTCTGACGAATGTGCTTCTAAAAAGTGAGATTTTCACTAAGCAATGCAACAATCCATGTTCTGATCCGACCAGGGCAGTAGCTCATCCCTCCCCCCGCCCCCACTTTATGATCCCCTAAAAGGTAATGGGGAGAAGAAAAAAGCAGAGTAGAAAAAGGGGAAATGAAGAAGGGTGGAAATAATTTAAAGCAATGGAAATGAAATCAATGTTTGAACTGAACTATACGGTTTTTGCAGAGTATTGGTATCGTGATCGGGACATTGATTTTTTTAGAATGTTTTTTTTTTACTTTGGAAAGTGGGGGGGGGGGGAGGCAGTAGCTCACACCACCTCTAGATCCGCCCCCCCCCCCCTGGATCCGCCATTGCAAGGTATTACCTTGTTCAATGCAGTATCCCACCATATCTGGGTTGCTGTCGATGTCGGCCACGACGCCACAGAAGAGTCTATGGAGCGGGTTTCCCCCGGGATCTGAGGAGTGTCGGTAACAGCCGTAGTACTGCAGGCCGCCGTACGTGTACGGGAAGTGACAGTGGCTGTACCCGGCCGGGGCGTCATACACACGAACTGCGGAACAAAATACAAACCACAACAATTACAGTATGCGTGTACGTAACACATACTGTCTTGGCTGATCATTCTATTGTACAAGATATCCCGTAAAGCTATACTTTTAAACTTTCTATCTCTCCTAGACTTACTTGTTTGTAGAGTACAGAGAACACGGAGTGTGCATAAAATGAGCCTCATCTTTGTAGTCTTCCGTCTGTGAAAAGAAACAGCATCAAAAGTCATCGCCTTCTCCTTCCAGGAAAAAAACAAAACAAAATATATACACAAGACAATTTTCACTTGTTCCAGGTTTGATGACGTGGTTATGCGCAGTGCCGTAGATTATATAAATGCTCTGCCGTCTAGACTATACATATCATTCGTTACGTTCTCATTGATCGGGTCTTCCTCGCCACGACCACGTTCGACTACTTAGTTGTAAGTCGATAGTCAGTGCAGCTCGCGATGTCAATGATTTGCAAATCCTCATATCATGCCTATCCTGATCTCCCGATATATTATGGGCATATACAGTTGAAGAAAACAACGTTACTACAACAAGATGTAGCACAACGTGAGAAATTTTGATAAGGCACGGATGTGATTTAAAATCGAATAGTAGTAGCCAGTGTCTGGGTCACATGCTGGATTCATTTCGACTTCTTCTGGACGCCTATTTATCAAACTTTATCAAACAAGCCGGGGTACACTTCGTAAAAAGTTTGGGCTCGTCCAGATGGACAAATCTGGGATGGCTACCACGAATTTTGAAAAACGTCTCTGGACCAGCACTAGCTACAAGTTAGTCCAAATATGTTCTTTTTTGGTAAAGAAGTTTGATTCTTAATGTCAGAATATCTTTTCGTGGAGAAAGGTGCAACAAAAACATGTATTTGTCCAAACAGGATGGAACAATTCAAGATTATAGCCGTAAATTCCAAATTGGCAAATAGGATCACATTAATCAAAGTACTATGTTCTAATTACAGGTGTCCGATTTCAGCGAGTCCACTCCTGCAGCCAACAATTCGGACTTTAACATTTCATGCAGTAATGCCTTGTTAGTCGAGCCCCCTAGTTTTCTAGAGGAAACAAAACATTTAAAAGATGAAGTATAATAACCGTATACATCAAATTTTACATAAGCATATTATAACAATTAGTCATTGATTCGCCTATCAATCTAGCTGGTGTTAGTGTGCGTATTCTTGCGGGTTCGTGGTGTCAGCTGATCGTGAGCTGTCACACAAACCAGTGAAATGCTATCTTTGGGGCTTCACTCATCTTCAAAGGTGCCATTCTCTGTAAAGAGCTGAGTGGCGTGCTTAGCGGGTGCACAAAATATAGACAATGTCATTCAGTGGTATTATTTGTAATGTTCATTAATATTGAGCATTTCATTTGGATAACTTGCATTAAACTCCGGGAGAGATCGTGTCCAACAAACAAAAATTAAATCATATGTTCAACATCCACCATCACCATTCTACTGTATACCTTATAGGTCTCAATTTTCAAGATCTGTAAACCGCCATGGCACTAGATATTGAACAATATCCTGCACAGTTCCTAATGTAAAAAGACTCGGTCCTAAGTCTTTTACTATACTGGTGTCCAAATTTGGAACAATCTACCAACCGCAATTAAGGAATGCGAATCCAAAAGAGTGTTCAAATCCAAGGTTAGATTTCATCTTCAGTCACAATATATGGGTGTTAGTCAAAGTGAATCCACGTACTACTAACTATCCTTCACTACAATATCACTTTGGTTTTCTGTTTACATAGTATTATATATCTGTATTATTATGTCATATTTGCCGTCCATCATCTTGACCTACCAGAGGACCACAAGGGAATCTAATGCCTCGGCGCTTGTTGTGCCATCCACAAATCAAATCAAATAAAAACTCCGGGCCTAATGGATTGAAATTGAATATTTCATACCAAGTAGATGTGTCGCAAGAAAAGCAATAAATGTTGTCATAATTATTGCTCGATCACATCACTCACAATCATTCTAACAATTGGAAACATATTTGTGCTGTTCAGTTTTGCTCATTCGTTGGCAGCTACACTGTGATAATGTTCATTGAAGACACTAGGTGGGGAAACCCGCTTTTCGAAATATTGTCACAAAATGTATCATGCATATACATTCATTGACGAACAACACCATGGATTGTCCCCTCTGCCTGATATTATCTGATTGCTGGGTGGCTGGCTGGTTCGTTTGGAATTGTAACACTGAAAAAAAATATCGATTTACAAGAGAAATGCTCTATGGCAGATTAAACATTGAAACCACAATAGTATAAACATATGGGGGTGCAATGCATGGTATGCAAGGCAAACTGACTAGATATTATATTTCCGAAATGAATGCTGAAATAATTGTACAAATTGCTGGTTTGCCATAATTTCTACCTGCGTTCATATTGATGTAGTAGTTATCGAATGTCCGAATAGTTACCTACCAGGTTGTATTCGATACTATTATAACTGACGTTCGATAGTTTTTTGTGTGACTTTGAACAATTTATCAGGACTGGGCTAATGTCTCCTTTTCTATGTTGTTTCTTCTTTATTCCTTTCAGGATACCTGCCGTACATGCCTAACAAACTGAGGAAACCCTAACAAACCCCAGCAGTGGCCCTTTCCAACCTAAAATCGGTGGGGGAACCATGGATGGGAGAACCACACGGCAGCCTGTGTTTCAAATCCGGGACGACACCCACATTTCGCTTCAAGTCGCGGAGCTTCGTTCTAAAACGAATGTACTAATAATCATCAAAACTGTTGTATTTTTATTTAGACACATTTACCTAGCGTAGGGCTATGTTTTGGCATCGATTCGAAGGACTTTCATGCTCGTTTTCAACAAATAACACCACTCACAGATTTCACCCAGCAAAATCGCTCTCTGTCGATTCGGATGTGCCGGCCCGAGCAGTTGCCGGTCGGATATTCACAGTGTCCGAAAGCACACATGAATAATTCCTGAAGTTGCCATTGAAATGATGTTGACAATGGTTATCAACGATTGCATGCATTTCATAGAGAATTGAGATCACAGTGAATGCTAAACACAACCAGGGCTATACAGGTATTGTTCTTTTTCGTCAGCGACTTTACAAAACTTTCACTGGAAACCACGAAGGTTGTTGCGGTTTGGCAACTTTTACGATCTGTTCGTAGGGAAGCTGCACTGACATGACGATCAATTTTACCGTGAATTTTTAAGTATCCGGATGAGAATACTTTCAGACATGTCATCATTGCCTCAGTATTTGAAGAAAAAGGCTGGCAGGCGCAATGTTTTTGCACATCCTCGGCAACTCTTATGCGCAACTCGGTAAGCAATGGACTTTTGCGACGAACGCTACAGTGGCTTATGGCTATGTCACACAACAACAAAGTACAATTTGCGCTTATTACACGTATGTAATTTTTGTCATTTGTGATACATGGTATCACAGTACTAATTGCGTCACATCCGGTTTGAATGGTAAATAAATAAAATTTTGAAACATGCGTATTTTCGAACTGTGGTTATTTGTGTCGAGAAAACAGAAAAAGTTCCACGTTTTTGTATTTGTTTGGAAAGCACACAGGACAACGACGCGATACGTGGGCGTTTTGGTGTGAATAATGCTGGAAAAAATGTGCGTTTGACCCAGAATCTCATATGGTGTCTGTTTCTACACACTTTTTTCTCACCGGCAAATTCTATTTCCATGATTTATTTTCATGTCATCATGTATATAGTGCTCAATGTCTGAAAAATTCATCATCTGTACGTCATGTGGGTGACCGACAATCAACATGATCAATGTATAATTCATGTATATAAAGCTTTATTTATTCAAGTCCTTGTTCGCCATTTTTTGACCCAGCCGCTGTGGCCGAGTGGATTGGACTGGTGGCTCTTGAAGCAACGAAGCTCAGAGGCGGTAGGTGACGTGGGTTCGATCCCCGTCACCGGCACAAAGTAGGTGGAGTTTTCATCCTGGCACCGCACAGGATTCTCCACACGAATGTGCTTTCCAAATTCAAAATTGTCACTCGACCGGGGATGGGGAAGACAGGCAGAATTGCCTATCATTATGGACCGTCGTTAAATAAATCTGATTATTATTGCGGCATGATGCCCAATTATGACACACAAAAGTTTAAGTTGATAGATGATCCAAAAGATTCATGAACTTGACTTTAGCCACCACTGACCATCACTATACACGGTCCCGTATTTCTTACATACCACAGTTTGTGTGCAAAGCAGCGATATGATAGAATGCAAAAGGTACAGAAGGATGGACAATTTTTCCGTACATCATATTTTCATTATCATTTGTAATAACTATCATGCACAGTTAGTTGTGGGGAAACGTTGCACACGCATAATAAATGTATGAGCTTGTTAGGAAATGGAATTATTGTCCGGGCCCCGGGCCCGGATATACTAAAAGCGCACTAATTTCGGCTGGTTCCGTTTTGCGAGGTCTCCCGCAGTGACGGGTAGGGAGTGATTCCACGGTGGACATACGTTGCGCGCTATTGTGCGGGCTTCGCTCGTTTACTATGCTGTGAACTGCAGTTCACAATGTCTCATGTCAGATGTCAGGGATGTTTGTGTGGTACAACGGGGGTCGCAAATATTGTCACTCTGTTTGCCCAGGCAGTGATTTTTTTCCACGCCCTGATATAACGCTGACGTAATAGAATCATATTAGAATCGCACTTAGAATAGGATATAGGTATATGCGCATAAAAGAAACCTGGAGTGAAGACGCGAGCACTGGGGAATAATAGGCGAGATATTAATTTAATTCATAAATAAAAAATAAAAAAACAGCAAAACATTTCCTCCGGACATATTCTTAACGCTTTCCATTCCTACTATTCTGTAGCTTGTTATTTACAACACGTGTAAGAGTAAATCATGCAGCTTCACTCCAGCACTAACTACCGGGTGATGGTGAGATATATCGTTTACATTTGCCGGATAATAGAGGCCGGTTGTAAGTTGATAGAGACGGAAATTCTAATGGCTATAGATGCTGGGCGCTAGGACATCCAGTTCTCGGTGGGATTATCACCGTCCAGAACTCAGCTCCTGCGATTGAAGCACGGGAGGAATTTATCCAGTGATGTATGGCTTCCGCCACTACACCACAGGCTTGTGAGTTACAAATACAGTGGAAGTGACGAGTCTGGTCGTCCGAACCAACGTTAGACATCCAACGCGCATACAGTATGTCTTCATACTGTTATCCTATGCAATTGGAAATATACCTCAATCATAGTATAATAAGAAAAATAACATTGGTAATTCCATTTTTTTCATAAATGCGAGAGCATTCGAGAACATTTTCAGCGAGAGCATTCGTTATTGTAAAGCTCGTGAAAAAAATAGCCCAAGGGTGGAGACAGTTCTGGTTTTAAGCATCGCAGGTGACATTTCGCCTTGAGATTCACCATTCAAGGTGCCATATATGACTTCCGATCTGCTCATAATACAAATCAGGGTCACTGAAACTCCAGTTCGAAGTTACCATATGTAACTTCACAACTGTATGTGCCAAAAATAAATGTTTATCCGGTAAGGAGTTTACTCCATACAGCACTTGTCATCAAGGGAAAAATTGGTGAAAATTTCAGTAAAAAAAATCTTCAATTGCGAAAAAAAAATCTAGTAAAAATTCAAAAGAAAATCAAGAGCAACGAAACTTTTACTTATCACGAAGATATATAACGGAACCTTTTGAAACAAAAATCTCAAACCCGTTTGAACAGTTTTTGGCTTTTAAAGTTCAAAATTGGTCGTTTTTTCGTCTGCTATGAATAAACTTAAGATTAGTTACAATTATAGCTTGAAAAAATTGTTGAAATTAAAATTATTTAGAAACAATTTTGCAGGTAGAATGTTTGTATGTCTAGGTGCAAAATAATTGGGTGAAGTACCGAGAGTTATCATCCTCAGTTTTATGGAAAGGTTAAACAAAAGTGCCAATTTGATTATACAAACTTTTGTACATTCACAGAGTATCCAATCTGAATTATGGCACTAGTGATACAACACTCTTCATGGGTAGTAAATACGTGTTCTGACTGTCATTGTCACTAGTGATACAACACTCCACGTGTAGCACTCTACTCTACACAAGTAGTAAATACTTGGTTTGACTGTCATTGTCACTAGTGATACAACACTCTACATGTGTAGTATATACTTGGTCTGACTGGCATTGTCACTGGTGATACAACACTTTACATGTGTAGTAAATATTTGTTCTGATTTTCATTGTCACTAGTGATACAGCACTCTACATGTGTAGTAAATACTTGTTCTGACTGTCATTGTCACTAGTGATACAGCACTCTACATGTGTAGTAAATACTTGTTCTGACTGTCATTGTCACTATTGATACAACACTCTACATGTGTAGTAAATACTTGTTTTGACTGTCATTGTCACTAGTGATACAGCACTCTACATTTGTAGTAAATACTTGGTCTGACTGTCATTGTCACTAGTGATACAACACTCTACATGTGTAGTAAATACTTGTTTTGACTGTCATTGTCACTAGTGATACAGCACTCTACATTTGTAGTAAAAATACTACACATGTAGAGTGCTATATCACTATTGACAATGACAGTCAGAACAATTATTTACTACCCATGTAGAGTGCTTTTTCGAAACTGATCTCTGGGCATGATTTAACAATCCGTGAGCACAATTTAATGCACAATTTAACAATTCGTGCACACGGTTTACCAATTTGTGCTCACCAATTAATATTCCGTGACCACGGACTGGTATAACTAATCCGTGGGCACGATTTACCAATAATTCGTGGGCACGAATTATTCTTTCGTGCCCACGAATTAGTAAATCGTGCCCACGGATTGTTAATTCGTGGCCACGAATTGTTAAATTGTGCGCACGATCTAACAATTCGTGCGCACAAATTAGTTTTTCGTGCCCATGAATTGGTATTTCGTGCGCACGAATTAGTAATTCGTGCACACGAATCGTTAAATCGTGCGTACGGATTAATAAATATTTTAAGTATGTCACTTCAGGGGCTCCGTACACTTCCTAGTTTTGTTATGTGAAAAATATTGTTTCCTGTAATTTTGCTGTCATCTGCTAGAATACAATTAACCTCTCATAATCACTTTACAACACAAAGAGTCAGCGTCGAGGTGACGCGGTCCTCCCTCTAGTGAGCAGTAGATCCCGGCGAGTTCCCTGACGTTATGACGGCGTGTAATGAGTTCAGACACAGGAACCAGGAGATTCACAATTGATTACATAAATTAGGATGCTATCTTCCATGCTACGCAATTTGATTTTTGACTGTTCGATGCCTATTAATTTTCAACAATGTCTTCTATTCTGAAATCCTGTGAATATAAATGTTGTACATGTAACATTATGCACCACACTGATGTAAGCCTGCTGCACAGCATTGTAGTTCCAGCAATTCTTCACTCTGAACAGTTTCAATATTCACACATCACGTGACAGCCAAATAAGAGTTAACATCACATGGAATATGTGTGTGTTACATTTTAACCGCTTTTATGCAATCTAACAACTAAACTATGGGTGTGACCTCCTTGTCAAAACAACAGCCATACCTATCCTTTGGATGTATACTAATGCGCTAAGATACGCCATCATAATGCTTTCTCTAGTCTTGATAATCACCAAGCATCAAAATTGGCATTCTCTGTAAATCTGAGCGAGAGAGCTAGATACAAACTGCGAGATGCGTACTGCGACCTGCGAGCTATAAACTGATAGAGACATGTGACCTGCGAGCCATAACTGCGACCTGCGAGCTATAAACTGATAGAGACATATGACATGCGAGCCATAACTGCGACCTGCGAGCTATAAACTGATAGAGACATATGACCTGCAAGCCATAACTGCGACCTGCGAGCTATAAACTGATAGAGACATATGACCTGCAAGCCATAACTGCGACCTGCGAGCTATAAACTGATAAAGATATGTGACCTGCGAGCTATAAACTGATAGAGACATGTGACATGCGAGCCATAACTGCGACCTGCGAGCTATAAACTGATAGAGACATGTGACTTGCGAGCCACAACTGCGACCTGCGAGCTATAAACTGATAGAGACATGTGACATGCGAGCCATAACTGCGACCTATAAACTGATAGAGACATGTGACCTGCGAGCCATAACTGCGACCTGCAAGCTATAAACTGATAGAGACATGTGACCTGCAAACCATAACTGTGACCTGCGAGGTGAAATCTGCGATCTGTGAAGTAAGAACTGCGACATGCGAGCTCACGTTACAAACTGCGACCTGTGTGCAACAAAGCTCGCGGTTCGTAATGGGAATTCCATAAGATTGCATTGAAGGACTAGCATTTTGGACATGATAAACTGAATACGTTCATGTAAAGTATACTCGGAAACCTTCTCACGACGAGACATACCAATACTGGAACATATTATCTAACTCTACATAAATAGTATCACTGAAGCATCTGCAATTGTGGTGGTATTGCACATTCACGAAGTGATAAAAACTTTCACAGCCGTCCCAGTCAGGATTAGATCAAGCACTGTCTCGAGTGTTTCAATGTCAAAACCAGTCCTACTTTGATTGGGCTCTTGTGTGTCTGGTTCATGAAATAGAACCTGTAAATCATACATCCATTTATTTGAGTGCAAGACTGCCATCACTTTGCAAAGTCTCGTAATGCTTAACGCTAATTGTGCACGAAGCAATCAAATAAAACATACAAAAGATACATGCAGATTGATGCACAAGTTTCAAGACACCATGTTATCTTTTATGTTATTAATTGTAATAACTATTGTGTACAGTTAAATTGTAACAACGAAAGTTGCTAATTTGAAAGGGAATGTTACACACATATAGCATGTACTTGTTAGGAAATGGACTTAATATTTAATGTTTACGCAGCTTCACTCCAGCACTAACTACAGGGTAATGGTGAGATATATCATCAACATTTCCCGGAAAATAGAGGCCGACTGTAAGTTAATGGAGACGGAAATGTCTGATGGTTATGTATGCGGGGCACAAAGACGTCCTGATTTCGGTGGGATTTTCACGGTCCGGAACTCAGATACTGTGACGTAAGCGAGGGGGACTTTACTTGGTGATGTATCGTAGTTGGTGATGAATAGCTATTATAGCTTCTGCCAGCGCTCTTCCATCAGGAGCTAGAAACTAAAACAGAGATTTGTGGGCTGTACAGGTGCGGTGGAAATACATGTCTGGTCAAGTCTAGACCAACGCTAGACATCCAACGTGCACCATTATACATCACTGTGCAATAAGCATGCAGCTCGGTGTTATTTCCTTGGACGTCGGTCTACATATAATTGTTCACGCACTATTATCCTGTGCGAAGTATATACACTTTAATTTATATTATATTGATAAACATACCGGTAATTACTGGTTAGTCAGTTCTTCTATAAATCTATATATGCATCATTGTGGAAGGAGCGCATTCATTACCCTAAAGCCCGTGACATAAGCACAACCAAGTGAATGTACATGTACATTTACAACAACCGGGTTAATGTCTATTGCACACACAATGAGACATGTGTAATGTCTCAGTCATCTTTGTGGTGGCCCCACCGGAAAACCATCGGCCACTGCTCACCGATGACCTGTCAATGTCCGGCGGTTGCTTGCAACATTCAACTACAATTGTGTATCTTGCACCATGTCCATGGAAATTTCGAAGTTGATGCACCAATTCTCAACTTTGTGATATAAAATCAATTATGTGATGACAGATTTCAATTTTGTGCAACAAAATCGAAGTTGATGTACCAATTCTCAATTTTGTGATACAAAATCAATTGTGTGATGACAAATTTCAATTTTGTGCAACAAAATCGAAGTTGATGTGCCAATTCTCAATTTGGTGACTCAAAATCTATTGTGTGATTACAAAACTGATTTTTTAATTATTAGTTTCAATTTTGAGGGACAAACTCCATTCTTGTGACAAAAATACCTACTTTACACTTGGCGCCCCGTAAAACCATATTCCTGTACGCTCGTATGTATGAAGGGAGATATTTGTGTCAGGGCCCATCCGGAGTTTGCCCAATTTGATAGTCAGTATTCCATACTCACTTGGTTCGGTGTTGGATCAAGCAATGCTCAATACCAATACCATTCTTGTTCCATGTAGTCATTTTGGCATGTAAAAAATGATATCACATATTTTGTACTTAGACAGCAAATGTATCATATAAATCCATCATCGCAGCTCACCTTTCTAATAAATAGAGTCTATCTCTTATTGTGAATGATGATATTCACAATAAAAATAGTTCTGTGGTCTTTTAAGGTTGCACAACCATCGAGCAAAGTAGTGTTTTTAGAGCTGAATCAGACAGAGACATCCAACATTATAAATCACTGTGCAATAAGTTTGCAGCTCGGTGTTATATTTATGTACGTCAATCTACATAAATTGTCTACACACTATTATCCTGTGCAATGTACATATATTTTAATCATAGTATAATAATACACATAATATTGGTAATACATTACTTTATAAATGCAACATTTGCAACGAGAGCATCGGTTATTGTAAGACATTTGTGTTCACCAGATGCCAAACAGTGATATATTTGTCATCCATTTTTCCTGAATATTTGATCCACTGCCTACTTTTGCTACGCAAAAAACCCAAAGCAATGTGTTTCTTGTAATTTGGCTGTCATCTGCCAGACTGCAATTAACCTCCATAATCACTTCACAACACAACGAGTCAGCGTGGAGGTGACACGGTCCTCACGCTATTGAGCAGTAAATCCCGGCGAGGGCCTCGACGTTATGACGGTGGGTAATGAGTTCAGGCACAGGAACCAGCAAATTCGCAACCGATTAACTACATAAGGATGCTATCTTTCATGGAACGCAAGTCAATTATTACTTGCCGGAATCTAAAGATTTCGGCAAGTATGTTGGTTTGTTCGTGGATTTGTTTGTTTGTGTCCAGCCTAGCGTCCACAATTATTCTTACTTGATTTCTCTCAAAGTTGGTGTACATATTCTCTAGGACACCGGGCAGAAAACGTCCTATTTTGGTGTATCTAGGTCAAAGGTCAAGGTCAAGGTCACGCAAAACGTTGAAAACACCTAAGTGGCCATAACTCCGGTTCTATTTGTGCTAGAGACTTCAAACCAAGTTCATATTGTAGAAAAACTCGAGTTCTATCTTCCGTGACCTTGACTTTGACCTTTGACCTTGACCTTGAGAAGTTCGCCTGAGGTCGAATATTTGACCTTGGAGGTCACCTCCTCCGATTTTCGATCTGATGCTTGGAAACGATGTGAGACTGGTCCATCATGCTCAATGTCAATTTTTAGCCCGATCGGCCAATTCGTTATGACGTAATTGACGTTTCTATGGCAACGAAATCAGCCCCATTATAAGCGAAATTGCATGTTTCAAGCTGTCGATGCTGATAAAAGCGTCAATCATGTGCGTAAAATTCTGATAATACACCAGTTTATGGTCAAGGATAAGTTCTTTTGTTCCAGGAAATTTCAAGGTCAAAGGTCGAAAGTCAAGGTCAATATTGACCTGCAAGTGAAAACCATGTGGGTCACTATATCTCGGGAAGTAAGCAAGATAGAGACACGAAAGTAAATCCAGAGTATTGCACTCACTTAGCCTAACAACTTTTTCATTTACACGTAAGGCGTATGACCGATAGCCTTTGCAAGCGCCTGAGGTCGAAGTTGACCTCAAAAATGACCTTGACCTTGACCTTTTGCAAAAATATCGAGTAGTAGCTCGTTTGAAAGGTCTTCGAGAGTACTTTCCAAATATGTTGTCATTTTTGGAATCGGACGTCAATTGACGTCATAATGACGTCAAATGTGATTTCAGACTGACATTTAGGCCTTTTGGGTGTCAGATGTGGAAAGTTATAACATATACTGCAGGTCTAGCATATGCTAACGATGCGGAGTCGTCCTGTGATGGCTTCTGTCAATTTTTAGCTCAATCGGTATATCCGTTTGGACGTAATTGACGTTTTTGTGGCAACAAATTGGTAAAATTTCAAAGGAAACTCATCATTTCAAGATATTATGATCTTGTACGGGTATAATATGACATATATGAAAACGATTTTATCATGCATATTAAAAAACTCCATTCACAGTAAGTTTGCAGTATAGAATTGACGACAAATGACGTCATAATTACGTACTCATTCCGGCAAGTGTGTGGCCTATGGCCTCTCGTTTGATTTTTCGATGACTATTAGCTTTCCACAATACATTCTATTCCGACATTCATGCAAATATTGTAATTATCATATGCCAGTGATGATCGTAGGTTCTGAGAGTCTTATTCCAATCACTAGTTCTGCCATTGTTATATTACCATTCATCATTACTAACCAAAACCCTGCTATCTACCGAAAACAGTTTTCTTATGATACCATATATTTCCTAATAACTAAAAAATGTCCGCTGGGCCGCAAATGTCATATTGTCCGCTACCCGTCATGACGCCGGAACTACTTTTTAGACATGAGCTGACTGTTCAAATATTCGCAGATTTACTACTAGAAGTGTTATTCAAATTTCCAGATTGGCATATGATAAACGGGTTATGCCACAATATGAGTTTTTGTGCCCCTGGTTCAAGTTCTCCAAACGACCTTCCGCTTCGTGTCGGGCATTTGAAGAACATGAACCGCGGGCACAAAAACCCATATTTTGGAAAGAAAGATTTGCCGGAGATATATCGTTAACATCATAAAATATTTATGATGGTTTTATAATGTTTTATGATGTGTTTTGTATTTTGTGATTGTGATTCCTTACAATGTGTCGTGATAACCTAGAAGCAGAAACCCATAAGAGAGACTCTGATTTGGGTTTCTGCTAGAAGTGAATAATAGTATTTAGATACTGACTCTATTGTTCCGCAGATGACTATAACAAAGTTATCAACATGTGGGAGGTTGATAATAATATTATCGACCATTAATATCGAAAATTATCGATGATTATGGATAATTTTGACATGCACCTCGCAATCAGTAGATCATTATTACAAACCTGGATCCTGTTGAAGCAGCTTAGATACTGGCGAGAAACCTCAGAAAAACGGTTTTCGCAATTGTCGAGAAATCTGATACTGTCTAGTTTTACCAATATGCACGGTATGCTGCAACGTTCTCCAGTAAAGACACCTTTAAAGTAAGCATGTGTTTATGATCGATCTAATTTCATGACCGAGAACACCATTGAAGGTGTGCAATTAGGTTGTTTCACACGAAGCAAAAGTTTATCAAGAATGCAAAGTGTCTTGTAAAGCCATATTAAAGTCACGAACGCATAGCAACTTCCATCACTTTGTGGATAATTCGAAAAACGACAAAAATGTGGATGTTTCACACTGTGATGTACGGGTAAATGTTCTATTAATGTCCATATGTTGGTCATCATGGATTTCTCTCGCCATCCGAAACCAACACTATAATATTGTTGTCTCACCGGACGGCGATTACACACAGAGTTGTTCTGGCGATTTTAAATGTCTGGGAACACCATTGGATCGCGAAAAATTGCTGTGAGATGTTCTTAATTTTCAGAAATTGTATCAGTTGGTGTGCCTGCACTGAGCTTGTCTAGCGTTCATGGGGTTTCAGGACTGAAGACATGTTGTCCGAAAAGCGGTAATACAGTGATAAACAAGGTTACACAAACTTCAGCACATAATCGTTTTCATTACTAATGAGGTTCCTGTTTGCCTCCAGGATCGCAACCATGTAATTCGGGTATAGATAAACCATAGAAACAGTCTACTGTGCCATATAATACAAAAACGTAATAATGTTGCATTAAAATTTTGTCATGTTTGTTTTTGCATAATGCAGACAATGGACATGACGTTTTTTGTACTTTTAGGCATAATAGACTGTTTCAGAGCCCCAAAAGCACATGGCATCAGCAGGTACCCCATTGTAGCATATGTTATGTGTTTTCGAGGGAAAGGTTGAGCACGTGCATGCGTAAATCGCATAGCTTCACTCCAGCAGTAACTGCCGGCTAATGCTGAGATATATCGTTTACATTTGCCGGATAATAGAGGCCGTATGTGAGTTGATGGAGACAGAACAGTGTAATGGTTATATATGCGGTGCACTAAGACTTGACAGAATCAGTACGGTTCGGACCTCAGCTGATGCGACGGAAACGCGGGAGGAATTTACTTTGTGACGTATCGTTTTTTGGTGATGTATGGTTTCCGCGAGCACTCCGTCACCATCACAACGAGCAAATGAAAAGGCAAAACCAAGTAAATGTTGATACATGCTAGTGTTGATCAAACACACTATGAAGCCTGTGTAATAATACCTCAGTCACATTTATAGTCCGTTCATAATTAGCCATAAAAAGTCGCCAACGTTTCTCCAGACTCAAAGTAAAGTGGAAACCAAGGACTGACTAAACAGAATTAATCGTATATAACATTTTATAATGGTAAGACGATATGATGCTCGGCACAATTCTTTATAAAGTAACAAATTTATTGTGTTATCATCGTCATCGCATTAATTGTATATCTGGTACAGCCTTTATTTTTGAAAGCATACATCAGTTTTGCATGGTTATTGGTTACAGGGGCTTGGTCAAATTGAAATTTGCATTAATATTACATAATTGTCATATGGGAAACTATATGAGAGTTATGTGAGCACTTTTAGTGTGCATAATCGGGTTGTTCCATTTCAAAAACCCAACCAATAAGGAATTAAATTTGGTCGCGACAAATCCCATGTTGAATCTCCATTTAAAATAAATAATTTTTTTAAAAATACAATGACCCATTGCTCTCCATAAAAAATACATCATTAAATCCTGTCTGGTGGCTTGTTTTCACTCGTTTTTGGTCTTGTTAAATGACTAGAGTTGTTACACCAAACCGTTAGCGACTTTTAATTACATATATGAACGGACTTTAGTGCGCTGTGGTACGGAAGCGTTAGTTGATCATCCACTAAACCACATAATACATCACGACCTGGCGTGTTCAGCATCACGAAAAGATGTCTTGTCATGTTAAATAGCATGGCAAATGGCCATGTTTTGAAAATCTCCTACATTATAATGATAAGAAGGCAAACTGTGAATATTTATCACGACAAGACGTCTAATGATGAAAAATATAACGATACAATGTATTACTTTGGAAAATTTTAACCACAAGACGTCTTTACATGGAAAAATATGACGATAACACGTCTTACGGTGAAAAAATATGACGACAAGACATCTTAACATGAAAAAATATAATGATATGAATGCTAACTTACCATTATTTTTAACACAACAAACGTCATTTTATAATTTTCACGGTAAGACATGTTCCCATGATATTTTTTCACGGTAAGATGCTTTGTTGTGATAATTTCCATGGTAGCACGCCTTGTCAATATGATTTTCTTACTTTTCGCAACATGAAAGCTTACCATGATATTTATCACGGTAAGGCAACATACATACCTAGAGAGAGTGTGTTATATGAAAAATCCCACGAGGCGATATTGCGCCTTCATGCGTGGAAGCAGCCAACAACCACTACAAGTGTACAAACTGTATATGCCAAAACAACAACACGTGTTTGTTTGCTTGAGTCATTGTCATCATTGCCGAAAGTTAATTCGGTTGACGGCACACACTGTGGGTCGAGGCAGAATTATATAGAAACCATATTGCGATATGTTTGTGGTGTTCATACTGATCCCATATCCTTTTGACGATAGGTGTCAAAGGGTTGGCCAAAACATGAGAGTTGGGGATAGAAGTATAATTTTCAATGATACGGATGTATGACTGGAATGACCAATCAATGATCAGTCTAGATGTATTCAATGTATCACTTGCTTGTAGAAAGCACACGACAAATTTAACGTTTATAGCCTTGTATGGCATTACTAGGAGTTTTGTCAACAAACGAAATTCATTCCCTTATCATAGCCAGGATATAGAACATAAAAATGGTGTCGATACCAGGTAACACTGGCGCCACCTAGATTAGATTATGTATTGCTCTTACGTGTGGAGCAGACATATGTCTCACATGTACAGGCCTTGCTGAAGTGAAGCGCGACGGGCGAGTCCATTGTTCATATCCCACTCTAGGGGCGATATGAGGACCGTTCCACATTATTTGGGGGAGGTTCTGGTCCTTTTTGGCAATAAAACATTCGGTTTTACTCGGTATGTATGACAAATAATACACTGTCACCCCTCGGCGATATACACGATCATCACGCCTCGCTGACGCTCGGCATGATATCGTGTATATCGCCTCAGTAACAGTGTATTATTTCACACTTACTGTGATACTCAACACGGCAGGTCGTGAAAAGTTATGTGGTTAAGTGAATTATCAACTAACGCTTCCATACTGTGGCAACACCATCATAACGCCTTCCATAAGAAATCTAGACTTGATAATCATCATGCATCAAAATTGGCAATCTCGGTAATTTGGGCGAGCGAGCGAATACCAATATCTTGCCATGCCAACCCAGTTAATGTGATCTGAGCAAAAAAATAAATGCTTCGTTGTTACGAAGTTACACTAAAGTCATGGCACACGGATACATGTTTGTATACCAAAAATTGTCGTATCTCTCTGATACGGAAGCTCATAGCCGCCACTTCTTAGATATTAAACACTGGTTAAACAATGGTTATGAATCCTTGTTTCGATTTCAAATATAGCTGGCGAGCTGGAATTCGGCGCCTTCGCTCATACTGTGCCAATAATAGCATGGCTATTTCACAAATTTAGGCGTATAGTTAGGCTAAGATCCATAATATGAATCCTTGTGAACTGTTTATTGCATCTAAATATCACGCCATGGATAAGACGTAATGTTTCCAAACACCTGAAATTTTAAGATGCCATAATTTTCGAAACGGAAAACGTCAAAATATACAAGACACCAAAAATTAACATGAGTTGGAAATAATTACCAATTAAATACGACACACCTGGGATAGAATACATCATATTTTCATGCATAAAGGAACACAACACCTTAATGTTTTGAACATAATCCGCGCCTTATGTTTATATGTACATCTATTCAAGACGCCTTAAACTATGACGCCCGATTTCGCGACAGAAACACACATACATACATGCACATACGTGCCTATATTGCCAAGCTACTTGGTCACTGCACGAACAGGAGCAAGGTTAAGGCGCTGATATTATTTGGCAAATGAGGTGCTCTACTTATTTACCCGCCCTAATATGTTATATTTTTATGAAAAATGTATAGTATTTAGAAGTGGTTACATTTCTAACTCGTATTAACTTTTGGCGTCTTTTGTTTGTGTTTAAAAATAATGGCAACATAAAATTAAGGTGTTTCAAAACAATGAACCTTATTCAGGGTGTGATATTTGTATGCAATAAACATTATGTAATGATTCATATTATTGTTGTTAACCTAACTATACACCTAATTTTACAAACTAGCCATGTGTTAGCGAGTGGCTGCGAGTCTCAGACAAACACAAATAATAGAGATAATTTAAACATTGTTTATATCAAATAAACATATAATTTACGAATACACAGAAATACACAAAACACACACATACACACAAAACCCCGACAGAAACCCCAACCCCAGTGTTCACAGCACAGTTCTTGGCGACATTCCTAAACACGAAGTCCCGAAGCTACGACGAGGACACAGACGATGATGACATGGTGACAGTTCTAACCACACGCCGTGGTGCTACGACGAGGACACAGACGACGACGACATGGTGACAGTTCTAACCACACGCCGTGGTGCTACGACGAGGACACAGACGACGACGACATGGTGACAGTTCTAACCACACGCCGTGGTGCTACGACGAGGACAACCGGTGACGATGACGACGGTGACGAAGCTTGCGACGAGTAAGACGAGACGAAGACAACTACATCTGAGATGCTGCTCTCAGCCTCGCACGGCCATGCTCGTAGGTTGACGGCGTTCAGCACTCCGTGGAAAACAGCAACAGCGTCACGAGACACGTCCCAGAACCCTCGGGTAAACGAACTTGCAAGGTGAAAGAAACAAGTATAAATGCACTATTCACGTAAATACTAATTCCAACGTATTTACAATTTGTAATAGACAGATATATCCTACCAGCTATATGATACGTGTGAAAATAACAATATTGTGGTCACATAACATTAGTGACAATTGAAATACTGCCGACGAATATATATATTCAGACTGCCGGTATACAATATACATATTAAAGAACAGCGAGTGAAACTGTTACTTACAATAACGGCAGCACAACATCCTATAGAGATTGCATACAGCACAGGTTACTTGCCAACTTGACAGCCCAGAGACGAGTGTACAGACCAGATTGCCCCTGTGCATTATATAGTAACAGTGATTACTCGGGTGGAACACAGACAAATTAAACCCAGACAGTTGCGAGCAGTTCCCAGCCGCACCTAGCTGTTGTGTCTGACCACTGTCTAGAAACAAATACACCGTGAAGCAAAAATATACAATAATCAGGAAACATGCCTTTTGCAACACCATGCTATCATTAGCAGAGTAAGAGCCAAGGCGCCGATTTTTACCTTGGCAGCTATTTTAAATAGCAAAATAAGGTATCAAAACCATTAATATCTAAGAAGTGGCGGCTATGAGCTTCCGTAGTCTGATATTATGCTGTCGTTTTACCACAGTTATTTCTGACACGGTGACGTTCTCATGTGTGAGTTAATGCTCTATTGATGTTAAAATTTTGGTCATCATGAAATTCTTTCTCGCCATCTGAAAAATCTATTCCACAGCGTTGTTCCAGCGCTGTACAATGTCTCGGAACATCATTGGATAGCGAAAAATTGCTATAAAATGTTTCTAATTTTTTCAGGTTACGGTACCTCACTGTGGGGGTATCTTAGCGACAATCCTCGGAGTCGATTCAGATGAACCTCGGATGAAATATGTCAATACACAGCTTCGTTGTCATATAATTGCGTGTATTTGAGGAGTGTTTGGTGCAAATGTAATCTACAAATATGTTTCAGAGCAATACGAATGTGTGCTGCAGCAGGCCCGTACGCAGGGGGGGGGGGGGGGGGGGGTTCGACCTACCCCCCCTTTGTGGCTCACCGCCCGCCCCCCCCCCGCCCCTCCCCGAAATCTTGCGCACACGTTAAACGCTAAAAAAATTCTAAACACTGTGTCAATGATGATCAAATCACTAATTTGTTTTCACTTAATTAATAAGTTCACAACACACAAATGATGCACAGTTAGATTTACCTTTTCTGATATAATTAGCGATAGGGCACGATTTCTCTTCATCTTGAAAAAGTCGGGTTCAAATAATTATGCATTACGGGGTGCATGTATATACTCCCACGAGAACTACACAAACCATATAAAATTCATGTGTTTTATTCCCCAGATGCATAGCAAATATATTCCTGTTTTACCGCGTTTTACCGAAGTTATTTTTAACAAAGGTGAGAAATCAGAAGGCTTTAAACCATGAAGTTAACATGTTCTCATTCATTCAGATCGTCTTTCTGGATTTCTAGTTCAGAGTCCAGTTCGTTTTATGAGTGCGAAAACTCGAGCTGGTGGCCGTTCTCTTGCTACATTTGTTCCCAACCATTCTCCTCACCAAACTAACTGGTGCATGCAATATTTTATTGAAATTCAAATAATATAAGTGGATAATCCAGATGTATTCCTCGTGTCTAGGCTACACTTCATATTGTGAGATTATTTACATTTTTATAAATATCTGGGGTTGTGTCTGTTATCTTAGCATTGAGTCAAATTTCCGGGAGTATGAATCAAGATACTTCAGGATATTCCAACACAGGAACTCGTCATTCGTCCTCCGGGCTAATTTTAATGCTTACATACAAACACAATCAAAGATTGGTGAACGCCTTTGGGACCCAGCAAAAATGTTCATATGGAAGTGTTAACTAATCAGAAAATGTACCATCACGATAAAACAGATCCAAACAACATTATAACCTAATCTGCTCGAGTATTGAATGTCATAGAGATGAATATTACCCGGCAGGCCCCACAAAAACGATGTTATGTCAAGATGATGAAATTCAGCTTGAGAAGATACTGTCAACCAAGCCCGTAGTAAATACTTGTGGCTTCACTGATGATCTAGGCTGTGGAAACTAGAGTATGACACCGTTAAGGAAGAATCTGAACAATATGCCTAAGATATATTTTTTGTGAGATGTATTACTAGTTATTACTTTGTTGTTACCTAGTAGTCAGAATTCTCTGCCCTATGCGATTACAATGCACTTGCCTATGTTCACTGAGTAGAGAGTCCCAAATTGAACTACAACAGTACACAACCATATAACAGTGGTTATTTCAGTGGTGTTTACTAATCGGAAGAACACGCCAATGTTAAAAGATAAGCACTCACTTGGAACCAAGAAAAAGTGTTCACTAATTGGTGGTGTTCAATGACGGAGGTGTTCACTAATGGAAATTTGACTGTATGCATAATAATATCGTCCAAAAAAATCTCGAAAAGTTGGAAAATGATCTCACTAGAGCTTCAGAATTCACCAGGAATCATGTAGTATGTTTTGGCTTCGGGGGCCCTTGAGCGGGCCCCAGACCCCACGCCGAAGAGGGCTCGCTTCGCTCGCATTTGTTCTCAACCCTCAAATTCGAACCCCCCTTCCACAATTTCTAGTTACGGGCTTGTGCAGTGACAGTAACCCACAAATGTGCCGTATGCAGTCGATAGGCCTAATTATCAAACAATACGCACAACAACTCTGGTATATGCACAGGTGGGGTGATAACTCGAGAATCGGCTGGCTGAAAACGGATAAATATTAATAATCCTTTTTGGCCCAAGTATCATACCCTGCGCCTTCCTGTATATTCAATAAGGATTAAAAAGGTGCGAGACGGATTAAATGGTATGTTTTCAGTGAACGAGTAGTATTAAGGAGCAGTGTACGGTACTCGGGCCATAATGTTAATAGTTTATTATTTATAATGCGCCTGAATCCAGTGCTCAGCACTGCTCAAGGGCGCTATACAGAAGAAGGGGTAATAAAACCAGTACTAAAACCCTGTCCGCTACGAACAGTGAGGTAACGAAGAGTCAAGATTTAAAAGTCATTTCTTGAATATTATATTTTCAAAAAGACATATTTTATAGAGTGAATGAACAGCATCCTAATACTGAAAAGAAAACAGGGGGTCACCGTGCTCGTTTCTTCTACATATTCGATCGAAATAATACACATTTACCTAAAATGACATAAATTATGGCATTTTTACACATTGTTTCGTCCATAATCACATCTTGCATCGTGTTTTCCATGCGAACAGATACGGTACCCCTTATTTTCTTTTCAGTTTCAGGATACTGAACAGTTAATCTATTACATATATAATTTTGAAGCTCTAGATTATGTTGACACAATTATTTATTTTTAAAAAAACTCTTTGACCCCCTCCCCTCACTGTTTGGAGCGGACTACCTTAAGGGTAAGAACAAACTGGAAAAAGAACATATACATTGCATGTAAATTTTGTGTATAATAATAAAATATATGTAATGACTAGACTAGAAAATTCACAGTTCTGGATATGCACACGGAATAAGTGAGTTTCAAGGTGACTTTTGAAAGTGTCATAATGAGCAATGTTTCTCAGTGCGAAAGGTAGATTATTCCATAGACATAGAAGAGAGATGGAATGCCAACTCCGATATCACTCTCTCTGTTTCTAGTCATTGAGCTTGAGGTCACAAAAGGTCAGAGGAAAATGGTAGTTACACTTCCGTTGTCAACCTATATTGTCATATTGCCATTGTTCATTCCTGACGATCCTCAGAGTGTTGACTTCACTTACGGTATTCGACGTGTCTTCTATGTCTATGGATTATTCCATACTTTGGGCGCCGCAACACTGAAAGAACGGTCCCCATAGGTTTTGGGTTTGGCCTTTGGTTGGACAAGCGAGTTGGCTCGACCTGAACGAAGACTGCGTGTTGGCACGTATGGACGTAGTAGCTCACTGAGGTAGAGTGGACCACGACCAGCCAAGCACTTGTGTGTTAGGCATGCTACCTTCACAGTGTGGAAACCGACTACGTGAACGCGTGTTCACTTAGTCAAAGATGGCGACGGGCAAGTGCGGTTCGTTTTTGCAAGGCACTAATCAGCCTTTCATTGTCTCGTTGGCCGAACTATGTTAATTTTTGAGGGACATCAGAAAGTTATGTAACATTTCAGCTTTATTTGACACCGTACAATAGTTCTGTTGGTGAGATAGACGCAATGTAAACTCGCACACCGACTACATGAAAGCAGACAAGCGAAATTTTCGTGGCTACATGAACGTATTCAGACGACTAAGTGAACGCGCATACGAACCTGTGTTGTTTTGTATGAAATTGATACGGTTTATCGTATTTCAGGTCTGAAACTGAAGTAACTAAAAAATCAAAATGCGCGGAAATGACAAATGAATTAAAAAAGGATTGTATTATTGGAGAAGGGTTTAGTAAACACAAGAATTTTTTTTACAAGAATTCACACGTATATCGACCTACAGATCTACAAACATCTACAAAACATGCAAAAAAGAAGGTATGCTGTTAATTTATTAATCTGACTTATTTATTTATTGAAAATCTTCATTGCAATTTTGCCCGAGATGCATACGGTCAAACAACACGAAATATTACAATTACACTATTAAGCCCATTTGGTATGTTGTCATTGTATATAGTTGAATTGTATTTATTAAACAACTGAGCGTTGGCCATCGGGGTTGGGCCCTAGTAAACCGAGGCCTCTGCGATATGTACATGTGCATTAGCAACAGAGAAATGTACCGTTTAATATAGTTCAACTATTTGAAAGGGTTTCAAATGTTGAGTTTTGATCTGGATTCTTCATGGTCATATGTGAATGATGATGAAACACCAATTCAGAGAAAATATTTACTACAAAAGTTCTGTTTTCGAATGCCACTGTGAATGTCATATATTGATAATGGTTTGGAAGTCTGAAGATGATAGAACACCTTGAGCGGGTCAACTACTAGATCTCGTCCTCAGGTGAATTTTAGCCCTCGCATGGATTTTGTGATAAGAAAATAAACGAAAATAAACAAAAAGTTACCACATAGCCCCGTGCAAATTACTATGTAGAACTGATATTCCATGTTCCAAGGGCGCAACCACATTTGTAACATGAGGAGGGGTGATTTCACTACTTCTAGCACTCCTCCCCTCTCCCATACTAGACAGAACAGATGAGGCTCCACAAAGAACATCAACAGTGGTGGTGGATAGAGACGAAGTAATCATTTGACCCATATGTGTGACCGAAGGAATAGACGCAAAATTGGATAGTGTAAAAATAGAGGATCCTCAGAAGTTATATTTCGTAAGTATCCGATGGGTATTTTCTGCCATGGCTTCGTGTACCAAGTATTGCAAACGAGATGGTATCAACAGTAAAAACAACTGAAATATACATAGCTGAAATTATTTTATCATTATTATTTATTGATACTGAAAATCAGAACAATATCTATCGATGCGCTAACAATAATAAACACTCTCATAATACAAGATCAAATCTAAAAGGGCATTTTAGTGTTAAATATTGTAGAACCAAGTTCAGGTCAATGGCATTAAGTGTAAAAGGTGTTAAGTTATGGAATGATATAAATGAAGAACTTCGTAGCATTAGACATAATACCAGATTCAAAACTTGTCTGAAAGCAAACTACATTTCAGATTATAATCCAGTACAAGCCCAATATTGACATATAATTTTTATTTATTTTTTTTTCTCAAGTTACTGTGTTGTACATTACTACTTTCTGAAGTATAATGTATCATAATTTGGGTAATTCTTATATTATTATTATTATTATTGTTATGGGGGAATGCCTTGTACAAGCTTTCGCTTCTTGCATTCTCCTTTCAACACGATTATTTCAATTTTATTGTATTAACCATACTTGTAATGTTGGATGTTGTGTTGAATAAAATCAATTGAATTGAATTGAATAAAACAATTGAAACAACACATAAAAAGACATTTACGTGTGCACGTATAATCAGTACTACATGTATAAAATTTATATATTAAAATGACAAAAAACCAAATCAATTCAAAACTTGTTAGACAAGGTATTGAGTCCATAGATGTGTTTTCAGCTTTTCTCCTGAAAGCCAGCAGTTGTGTGGTGTCACGGAGGTCTGTGGGTAGGGCATTCCATAGACGGGGCCCCGTTATGGACAAAGAAGATGCTCCGATCTTCCGCCTGTTCAAGGGAGCATACAGTTCATTGTGTTTCGGTTGATGGAGGCGACAATCTCGTACTTGGGGACCCACGGAGTCGCAGAGGTACGGAGGAGCTGTACGATGGACACACTTGAACATGACGGTACATACTTTGAAAATGATTCTCAGTTTGATGGGCAACCAACTCAGTTCTTTGAGTAACATCGCCGATCTGACGATTGCATAGCCACCACGAGGCCGGAGAATCAGCCTGGCTGCACGGTTCTGCACTTTTTGTAGCTTGTTTGTCAAGGCGACTGGAGCGTTCACGAGCAGAGAGTTGCAGTAATCCAGACGACTTATTATGAGTGCATGCACTGCTCTTTTGGTAGCGTCCACCGTGATGTATGGGCGGATACGACCAAGCTGCCGGAGATGAAAGTTGCAGCTTTGCACCAATTTAGAGGCATGGGACCTCTAGTCAGAGTTGCATCGAACACAGTCCCGAGATTTTTCACTGAGGTCGAAGCATGGAAAACTTGATTAATAAAAAATAACATTATTGATATCGCACACAAATCATCTAAGAATTGGAATCAACCCCGGGTAATAACTACATATATTTCTATTCGTTATATAACCGAAATAACATACAAATGCATGTATGTATGTATATATGTTATCAGTCTGAAAATTAGAAGAAATAATACTCATCCTTTTGGCTCGGTCCTCAGAAGAAATCAGGTGAAGATGGTTGCCATGGCAACGCAAAACGTGAAAAAATACATAACTTCTGAACGAATCGTTTTAGATACTTCAAATTTGATTCGTATTGTATGGCAATGGCAAGGGCATGAGATCTGACCTTGACATTTGGTCTTGATCTTGAAACGCTCGCCAGGGGTCAAATTCAAGGTCATTTACAAATCTCTGCACACCTATCGAGTAGTACATCTTTCGAAACGTTTTGAGCCCATGATACCAGATACACCTTGTTTTTGGCGCTACGAGCTACAGTGACGTCACAATGACGTCAATATCAAATGTTCAAAATTCAAAACGCCACAACTTCGTCAAAACTGCATGAAATCGCTTCAAACTTGACATGCATCTTACATGCAATGATCTCAATGGGATCACCTATTAAGGCCAAGCGTCATGGTCAAGATCACTGAGAACCCGTCAAGGTCAAGGTCATTAATATTTTTGTACCGAATCCAGTTTCATATTGAGGGAAAGGTATGATCCCGTGATTCCAGATATACCTTAATTTCGGCGCTATTAGGTATAGTGACGTTACAAAGACGTCATAAACATCAAATTTCTGACTTTTCGAAACGCCATAACTTCAAACTTGATATGCATCTTACAGGCCATGATCTCAATGGAATCACCTATCAAGGTCCAATGTCATGGGCAAGGTCAATGAGAATCCGTAAAAAACATATATTCGGTGAAAATTCCGTTTTCAAGTGAGGTAGAAAGATGCGGCCGGATCATACCACGTAGGCAGCGAATGAAATTCACGCTATTTCAAAGTTTTACGATTGCAAAAAAAAAAAACCTCTGAAATTATTCCACAAAAATTTGAGCATATTGTGATAAACCTGGTCAACTTTGAATGTTCTATTTTTCTTTGTTTCTTTCGTGAATCAACATATTCATCTACGAAAGGTTAATCTTTTCATTTTAAAATAAAGAGGAAAACATGTTTGCAAACATGTTAATAGATTGCTGCATGAAAAAAAAGTGTTCAACCTAGATCTATTAATTGACTAAATCAGTGGATGAGGGTCTCAATCTGTGATTGTCTTGTTTTTAGATGCATTTGTGAAACGGGCCAACCTTAGACGTATCTAGACATTTCCATAACAAATGTTGTTCTCCAATGTGGTTTTCTCCATATTAGCGATAAGAGTATGAAGTATCAACTCTGTGTACCATCAAGTACAAGAACCTGGGTACCTGGTTACCTATCCAATGCAACAACATAAATAATTCAATTTTACACACTTTCTACATCTGATGGCGTCATAGCATGGCTCTGGATATGAATATTTGGTCGGGCTTCATATATGTCTGTCCCTAAAATGTTTCGATTTAAAATTTCCATCATCAAAACCCATGTTCTTGCATTGGTAATAATAAGTCATACATTCATGGATGGACATGCTATACCAGTGTGTAGAAAATAGTTGTAGGCAGGGCCAATGAATCTGTTTGTGCACTATAATTGTATCCCTCGAACAAAGTTCGGCGGATACTATGGATTTACGATCGTCTCGCCGCCGCCGCCGCCGCCGCCGCCGCCGCCGCGTCTGCAGACACTTTCTTGTGAACGAAAGCTTGCAAATCCGAACCGATTTTGATAATATTTTATATGGACATGTCTTATGGTGAGATCACAACACCTATCGATTTTCGTTGCCATAGCAACCTAAATGGCCGATTGGCGACATATTTTGTGACAAAATCAGCCATTTCAACACCCATGGCTTGTGAACGCTCTAGGAGTTGTAATTTTACAAGAATCACTAAAATATTGAACAGGCACTTTGAGCAATGCTCAGGCACGAAACCTATTGTTTTTCGGAAAGATTGAATAAATATTAATTTATATAAGTTCATGAGATAACTTATTACAACAATGTGAAATATCCAGTTTGAGATCTATGATCATTCCAGTTGATTGATATCTGCAAACAAATCACACTGGACATGTGTACAAATTTACAGTTGATGGTTTTGTGTGAAATGATTACTTTTACTGAATAAGTTAACATAAATTTGAATAGTTTAACATTAGTTTTACTAGTTTAGTTTATTACTGGCCACAATAAGAATAGTTAGGCAAAGAAACATTTATTATTGGGCTCAACAAGGTATAGGTTGTGTCCAGTACTAGCTTTATGGCTGCAGTACAATTGATATTCGTGAATAATAATAAATTGGGCTCAACAAGGTAAAGGTTGTGTCCAGTACAGTAACTAGCTTTATGGCTGCAGTACAATTGATATTCGTTAATAAGTTAACATTAATATTGCTAGTTAAGTCTATTATTGAGCACAATAAAAATAGTTAAGGTAAGGGACATTTATTATTGGGATCAATGAGGAAAAGGTTGTGTCCAGTAGTGATTTTATGGCGTGGTATCATTGATATTACTAAATAATTTACCATTAATTTGGCTAGTTAAGTCTATTATTGAGCACAATAAAAATAGTTAAGGTGAGGAACATTTATTACTGGGCACATATTATGAGTTAAATTATAACTTGTGGTGAAAGTTCGATCTGGCTTCAATTTCGTCATCTTGAAATACAGTTTTGGTCAAATTTTACTTTGAATTTCAACTTGAAACCACGTTTGGTACATATTATGAGTTAAAATATAACTCATGGTGAAAAGTTTGAACTGGCTTCAATTTCGTCATCTTGAAATGCAGTGTTAGTCAACTTTTACTTTGAATTTCAATTTGATACCAAGTTTTGCACATATTATGAGTTAAAATATAACTTTTTGTCTCCAATTTTGTCATCTTGGAATGCAGTATGGTCAACTTTGCTTTGATTTTCAACTTGAAACCAAGTTTGTCAAATATGATGAGTTGAAATATAACTTTTGATGAAAACTTTGATCTGGCTGTAATTTCGTTATCTTATCGAACATGTTGAAATGGAAATTCATATGCACTGATTTCAGTGGTGACCTTGAATTTGACCTTCAATGACATTGAAAGGTCAATGCAGCAATTTTTGTGGAGAAAACAGTTTTGGCTTAAGCATGTTAGGATTTTACATTTCACTGGTAATCATTTTAGCATTTGCTTCAAACTTTCATGCTTATCAGTAATATTTGGGCGACAGGGATGATGGGGCTACGCGGGATACACCCAAGCGGTCGTAGGCGACTGGTAGCGTCTAGTTAATATAAACATGTAGACATTTGACCTTGGCGTTATGACGTACACTGACGTCACAGTGACGTCATAAACGTCAAACTTCCGAAATTTCAAAAGGCCATAACATCGTCAATACTGTATAGAATCACTTGAAACTTGATATGCATATTACCAGCATTGACGTCTACGAATTGAAGTACAAAGGTCAAGGTCATCAAAATCCCAGAACACGTTTTCGGTAATAACATCTGCTTGAATCGCCATAGGCTCATGAAATTTAAACCATATCATTCAGAAGAGGTATTGCAATCAGACATATATGTCATTACTATGACTGACCTTGAACTTGGTCGGAATAATGAGGTCACATGAAAACTTCAAGGTCAAATTTTCAAACTGACTAAAACCTATCAAGTAGTAATCAAATGGAAGGTCTTGATCCCTCGATATTTACTATTCCATTAGTTTTCAGATGCGACGTTTATTGACGTCACAGTGACGTCATTAACGTCAATTTTTCGCAATTTAAAAAATCTATAGTGTCCACAATTCTTGTTCGATTCTGATGAAATTATTCAAATATAATCTATAGCTCCATGCACAGGCAATGCACAATTTTCGTGTCCCAAGGTCAAAGTTCAAGATCAAAGTCAAGAAAAATGTCAAGATAACATAAATGACCATAACTTCAGAACTAATCATCGTGGATAGTTCAAACTAGGACCATGTTGTAGCATATCAAAAGGCCGTTCTTAGGTTACCTTGAATGTGACCTTTGACCTTCAGAATTCCAGCAAGTGCGTCGCCTATGGCGTCTCGTTTGTTTTGTTGAATGATTTTTTTTTACCAGGCATACGTACTGTGCGTCACTTAAAAAGGAGCAATTAAGTTTCCAGTAGCTCTGTTTTCCTTTGATGAATGTACAGTAGTCGTTATTAACAAGTGGTCTATTAAAATCGAGGGTTTCATATGTGACTCCAATACTAGATTGCTAATACCGAACGATGTCGAAACGTAGTGTAGACGCGATAGTACATTTTTATTTTTAATTTCGCAGTGCTATGTGAAATTCTTGGTTTGAACGGTGTTATTTACGCAATATCTCGTCTCTGAGACGATGGTGATAATAGTTTGCTGCAGCTGACTATTAGCTTGTGAGGGGGCTCCCCTGTCTGTCCATTTGGTCGTTACTAGTGCAATTACCCTCCTCCAACCCCCCCCCCCCCAGTTATTCGGTCGTCTTTTTCTTGTCTGTCAAGCGCCTCGAGAAGGTGGATAAAAAATTGTGGATTGCCGTCATTTGGTGCATATATGTTGGCAAGAGTCTCCAGTCGTTGATTGTTAGGTCTATATCATGATAATGTGCTGTTTGGACTGCGTATAATGTTATGCAACTCAGTGTGCAGTGAAGGGTTTGTAAGTATACAGTCTCCCCATTATCTCCAGTCTAGTCTCCAAGTCCGAGGCACTACTATACACTTCTTGTAGGAGTATAATATCTGTTTATGGTGTCCTGTGAACCATGTGAACCCTTTTTTCTTTATTTTTTTAAAGCTTGGAGTCCTTTCACATTCAGTGACATAAGTTTTAGACTTTTCATTTGGATTTGTCATAATACCTACTGGTGTCTCGAGACAAGTTAGGTGCAGAAGGTTTGTAAACGTTACCTGTATGCGTGTGTGTGGGGGGGGGGGGAGAGGGGGGGGGGGTGCACGTGTTTTTATGGGTGCACGCGATGTGGGAATGAATTGTGCCTATTATTGATATATATTTTTAAAATTTATCCAACATAGAACGTTTGGTGTGTGTCGCGCGAAGTGCCCAGCAACACAAAAACACACACACACATACACACAACCGAGTGGAGCCCGAGAACACAACATGAATGAATGAATTCATTGTGCTTACTACTGACCCAGTTTTTTTCCAAATTAAAAGAAGCACATCACCTTGTGTATCATATCAACACATATAATATACTGCCCTGTTAAATTGAAACGCAGTAACTGCATGAAGCTAAAACTTGAGAAAAGCCCATTAACTTCAAGTTGGTGCCATTTTTGTTTGAATTATTGTACGAAATATATGTTAATGTCTATAAACATGTCTTTGGTGTACTTATGTACGAGATTAAACAGAATTGCATTTTCGCTTATCACGTGACCTCTGTGTCAGTTACTGCGTTTCAATCTAACAATAATGCGGTTTTAATTTGTAATCATGATTGCAGTAGGCCAGTAGCTGTTATTAAACTTGTTCTTAATCGGAAAATTTAATAAGAATAATACACTGTTAGTCTGTTACTCTCCCTATCATTATTATCTTAATAGGTTACCGACCCAAGGATCCGAAATATTAGGTTACCAGACCACAGCCCCATGAAATTAGGTTACCAACCCAAAGGTGCGATATATCACCATGGCATTGCATTTCTTCTGTATGCGGCCATCCAACTATAGTGTTATATTTTCTTATAAGTCCAATCATCATTTTTTTTTTACAGATAATAGTCATCATTTATTATTTATTAGGTTACCGACCCGAAATATTAGGTTACCGGACCACAACCCCATGAAATTAGGTTACCAACCCAAAGGCGCGATATCACCATGGCATTGCATTCGTCTGTATGCGGCCATCCAACTATAGTGTTATATTTTCTTATAAGTCCAATCATCATAATATTTTACAGATAATAGTCATCATTTATTATTTATTAGGTTACCGACCACAGGACTCGAAATATTAGGTTACCGGACCACAGTCCCATGAAATTAGTTTACCAACCCAAAGGTGCGATATCACCATGGCATTGCATTCGTCTGTATGCGGCCATCCAACTATAGTGCAATTTTTTCTCATAAGTCCAATCATCGTTATATTTTACAGATAATAGCCATCTTTTATTATTTATTAGGTTACCGACCAAAAGACCCGAAATATCAGGTTACCGGATCACAGCCCCATATCAATGAACCAACCTAAATTATCGTGGCATTTTATCCGCTTATATGCGGCGGTCCAACTAGTTTCATATTTCTTGTGAAATCATCATTACATTTCGCACAAAAAGATTTATCATTTATCGTTTATTATTTATTGGGTTACCGCACCAAGGTCCCAATAATTGAATTACCGGACCACAGCCCCATATTAGGTCACTGATTCAAAGACCCGAAATTACCGTGGCATTGCATGCGTCCATCATGCGGCCATCCAACTAGTTTTATATTCTTCTTATAAGTCGAATCATCACTATATTTTGCACAAAATAATTTTCTTATCCTTTCGTTACCATCTCATTTACCAAACATATAAGGTTACCTGACCACAACCCCATATAAGGTCACCGACTCACCGGTCCCATATTTCTGTTGTGCTGATGCTGATTATTATCCGGTAGCTGTTCTCGGCGCTTGGGTGGTTTTTGAATTACTATTACTTGAAATAATATGAATCAAAGGTTTCAGCTGTCATGATGACCAATACGATGATGACCGGCCTTGGGCGATGATGAGGAATGTTGACCATATGACCATCAATCTTAGAGCAAATGAAATGGAATTGACCATAGAAGAATACAAAAATAACAGGAAAATGAATCATGAATATAGGCAGAGTATTACAACTTTTCGATTTTGTTCTTTTCTCTGATCTTGACCTTGTCATTCAATTATTGAGCTTTAAAATTCCACAGTATTATTTCTATTATCAAGGCATGGCTTCTGAACAAACACGATTTTTTAAACACGGGCTCTACAATGTGGTCTCGAATCTCAGAACACTCAAACATCATAAAATACTGACCCCCCCCCCCCCCCCCCAATTTTCGGCCTCGGGTGATAATGGGGAGTTTTGGTCTTAGGACCATCAGTTGTACACCATACGATAAGGAATTTGCCAAAGCAAATACAAAAATAGTTTGAAAACAATAATAACTATTGATTAAAATCTGAGTTATAGCCAATTATGTGATTTTCACTTTTTCGGTTGCCCTGGCAACCATTTTGTGTTGATTTTGACAAAATTGAGAAAGGCCGAGCCACAGCCATAGTGCTTAATCTCCATAACTTTCAAGTCAATCGGACCATTTGTTGTTGATAAACAGAGAGACTCAAATGCAATAACCTTTTCCCCCTATCAGGGCGAGGGTAATCAGTGGGGCGGTTGAGGGAGCCACGCGTCAGCCTTTGTTTCAAATCCGGTACTGCACCCGCCTCTCGCTTCAAATTATGCGGCTTGTTTTAGTGCAAATATATTAATAACACATGTCCAATTTCTGTTGTAGACATATTTACCTAGCGTGGGCTATATTTTGGTATCGATAAGAAGCTATTTTATGCTTGTTTCCAACTAAAAACATCATTGACAAAATATACCAAAATGGCTGTCAAACGGTTGTAACTTTTGAACGGATAGTGATAGTGACATACCGTGAATACCATTTTGCTCATATCAAGAGATCTTTCATAGAAGTTCACATCATATTTACACTTAACTAGCACTTTAATGCCTTGGACGTTTTTCTTCTTCATAAATATTTATTAAAATACTACTGCATGAATGAAAAACTATAGTGAAACATGACTGATCATATATACTTTTACAATAGGCCTACTGTAACAGTGTTTCTGGAAACACAATTTTCAACCTAAAATTCTGACCCCAGTGGGGAAGGGGGGGGTTAAGCAGTTATAGGGCAATTTGTGTTTTCCGTGCGGGGTGACAAAATATACGAGATCGTATCACTCGTGTACCTCTGTTAAATTTTGCATGCGTCAGTCAATATATTTGATGATAGCCGATCGGATACATTTCAAGATATTTGGTCGCTTTATACTGACATGTCCATCATGCCAACTTATTGTTAACTTACTCTTCTTCAGCACCAGGCTAAGAATACGTTTGGCTCTTGAAAACCTTTCAAGATGGTTCTCAAGGTTGATGTAGATTCAAATTCGCGCATACGGATGCAGTAATTGCAGCCTCGTTCCCATCGTAACTGTATTGCGGTGTTAAATTGAAACGCAGTATCGTGAGTTACTGCGTTTCAATTTAACACGGTACAGTTACTGCAAATCCTTCGTCAGTTACGGCATTTTGAGTATCCAGATGGAGCAGTTACGGACGGAATTGGTAAAAATGGTTAATTGGGGAGATAAATAATGACCAAAAATTGAGTTTAGGAAGAAAAAAAAATTTTCAAAAAATTTCAGTTACTGCGTTTCAATTTGAATGACTGAATCATGTTTTTAAGGGGAAGCGAAGCAAAAAAAAACTTACACACATGTATTTGATAGTATGAAAGATCTGTTTTCAAGGAATCCGATGGGTTTTTTTTACAGAACCAAAATATCTTGATTTATGCCCATGTTTGTTTTGCTCCTCTATGAGTCCTCGAGGCAGCTCATTAGTTATGCGTGACGTCATCGATTGGGTTTTATTTCTTAGACCAGGTCCTGTCGTCTGAAGATATTTTTTGCGTTGCCCGGCAAGATTTTGGATTTGCCATGCCAGGTGGCCAAGTAAGCAGTTTGCAAGGTGCACAAGGTGCCGGGCAACGCACAACGGTACCGTGTTTATTATATACCTGAAGACAGATTAGCAAATAAAGATACCTGATTGGAGACTAAATGATCACGTGGTATGTAATATTCCCATGTGTTCCGAATACTGGCGGTCAATGTTTTTTTTTTTATATTCATCTGCGGTAAATATCAATTTGCAACGATAACGTTTTCAATCATGTTTTTTTGCTTGAAAACGTTTGAAAATGTCGACAGTTTTTTCCCCAGACTGTTCTCATAATAAAGTCACTGTTCATGCATGCAGAGTGCCGAAAATCTGTTTCTGGTGTATCAAAACAAACATGTATGGTGGTATACACACAAGCATGGACCTATGAGTCTCTGATATACTAACAAATCCTGTCATCTGAAGATAATTTCTTCATAAAAAAAACTAATCGATGATCCTGGACATTGTTTCATTTCGCAGGGCTTTGAGGATGACGTCGCTGCCGCCGTATTCCCCGTCATCATCGATGAACTCTTGGATACCTTCGCCTGTGAAACAGTTTGCACCGTTACGGTAGTCCATCTGTTGTGTGCTGCGGTACGTATGTTATGCGGTACGTATCTGATATTCATTGACTGTCAGCTACTGATGACTTCGATTGGACACTGGTTTATGTCGTCTATCCATACGTCCATCTACCTGTCATTTCTTGAAGCAAAAAAGCTCGGTGGCGTCGCCGTCAAGGAAACGCCCTGTTCAGTAATAATATATGATAAGAATATCAAGCACAATGTACCGATTGGGCGTCTCCTTTCTTACGAAGAGACGCTGAAATACTGTACAGCACTGACTCACCCTAGTTATTCACCACGTCAGCCTCCATCCAAACGAGGAGAAATCGTGACGGAGACAAGCATCACAACAGCAAAACTCCCAGCTGTTACATGTGATATAATTCCAGGTGTTAATATTCAATTCCGGTTTGCATATTTAATTGCAGGTTTGAACATTTATTTTCAGGTTTTAATATTAATTTTGCAGTTCGAATATTTATTTCCAGGTTTCAATATTTAATTTCCGGTTTTAATATTTGATTCCAGGTTCGAAATACTTAATATCCAGTTTGAAAAGGGAGTACATGATTTTACAGAAAAGAAGCTTTATCCTAGATAAAAAAAAAGTTGAATGTCCCTTATAAGCTTCTCTGGTTATATGTCGTTAGTACACGGTTCTATTGTCCTTTGCAATCGACTATTTTTCAGAATCCACTACCATTAGTATATTATTTGCGTTCAGTAGATTATTGGAGTATTTTATTCTCAATAACGTACTCCAATAATCTACTCCTGTAGTGAAATAACGAACCAGACCAAACCGATATGTAAACGCTACATATTTATTCTGATAACTAATTACAGTACGAGATGCATCACAAAATGCAACAATTAAATGCAGTGTTAAGCATTTTCCATTTTCGATGTACAGACGATCATTGCGGCCATGAATTGACAATATCCATGAGTCGTATATGGCTAGCAAAGGGGCTAAATTGCATGGTGTCTATGATGTATTGTATCATGGCCTATAACTGGAATATTGGCTATAATCTACAAAACGCAATCCACTTGAAGGACAGCAGATATTGGCAAAATACCGGTAAACGGGCGAGTATAAGCTGTTCTGTTACATTCTAACAAATTTAACTTTCTGATCATTTCGGCATATGTTACATTTAAAAAGGACACGAACATTCACAAGCTAAATGGTATCGTTTTTTTAACTTGGCATACTTCACCTGGGAATCAAATCTCTATCACAAAAATTGAGAAAGTTGGCAATCTATCCCAATGTTAAATTTAGCCTGGTCATTCAATTTCTTGGCCCGCACACAATTTCGTGCATTTGCTTGGTTTTGTAGCGGTGCGATCTTTCGAAATCAAAATGCTCGTGTAAAATATATCCCAAATTGTCGTCTGGTCCAAAATTACAATACTATTTCGAATCGAATATGCTCAGATTTTCGTGATTCCGTTTTGGGCTGAAATTTTTCCAGATGACTTCCAGACTTCCAAAATTTACTTCCAGATGACGTATGCCAAGCTGTAGAAAAATAACATTTAGCATCGCAAAAATATCGTCGAAAACCGGTGTAAACAAGTTAGAAAAATCAGTATAAACATTCACGGTTTCCTATACCTATATATTCTATCTATATTTGCAGGGAATGTGCAAGATGCTTACAGATAAGACGCAATCTGGAGGTTTCTGAAGGATTTCTTCACGTATTGAGATACGGTATATCACTGGAATATCGAAATATCGAGGATACCATTTTCACTGGATATGTGCTCACCAGGCGGAATATTTCGTGAACCAAGTCAAAAATCAAAACATACGATTGATATCGTCTGAACCTATGGATACAAAGTTTTGAATTTTTTGTTTCGCGTGTATTTCGTGCTATTCCATGTTATGTATATATTTTAAAACTATTGTATTTCTTAATGGGAATTGATGTGTAATGCTAATTTAATATGCAGACCGCAATGTCCGAATTGTATATACAATACATTTGCTTTACAATAACCTAAATCTTTTTGTATTTTCTCATACAAGTGATGGGGCCGGGCCCTATCTTTGACCCTGTCCGACAGGGCTTCGGGCTGCACTGGCGTGGGAGGTTTTCAAGCACAAGTGGCGCTGAGCGGACTCGAACCCACGACCTGTAGATCATGGGCCGAGCGCTCTTCGACTGCACCATCCCGCCCAAAAAGAGCGCGTCTGTCGTCGCGTTCCCTTTATACGGCTTCATTCGAGTAATACTCACAACCAAAGAGCCTAAAATACCAAGAGCGGGCACTCAGCTGCCACTCTTCCAGTGGCGATTCAACATATAACTCACAAGATATTGCCCGATAGAGCCGACGTGAGCAATGAGTGAGCAGGTCGCTCCTCCTTCTTTTGTTTTAATTGTCACAATGTGGTCGAATGGAAGTGCCGCCCTCACAACCATATGAAAAGAGGGGAAAGCAACTGAAACGCACATTGCGATTCAACTAAAAAGCTATTCAGTCGGCACCGTCTGAGCTGTAGTCATAACAACAGCATGCTCTCTTTCATGTTGAGGTTAGCCATATAAATATCTTGAGGGTTTTCTTTCTGCCGATATGTTGGTTCCACTTGACCGCATCAATGAAAGAAAAAATAGTGCAAATCGTGTGACAAATATTGCTCAGGTTCTTCCCTCGATTGATAAATAATTCCAGAGACGAATCCGATCAAGAAATATTCCTAGTAGTTTGTTTGAATGGTTGGCAAATTTCCATGGTAGGGAAATTTCTCCCTCATGCTACATTTTCAAAAAGTGGACAAATTTATCTTTCAGTACCAGGTATGTTTTGTTGCTTTTAACTCATTAGAACCACCATAACCCATTTTAGACCTCCTTGAGAAATGGCTCCTACAGGGATAAGGTGTTGTTCTTGGATATTTCGGTGATCAGCGTTGTTTCAAATTTTGCCATCTTCTAACGAGTTATTATCGATGGTTGATAATGAGTGCACGAACTGATATTTAATTTTGACTTCTTGTCATCGCGCAGTCGATTGTGGGTCGATCGGGAAAGCATCATGGCTTAACTCGGTTGCAATCAGTCCATGCATGGACAAGCTCCTCTCCAGTGGCACCATTACACTAAGAGACATTAATCTCAGTTCAGTCGCGGCACAATAACAACTACGGAAACAACCATGAGGAGGCTGACAGTGTTGGATGTACGTGGTCAATCTGTAACATAATCTGTGATTGGTTAAAAACTGGTCACCTTGTGCAAATAGCATGGCGCTGATTGGTCACGCCCAAATTTTCCCAGAGTGGCAATTTATCCTACCTTGGCTCCACTGATGTGCTGGTACTTGTTGTTGCCTTCTTAGCTCAACTTTGTCGGACTACATCAGTATCAGTGATACCTGGAATGGTTAAAATGGACTGTTTTGGAGAACACTTGGCACAGACAGGGCAAAGGCGCTACCCATATTTCACGCCTTCTCTGGCACGGATAATGTTGGCTGATTCGCTGGCATTGGCAAAACAAACAGGTTCCAGCAGTATACACACACAGGACAAGACACAATCAGTGCGCTGCTGAAACTACCAGAAACCAATGATCTATCACAAGACGTGAAAAATATGCTGGCCAATTTTATATGCCTGGTGTACTACCCTAAGTGTATACACAGGGGAGATGTTCCAGACCTAAGCAGAAAGCAAATTTGTGCCCTTCAATAGGTCCTATCGAGTATCAAATTTGTGTATGGTGCTAAGCCGATGAAGCATGGCAACACTCGTTCGACCCTTTGCAGCATGGGTATTACCAAGAGTGCACAAGTCAGGATATGCACCTATCAACACTAAACTTCTATGCACCACAGCCCAGCATTGTACCGTGTACTTGTCAGGTGCCGGTGCAAAGCCAACTGTTTGAGCCAGCGATGTACCTGTAAGAGGAACAACCTGACCTGCACTGACCTGTGTTCATGTAAGAACTGACTGTGAGAATGATCGGCACAATTCAAGTACCGACTATGATGCTACAAAGAGTGCTGCTACAAAAACTGAAGAAGCAAATATTTAAGTTTACCAACGGTGTATGTCGTTTTGTTTGATCGATCGATTTGTGATAATATGTCATTGCGATCGTAAGCTTTTCACGATTGCCATTATATTTTTTGACACATAAAATCCATTATATTATGTTTTTGAACGCAATTAATTTCCATGACATGGTGCATCTGACTACATAGACAATGCATGATGTGACTAGTTCATTTTCATTTACGGTTGTTTGCTTCATAATCTACAGACTAGGAAAATTGTACTGGACTCTCAGACGACTCCAACGCATACTTGAAGTCGGTGCAATGCAGAGTATGGACGAGTGATCTTTGCCAAACACAATTAGGATTGTTCAAAACTGGATATAATAATGCAAACGAGCGAAGAGTGTATTACGGTGGATGAGTGTATCACTTGATGGTGATTACGGCCCAGCTGCCAATCTGCAGATATACATCGACTGGTACACGACACTTTACGGATTACACTAGCCGGAATATACTGGATATACCGTAGCGTTATCTGCTTGTTCATACGAAGTGGTTGAACGAATGAAACTCGCCAGGATTGAACTTTTTTTCGGGGGGAGGGGGGGAGCTCGGCAAACCAAGACCCCCAGACCGGATGTCCATACATTTCCAAATATGAGATAATAGACTTTTTTCGTGTCGGGGGTATTTCGAGGGTGTTTCGGCGTGAAGTACCGCAACTATCCCCACTTCTCGGCACCCAGGGGTTTATTCAGTGATGCGTGCAGCTTAAAGCAAACTAATCCCACAAGAGCGATTTCCAGTCGACACTCCACAAGAGATTGAGGCCAAACAAAATTATAAACCAGTTTATAGTGTCTAACTAATTTACCACTATTACTGTTCATTGTATTACAATCTCCGTGTGTGACTTATGCAAGGATTCTGTTTCATCGGGTCTCAGTAGCTCAATGGTCCAGTGTTCACCTCACACATGTTTTTGGCAAGAACGTGTAGTGTGTCACCGTCTAGAGTTGAGTCGTTTGTTATAATTCGGATTCAAATTAGAAGAATTTGATATGTGAAAGCATGTTTATATTTATATATGAAACGAATCATGTTCTATACAAGTCGGGAGGAGTAGTCTGTTTTATATTCACATATGTTTCATTGGAAGTACAGACAGCTATATGCTATTCCTACGATAAATGTTGTATATCAGAGCAGTAAATGTCATTCGAATTGAAAAGCGCCGGTCAGCGTGTTTTTGATCCTTTTTAGGGGGGGGGGCTTTTGGGGATCACTGATTTCTTTGGTCTCACGTTACATATGTATAGGCCTACTGACGAATGGATATCGATACAGGCAAATCCATATTTTAGGAGTGATTCATGAATGATACTTACAAAATCAGTGTCATGAACGGTCAAATTCGATGAGTGATAAACCTATAGGCCTAATGATAGCCCTGTTAAAACCACAGACACATAACTTTAATGACCGCAGTGTCATTGATTTTGCTCCAGGTTACACTTTTCACACACAAATCATGAAACTGGCCGATTGCTTACTAGCCAAACACTGACGATATTACCTACGGAGGATGCCTGTGGCATTTTGTTACAATTCGCCCATAATAACAGAATCCAGATATACAATGGATCCGAAAGTCTAAGACTGAGAAACACGAGAGTATCATTATAATAGTCGTACAATCATGAAAATAGAAATGTTGTAAGAAATGTGTTTATTATGGGCGGTCTATAATAGTGAATCCCCTGTCTTTACTTTATAGACAAGTCACACGAGAAGGTTTATTCTGGTGAAATCGACAAATTATACCAACAAACTTAAATAAATATAGAAATGTAACACATTTTTTCATATGTCACCAACTCGTGTTGCATTGGTGAAACACATGAAAGTAACTGGTTGCAATGGAACTGATGTTGACCAATATACAATCACCAACCATATTTCACCATTGTCATGTTAATTTTCGCACTCCATTATTTTTCCCCTGCAAATTAATTTAGCGTGTTTCGCCCAATATTAATAAAGTATTCTGATGTTGCACGATTTCTGAATGTCTGATGTTATTTTTGCATACAAAGATGAGAGTGACTGAAAGAGCAAATAACAGATACCTTAGGTGAAATATATTATATTTTAGCAATAAAATTTACAAAAGGTGATATGTTCAGAGTTGTCTAAGCCTGTAGGGCCCAATCTGTTAATACTACTCACCCATTTGATGTATACCATATTTAATCAATCAGGCACATTTTTAATCTTCATTGAATTTAGAAGAAAAAGTAAGCTGCGCCCAAGTATCAAATCCTGCGCCTTCCTCTATATTCAATAAGGATTGAAAAGGTGCGAGACGGACTAAATGGTATGTTTTCATTGGACGAGTAGTATTAAGGAATAATGTACGGTATTTGGGCCGACTTTGGTATGCTTCCCATGAACACTGCGCGACAACGGGAAACATCTCATTTAATCCGTCTACCCTTTTAATCCTGATTAGAGATAAAAGAAAATTCAGTATAGCATACCTCTGCTAGAGTTCGGTTCTATTTTGTGTGGCCTCACAGGCGCTGATTAATGAATCTGAGTTATATTCGCCACGCTTCAATGCGCAAAAACCCCTACTCACTTGACCGCGGTACTTCACCCCGAAGTACCCCCGAAACACCCTCGAATTAACCCCGACACGAAAAAAGTCTATTGGGACGATATTTACAAGCATTGTGAACTTGAATAGGAACCGCACGAACTCAAGTGACATTTGCAAAAACTTGTGCAAAAGAAACTCTGCCAAAACTTGAGCACTGTGACAAAACGTTTTTGCAGCATCGAGGAAGGAGGCGAAGTAAGCGAATCGCATACTTATAGGCATGAATCATATATTTTTCAAAAAAAAAATACACACGATATGATCACCCTCTTATATATCCAGGTCCGTATGTGGTAAAATTCTCCACGCTCCAGCATACACGTTAATGTTATATATAGAGCAAGAACGAATCAACAGGGAGACTAGGTGTGGTGTTTTGTCGCTGTCTTTTGTCGATATGCCCAGCGTATGAAAATATCACGAATTTCAATGGTCCACAGTCCTGGGCAAAACTCCCGATGATTACTTCCACATCGCACTACTTTGGTCGTCCCCTGTCTGTCAAAAAAGCAACTGGGTAGATTTGAGTCAACAAAGATGAAATGTATGTCTATAATACAACAGCACGTTGTTCATACCGGTTTCGAGATAGCAGCGAATGCCTTCTATGAGCGGGTATAATTCACAGGAAAGATTTCAATATACCATTGGATATTGCACGCGGTGAGTTAAAACTATCATGTTCAATATTAAACTACTGAGTAAACTAAGCATACCAGTTGATATATTTTATATATAAGTATTCATCTAAAAAACAAGTAAAAGGCATATATATAGTGCTTAGCCGATGCACTATATGGCGCACTCGAAGGGGAAGTATAAGACAAATTAGAAGTTGAAGCGAAGATTGGTCGGTACCACATCGATACGAAGCACTGTGACAATCACTTCGCGTAAATTCATCTGGCAATACTGGCATGAAAACACGTCACTCGACTTGTTTGATCCACCAAATTAGTGTGTAATGTTTCGCACAATACGAACACAAGTAATGAAGCAAACCGCTGAATTTCATATCGGAAAAGCGCATTCGTACGGTGGCTTCTATCTGCCAAATTCTTGAGTTTTGCTCCCGAGCAAAGATTCAAAGAAGAAATTTAAAATAGAGTCAATTTGAACACCACTAAAATATTTTCGATGCGTCTAAAACTATTTTCGATGCGTGTAAAACATTTTCGATACCTCTAAAACATTTTCGATGCATCTAAAACTATTTTCGATGCGTCTAAAACTATTTTCGATGCGTCTAAAACATTTTCGATGCATCTAAAACATTTTCAAAAAAAATGTTTCAGACACATCGAGAATGGTTTCAGACGCATCATAAATATTTGTAGATGCATCGAAATGTTTCAGATGCATCTAAAACAGTTTTAGACGCATCGAAAACATTTTAGACACATCGAAAATATTTTAGACGCATCGAAAATATTTTAGATGCATCAAAAATGTTTTAAACGCATCGAGAATAGTTTCAGACACATCGAAGATATTTTAGACGCGTTGAAATTTTTAATTTCTTCTTTGAATCCTTGCTCGGGAGCAAAACTCAAAATTTTGGCAGATAGAAGCCAGCGCATAGGGTTCCTTTTGTTATTGATCTGGGTTTTGTTGATCTCGTCTGATACTCACTGCACTATATAAAAAACAACGATATTGGCGAAAACACTCAATTTCATAAGCTTAGTCTTGATTTATAAGAGGAAATGTCACTGCAATGTTTCCTTATCTTATCAAAGAGTGATCGCCGACAAAATGGGTGCGTTTGTGCTGGGCGGAGACATGCGGATGAAGTGCGAAAAATGTTGGTACCCGCCTTGTACCCGATGTTGGTACCCGCCTTGTACCTTTCATCATATTTTACATCGTTATCCTTCTGGTATAGTTTAAAGTTGCACAATCTACCAATACCCCTTTAGACACTTAATTGCCCCCACAATGCGCCACAAACCATGTAGAGGTAGTCACCTATTGGGGCCCTTAGGCGGACCCCAGGACCCCACGCCGTTATGGCTTGTAGGTCAGTTTTCACCATACTTTACCTTATTAGCCTTCTGAAATTATTTCGAATGGCACAATCTGACAACATTTTTTGGACACATAATTGTCCAGAATGCATCATAGGCCATTTAGAGGTATTCAGCTGCTGGGGCCCTTGAGTGAGCCACAAACCCAACGCCGCTGTGGCTTGCTTCCAAATTTTGGCGTCACCCCACCCCCCTACCTTCACAAACCCTGGAACCGCCCTTGGCATAGTTGGTTTACACACATCATACCTCCATCTGAATGTATTTCACGTACGTCCACATTTGTATGCTGGTACCTGTAGTTTTAAAAGCATTTTCACCCTAGTTGACATGAGATAATATACTAAACTGACCGACTATCACACACAGTTTTTATCATTACTTGAAACCATAACTCGCCTCTTAGTCCATGAGCCCACACCAGGAAATTGTGATTTCGCTGCACCCCAGAAGGGACCAACATTTATTGGTATTGTTGGAAAGCTATGACTCCCTAGTTTACATATACTAGACAATGGCTAATTATTAAGAAAATAATGCAAAATCTGCAATAAGATACATATTCTGTTTTCTTCACAGCTGTTCAGGCTATGAACGACATTTTCAACTTGCGCAACCAGTATCGACATAGTTATTAATGAGGCATGAGTGTTGGTTGAAATTCAACCTGGCCGTTGTCAAGGTGACATCGTTATATGTGATACCAAGTATTTTCTGAGATCCCAAAATTTACTTCCGAATTTTTAATAATGTTTTTGATACATGTCGTGAATGACCTGATTGATGAACATAATTACACAGTTATGAAATCTATACAATGTACAACGGATGTGCCCAGTATCAGAGATTACTGCCTCTCGGTTGTCATGGTAACAGACCCGGAATATAAAAAGAAAAAAATGGTTACACTCAGCTTCTGGTTGCCAAATTCGCTTATGAAAACGCATTGGGTAATATAGTATGTTATTTCGCTTCATTACGCTAGCAAAAAAAGTTTGCATTAGGCTTTAAAATATGATTGATTAAAAACGTAAATAATGTGACGTCATAATCCAATATGGCCGCCGTTAGTGTCGTCTGTCGTCAAATGTATTTTTGACATTAGAGCGTTGGGGGCGAAGCCCCCAACCCTCTACATGTCTATGTGCTGACTTTTTCGTGGAGGTTTCATGCCAAACTATCGACGCCCGTTTGGGGGCGTAAACGTTTGCATACCTACTTCAAATGAGGATTTTCTTCGTCCTTGACATAAAATCTCTCGATTTGATGGCAAGCTTTGAATATTCTGCAGATATATAATGCATAAATCGATGTGTTATGTTTGAGAAAATTACGCAAAATGCTCAGCTCGTCTGAAAAAACGTCAAAATGGCGGAGCCGATGGAAATTCACGTTCCCAGAATGCAAAGCAAATTTTACCGCAATGACTCGTATTTTGGAAAGTACAATTTTCCGTGCAGCATTTCGTGCATGCATGTACATGGAACATTGCTTGTGCCCTTCTTTAGCGTAATGAAGGAAACACAGAGATTCGTTTGCGATACCACGACTACGTTTACCGTAATTTGACGTATTTTATCACATGGCAAGGTGTTCCATGTTGGGTTGCGAAACCTTTTTATTCTATACCGGTCTTTCAATTTTCCCAGTATGCATGTGTTAGCTATATCATGATATCAGATGCAGATATTCCTCATAGTTTCCAATATTCTAAGGATATTTTATTGAGGTTGAATATCATTTTATCAGGTGTATCTGTTTCATTGAGTTCAAAATAAATGTTTATAGGAATATGATTGAAGTAGACCTATGTGTTTCATCATAATATACGGGACGGAATGAATTGGAATCGTGTGGGGGAGGATATGTTCCATCATTATTTTTTGCGGGGCGGGGTGGGGTGGGGGGGGGGGGTAACGTTATGTAAGATACATTCAGCTTTCGTGGTTCTGGTGATATGCTCGAGCTCTAATGTCGTCTCCCGCAGTTAGCTGCATTTTCTTGTTGTCAATATCTCGACTTCTACTTACTGTACAACGACGATATCAGTGTCTGTACCCATATTTTCAGGGGCAGCGATTCCGATAAACGCATCATTAGATGCTAATCGTGAATCGGTTTCCTGACAAACGAAAATCTTTAACCATCCTCTTATTAAGGCATTTCGACAGCTATACCTTTATGGTTTTAGATGAATCTTGCCTTTTTTCTTCTTCCACCGTTTTGATTTATGAACGATAACTCTAGTTTACCTTAATGTATCCTTTTCAAATTGTCACCTCTGGTCACAAATGATATGAGGAGGAACGAAATAGTTTATGAGCCGCCACTAAGGTCCGTCAGGATAAAATCAAGGGTGATTTTGAGACATGATTTCTGGACGATAACTCAAAAAGTATTCAGACAATGGCTGCATAACCTTGCATGGAGGTTGATATACCACCAGGGAAGAACCCTATATTGAAGAAGGAATTTTTGATCGAAAAAATGTTTTGCTAGTTCATCCTTGAGGCTTCCTGCATATCTTGGAAACGGTGCGACATGGAGCGAACTGAGATTATTTTCGGTCTCGCCGCTCTAGACTGGCATGTCTCAGGGGTAATGGTATTAGGGATGATGGTACATGTATTACTGAATCCGCATTTTACATTTTTGTCAAAATCTTGGAAACGGTTCATCGTAGAGAGAAATATGCTTTATTATAAAAATAGCATTTGTTTATTGCAAACGGGAAGGATGAGCTACATATATGTAATACATATTGAATAATAGATATATGACCTAAAATACTGACACTAGGCCTTTAGATATGTACAATATATCTAGTATAACATGCACATGTAAACAATATAAAACATAGAGTATCCACGATTACACATGGCTATATCGAATAAAAAATATATACATATGACTGGACTGGTGGCCTTAAACAAACATAATATAAAGGATGAACTGAAACACTGATCTAATTTTTTTCATGAGTCAGCATATTTTATCTTAGTTTTATATTTCAGAAACGGTGTGTCATAGAGCAATACGAATGTTATTTTTGGACTGATCACAGGAGGCAAATATGTTAATGATACTAAATAATAATAATCAGATTTGTTTAACTATGATCCATGGTTATAGGCAATTTCGCATGTCTTCCCCATCCCCCGTCGAGTGACAATACAGAAAGGACATTGAATGGGGTTGCCAGATGAAAACTCCATCTGTTTGTGCCGGTGACGAAGTTCGAACCCTCGTCACCTACCGCCTCTATGCTTCGCTGCCACCAGTCCTATTCACTCAGCCACAGAGGCGGCTAAGATGGGGTATACGTTATAAAGGATATATAACTTAGTCTTTTCATCGAAATGTCTCCAAGGCATATATATGCTTCGACGTCTAGACTAGTGTATAAACAGCCTTGCATCAATATTTCTCAATACAGTATATGTAAAGTATATAATAGTGTTTTTTTACAGCCGTATTAGGCCTAACATCACACTTTCCTTTTCGTTTTCTTTTCTTTCATCACACTTTTTTTCTTCTTTTTCTTTCTTCACACTTACTTTTACTTGTTCTTTCCTTTCATCACACTTCCTTTTACTTTTTTTTCTTTTCTTTCATCGCACTTACTTTTTCTTTTTCTTTTCTTTCATCACAGTTACTTTTCCCGTTACTTTTTTCTCTTCTTCTATTCGTTGTTTTTTTTTTCTTTTCTTTTTTCTCTCTTTTCATTCTTTTGTCTCTCTCTTTTTTTTTTAACATGCTGGAACATCAACATTTACTTTTCTCCTTTTTTTCTCACTTTTTTTCTTTTTTTTTCACTTTGTATCATCTCTCTATGTCTCTCTCTCTTTGACCTCCCACACACAGCCTTCAACTTTCTGTGTAAATCAACTAGATCTATTACACATTTACCAATGTTAGAACACACTCAAACAACGTATTTTTGACGTTGCCTGTGTATGTATACTTCCACTGTTTTATATACATGTATATTACGTATTAATCCGAGTATTACCTTGTATTACTATATCCTTCATACTCAATATACCTGTACACAGATTCATATATATGTGATATTCCATACCTTATTTTGCGTTAAATCCCAATGTACATGTGGTCCATATCGTCCTTGCAAAGAGCCACCTGGCCTTGTTTTTCCCAATTTTTTTTTTTTTTTTAATCACTACCGTATTATCACTCTTGCATTCCACCTAATTATTGTCCTCGGGTAGAGCGGTCAATCTGCCTCATGGCCTTTGCCGCCGTGTTCAATGCACGTGGCTTTGGCTTCCTTCAGCGCCATAAGACACGTGTTGCCTGGCCCATGCTTCTTCAGCAACTGAGAGTTATACCTGGGGCCCTGTAGGTGGCAGCCTAATCGGGATACGTTATAAAGGATATATAACTTAGTCTTTTCATCGAAATGTCTCCAAGGCATATATATGCTTCGACGTCTAGACTAGTGTATAAACAGCCTTGCATCAATATTTCTCAATACAGTATATGTAAAGTATATAATAGTGTTTTTTTACAGCCGTATTAGGCCTGACATAAATGAGAATAGTGTTACTGTCACAAATGGCTGATTGCTCTATTCAAATTTAAAGGCACAGAAAAGCAGAAACTATATGCACCACATTACAGCATTATTATTAGCCATTTTAACCAACAAATCCCTGTATTTGTGTGCATCTGTGTGCATACGATTCCATGTTTCTGGCACCTATATGGCAATGGTGATGAATGACGTGACATGCAAAATATGTATATATGAGGCCTAATGATATATCAAAGGAAATGGTACCAAAGAATATTGAAGTCAAACATCATGATCATATTTTGTGATCCGATACGAAAAACAATGTAACAGAAGAATTAAACGAAAGAACAAATGACAATACAAGAAGAATTTTAAAATGTAGACCGCTAATAACACATTGTTGAAGAGTGATATATTTTTTACACAAAATTGCTCTCAGTTCTGCGACATTAGCATCCATGGCGACAAGTACCTTTATCAGACCCAAGTAGCATATACCGTGTTAAATTAGTGCTCTTAAAACGGTTACAACAAAATCTCTAGTTATCACAATAACAAATCCATAGTATCCGAGTAAACTTTGCATGGGGAACACAGAAAGGCCATGATGTTGTATTTTTATTTGTTTCCAGTCAACTTTTTTTTTCGAAAAGTACCAGCCAGCCAGGAAACAAACGAACACAGGAAAAAAACAGACTTTTATTAACACAATGACATCTTTATTCACAAAGCAAGTCATGTCGAAAACGTAAAATAAATGATATTGGACAATTTGCTGAGCTATTAAATACTTTATTGATAAATAACAGAAGGGAAAACAGCAAAATGTTACCATCTTACTCAATGTTTGGTGATTTCAGGGATAAAAAAACATCAATTTTTGGTGGAAAAACAACCCAAAACTCTGTGTTTTTTTCTCAAAATAATGTCTATTTTCACCCGCCCGTTGACAGGAAACAACAAAAAGTAACAACATGGCCTAAGCATTTCTACTTACCGCACCGAATTTCATAGAAGATCGTGCATTCTATGGTTTTATAGATGTCCACAAGGGTACGACGTATTCGTTTTGAGTCATTTCCAGCAGAAATAAAGTAAAAAGAAAATTACCATTGAGTTAGAAAAATCACCATGGGGTTGGAGGAGTGATGGGCAGGGCCCGTCACCCTATAGCTAGCCGTCGAACGTTATCTGACCCAATTCTATTGTGTTGGAGTCAAGTAGTGATTATGTTAACGTTCTATTGCACCAGATATGAAGATATACGGGAACAAAACATATTTTTCCTGAGGTATGATATCTTCATATGATATTGTTGGACTTGTTCATCGACTACATGTGGATTCCATGTCCCGAATACCCCAGAATTGTATGTATTGCTCTGAGTCTTAATTTTATTGACCATTTTGGGAAAAGTATCATGTAATGTTGACACAGTGCTCATTTCACGAACATTGTTCACTTTTTAATGTATTTTTGTACCTAATTATAGTCATAAAACAATATTGTGACATGTCACATGTAGTATTGAATGCACATATTGGGCAGTACGTGACAATAGGGCATGAGTAGGTGTAATACACGAATGATAATTGCTTTGTCATTTTGTCTCGTTCGTCCTAAACAATGTACCGAACAATGAACCTAACAGGTCGAGAATCTCAACGCTCGAGAATCTCAACCTCATAAATGTTGCTTCCATATTGCGAGAGGAGGAATCCATGATTACCTTTCAAGCATCAATACAACGTTAACCCGATCTTCAGAACGTTATCATGTCACGGATAAATTGACAACACAAAATTTCGGACGGACACAACAATGAATTGTATATAAACTTCAAACTGAACAACCTTTGTACCTATAAGCTAAATTTATCTCAAAAATCTTAATTTTTCATGCTCCAAATTGAGGGAAATTTACATCCATCGCGGACTTTAGTGTTACATCGTCGCAGTGCAAGACACTTTTCATCCAAACTCTTAGTCTTAGTGTAGAAGTCTCAATGCACAAATTTTCATAACATCCTCGGACATAGAATCGAATCGATTCAAAAAGTGTACCTACTTGGAAATTGTTATTTTTCACCTGTTTACAACATGTGTCAGATTTTTCAAGACAATAGAACGCTAACAGAAACATCACCTCACCCCAACACAATAGAATTGGGTCAGATGACGTTCGGCGGCTAGATGTAGGGTGCTGTGCTTTCACTCTGATCTTGTAAGCAGTATGTGTGTGGGGTAGGGTGGGAGTGGGTGTGGAATTGTACTCGTGCAGGTCGGGTAGACTGTTGTAAACAACTGGTCTAGATTTCGCTTAGGGTTAACATGCAGATATATGTTAATATATATACACACATCATGGATATGTATTATTACTCTGATCATTATGATGTGCCGTTGTGGGTGAATTAACATGGAACCAGTGCCCAAGTATAAATTATTCCGAGCGAACATAGTCAAGTCCGTTATCCAATCTCAAAGTCCAGGGTCAGGCAAAATCGATAAAATTGTATAGAACTTCATGAACCTCCAATATATGGCTATAGCGGGGTGAAAGCAAGTGTTCCGGAAATAGTGAACATTTCCTGCCTCACGGGTGGCACCCGTCATGAATTCCAAAGCTTTAACGTGCAAAAAGGTCTTGTTGCATGCTGGTGACAGATTTACTCTACTTATCGAGTGGTAATGTAATGGATGGTAATTTCAGTTTGATAAAAAGTCATTGTGGGGCATGCATGTAAGATGGCAGGGTGGAAAGATATACCAAATCGGTGTCAAAAAGCTGAATTAGCAGCACCCCCTCCCCCCCCCCCCACCAAGGAAGTGTATATATCTTCACCAGGGGCGGATCCAGAAATTTTCAAGGGGGGGAGGGGGGGTTCAACATGATAGGGAGGGGGATCTGGGATCCCGCTCTAGGGCCCTAGCATCAGAATCACTATCTGTGATATAGGACATACTGTGACGTGAACGCCTGTAGTGCTGGAATTGAAGGATCTTGCGTTTAGTAATGTTTAGAGATGTGACCGATCTGATGATTTTCGGTCAGACAGGAAAGGTTTTTGCCAAGGTGGCACGGTTATCACCGGAATGGGAAGGCTTTCGTCCATGCGGGAAGGTTTTCGCCCAAGTGGGAAGGTTTTCGCACAGGTGGTACTGATATCAACCAAACGAGAGTTTCTCGCCGAGGCGAAACGATTATTGCACAGGCGGAAAAGTTTTTGCCCTGGTCTAAAGGTTTCTGACGAGGCGGATAGGTTGTAGGTCAGGCACAACGGTTATCGCTTATGCATTATTCTTTGGGCCGGAGCAGAAAGGTTACCACCCAGGCGGAAAGGTTTAGGCGGAAATTGAATATGGCGAAAAGTGTATGCGGCAAGAAACTTTTTCGACAAGATTCGACAAGAAATGTTTGAAGTTCAACGTTTGGTCAAACGAATATGGCATAATAATAACAGGAATTCCTTTTTCCTAATAGACTCAACACGCACTACCTGGATGAGAATATTTATTTTAGAGGTTAGAAATTATTTGATGTTATTTGGAACCAGAATACTTTATTCAAATATATATGTTGATACACTTTACGTACGGGATAAGTGCTATTCACCCCGCCCCCCGCCCCTGCTTCAAAGTGAATATTTGGAGTATCATTAGGTTTGAGCCATTAACATACCCTAATTATTGACGTAGTTATAGGCTAATTGGGTTGATCAGGAAACTGGTTCGCGAATGCCTCCCAATAATGCGTTTATCGGATTCGCCGCCCCTGAAAACATCGGTATAGACACTGATATTGTTATTGTACATTGACCAGAAGTGGAGATATTGACGAAAATACATTTGACGACAGCCATCTTGAAAACGGCGGCCATATTGGATTATGACGTCAGATAAATTACGTTTTCAATTAATCATATATTTTAAAGCCTAATGTGAGTTTTTGCCAGTAAAATGGAGTGATATAGCACACTATTAAACTATGAGTTTTCATAAGCGATGTTGACAACCAGATGCTGCGTGAAACCATTTTATTCATATTATATACCGGGTCTGTTACCATGGCAACCGAGAGGCAGAAATTACTAATACTGGCCATATCGGTTGTACAATTTATATATCTCATAACGGTGTTATTGTGATATTCAATTAGATAATTTATGACATGTACTAAAAACCTTTGTGAAAAAATCTAATGTAAATTTTGGTATCTCGGAAAGTACTTGGTATCACATATAACTATGTCACCTTGACAACTGCCAGATCGATATTCAACCAACACTCATGCCTCATTGATCACTGAGTCAATACTGACCCGCAAGTTGAAAATGAAGCTCATAGCTTATACAGCACTGAAAGAAACATAATATACATTTTATCACATATTTTGCATTATTCCATTTCACAATCAGTCATTTTCTAGTATATGTTACTTAGTACCCGTTACCATGGTAACGATCAAGCCAATAAAGTCAAAAATACCATTTTCGTGAACTGGAGACTTATACCTTTCCAACGATACCAAAGAATGTTGGGCCCTTCTGGGGTGCAACGGAATTGAAAAATAATGAGCTTTTTCATAATGGGCTCATGGACTATCTGCAAATCTACAATAAAGTTCAAAGATGCGATCAAAAGTGATTCTGATTGTATAGTTGACATCAAAACTTTCTCACGTTCGATCAGTTATTAGTATATCATACGCCGTTATACTTTTGGTTTTTGTTCAGTTTTCAGCATGAGAAAGATTAGGTTGATCGTGTGTGCCTGCCTGGTCACCATGTCGGTCCTTGTGAAATATTCTCCTTTTCGAACTACGTTCGGAGGTATTATTTTCACTGAATTGGAAAACTGGAACATAAAAAATGCTGAGGTGCGACGCCTTGGCGGAGACAAGCCAGACTGTGATGTGGAGTGTGTAGCCGTCCGAGCAACGGGATTACCGGTGAACTGTGCAGGACTCATAAGTCGTCAGAAAAATGCACAAAACGAGGCTGAATTGTTTTTGAAAACCCACCCGAATACGGCTATCACTGACGAGAGTCTAGCGAAACTAACTAAAAACTGTGAGACGTTTTTGAAGATCGCAGACTATCCCAGAGTACCTCTTAGTGAAGAGGAGGCAAACTTTCCTATAGCATACAGCATTGTAGCCCATCGAGACGCTGTTCAGATAGAAGGGCTCTTAGGTGCGATCTACTGGCCACAGAACTGGTACTGCATACATCTGGATAGGAAAGCTCCGCCAGCTGTAGAGGAGGTCGTGACAAATCTTGTGAAATGTCTCCCAAATGTAATTGTACCGTCCCGGAGAGAGACTGTAATATACGCAGGGATATCGAGATTGAAGGCTGATCTCAACTGCATGGAAGAACTCTTAAAAGGTAATATGACCTGGAAGTACTTGATAAACCTAACAGGACAGGAATATCCTCTCCGGACTAATGTGGAACTGGTCAAAATTATGAAAAAGTATAACGGGACCAGCGACATCGAGAGTCTATCTCTGACTGTCACTCAACGCCACAAACGCAGGTTCAATCGTAGCTGGAGAGCGACTGGCAATGGAACACTCGTGAGTGGTAACAGTAAGGGGCCACCACCTGGAAATATCACTCTCGTCAAAGGAATGGCCTTCGGAGTGTTCACACGAGCTTTCGTAAACTTCACTCTGACAGACCGTCTCGTGCAAGAGTTTTTGCTGTGGTTGGACGACACCTATAGTCCTGACGAATTGTTCTGGTCCACTATAAACTCAAAACTCCACAACCCAATGTTTAATGCACCTGGTGGGTTCGATGGAGTGCCAGAGAAAAGTACAAATCTCATAAAATACGTAATGTGGATAAACAAGCGTGGCAGCCCTGGACGATGCCATGGAAAGAGGGTCCATTGGTCTTGTGTGTTTTCCTTCATGGATCTTCCGACAATTGTTACTGCAAAACACCTATTCGTCAACAAGTTTGATGTTACTTTCGACTACTTAGCGCTTTATTGTATGCACGAATGGTTCCATAACAGAACATATCTATCTCCTAAGAACTGAAGTTCTGTGCACTACTGTTGCAGAGTGAGTAGCCTGCTGGGATCTAAACTTGGTTTGTTTGAATTTACGAGCACGATAAAACCGAAGTGGATATCATAAAGTTTGAGAAATACTTCTTTATTGCATATGGGTTATGACTGAATAATAGTCATCATAATTTTATCATCATGAAACAGAGATTGCTACTGGTTAGAAATTTATGTCACGTTTCCATAGCATACCCACATAGGCGGATCCAGGGGGGGGGCGCACCCGGCGCGCGCCCCCCTAAAATGAGAGAGAGAGAGAGAGAAAAAAAAAAGAGAGAGGGAGAGAGAGAAATAGGCCCTGGATTTATTATGGATAATATAAATATAATATCTAAGGTAAAGAGCTGATATGAATAAATCGTGGGCATACATAGGGGGGGGGGGGGTTCGGGGGGTTTGGTCGAACCCCCCTTTTTACCTGAAATTCCAGGCCTAAACCCAACTGATCCAACAGCAAAAGAGTCCGTTTCAAGCATAAAATATCCCGTTATATCCCCATCGATGGTCGGCCACAAGAGCGGATCTGGGGGGAGGGGGTGTCCAAGGGTTCTGGTTCTGCCTTTTTCTTCCACTGGAACCCTCTCATTCAGCATGATTGACCGTCCCCATGCAAGTTCCTATTTTGGCCCAGGGATTTGACTTGAATTGGTGCTACTTCTCCTGTATTTACTGATGATTAAAAAGGTAACTACTATGTATATACATGTATTTCTGCTACTATAAGTGCCAAAGGCAGATCCATGGGGTGGAGATGGAAGGGGGCCTTGTCCACTCCTCCCGCTCCCCTCCACCCCACGCACAAAATTAATATAGAAAATTTAGGGGGTAGTGTCGGTACAGAAATGACAAAATACTTGATTGCGATATGGCGCACATGTATGGGGGGCTTACGGCGCTCCCCGAACCCCCAGACCGCATTTACTTGCTTTGCGCCCCCCTACTCAAAATTCCTGGATCCGCCTCTGACCCATTTTATATAAAATTCGGACAGATAAAATTGGAAGGACGCTCAAAAAGGTGGGAATGATGTACCTATGAAATAGAACACGCTAACACACATACATACAGACTATATCAACAAACTGGGCAATTGTGGGGCTTTTTGCATGGCAATTCTCGTGCAGATACCATCCACGACAGATGAGTGAAGCATATATATCATTTCAAGGAAATTACCTCATGAGTGGAACCCCCTCACGAGTCATATTGTGGTGATCTTCATTAAAAATATTTTCTGGCTTTATAGTAGTCATATGAATTGTTTGGGATTATTGATACTGTATTTGATTTTTGTTTGTAAAATTTGCACATCGTGCACGCGTATGATAGTCCATCCTTGTGTATAAAATATGTACACGTAGGCCTATTATTGTCTCGCCGCAGGGGAGACTTCTTGAACGCTCTCTGAGATTCCGATGGGGGAAATACTCTGCCACTGGGGGAAAAACCTGGTTTTGAAGAGAAAATACTTTGAACGTGTGTTCTAAGAGCTCGACGTAAATAATTCAGTTAATTAATATAATCTGACGAATATTTTCATCAGAGAGAGCAAATTTTTCGTCACTATCGCCGATTTACGTGAACATTAGTGTCTCGGCTGGATTTGAGATTAAATACATAACTACGGTGTGCATTCAGTCAACCGGGTATCATTTTTGTCATTACTGTCGAGCCATCGCTCACTTCGCACGCTTATACTTTATGTCAGGGCCTAATTTTCCTTGTTTTAGAGCAGTAAAACTAGCACATTTGTTACCTTCCATTCTCTGACAGCATCTTTACTTCTAACAGTCATACGGTTTTATTTCTCGCTGTCCCACAACGAGCTGATTTTTATCTCGCAAAGTGTGGATGATTGATTACCGTGGTTTTGATCGTTGGCAAAGTGTAAAAGTCGGAAAGGGTTCCGAGTTCAACACCACCGCCTTCAACATTGATATTTCAATGTTCATAAATATTCCGACGGTACTCAAATTTAGTAGACACTTCTCATATGGCATATACTGTCGCTTATTTGTACACTATTGACCAAAAACAACTTTACGAATATATTGAATTTTGGGAAAACGGTGCTGAATTCTATGAACACCTTGCTATTTTTTGATGGGCGTACTTGATTAGGGACTCGATTTTTTTATGAGCGTACTCGATCAGTGTTCATACGAATTATACGGTACCAATTGCTTTCACATCGGTGTTCGTGCTGCATGGACATCGTAGCCCTATACACCCTGCAACATATCTTAAGGCGGTGACTGACCTATTTGTTTTGTTTAGGGGTCAGGTCATGTTAATGTCACCGACTTGTGCTCAGAATTTTTGGAAGGAAGATAAACACACGGTAAGAAAAATGCAATTTCTGCAACATAACGCATATATATTATAACTGAGGGGAATGATACGATGTCCGAGATACTACTACAAATTTATGTATTTCACAAATATTTGAAGGGGCTGAAATTCCCCAGAAATAAGGTTTCTTCCATCAATATTTACCCCAATTTTGACACGGCGATTACGTTCATGGTCATTTTCAATAAATTCTGCACATTGTATTTCGATAATCTGTACACGGGAGTTAAGATAATCATCTCATCTTTCATATATCCTGCGCATACGCACCAATATATTGTAATTTTTCACTTATTCCTAAATTACTACACACGCTTGTCGTGTCACCGATTTGAGTCAAGCGCCACCGACTTAAGATGTCAGTTGCCCAGAAAAGGACTGGTATCTCTCCACGAAAAACGCATAAAGTATTAGCCACCGCCGATGTTCAATCAACAGTATGCATTGCAACATCATAATGCAAATGTTTATATTATTTTCTTTCCATATTCTTGTCTTCATATTTGGAAAATGAGCAAAATTAACATGTACACTATACACAATCATAATTATTACGCGGACATGTCAATAACGCGGTCTTACGAAATGTTGTTGGGATGTATACTGCACAATATATTGCTGTGTACGGTCCACGATACCACGAATATGATATCGCTATAACCGTACACGAGAACACCTTTCCTGAGAACTCATTGTACAGTTCAACTCATTCAACCAGTGGGTATGTTATACCCAAAATGTAAACCTAAGTCGGTGACGCTTGACTCAAATCGGTGACACGACAAGCATGTGGAATAATTTAGGAATAACTGAAAAATTACAAAATAATAGTGCATATGCGCAGGATGTATGAAACATGAGATGATTTTCTTAACTCCCGTGTATAGATTATCTAAATACAATGTGCAGAATTTATTGAAAATGACCATGAACGTGATCACCGTGTCAAAATTGGGGTAAACATTGATGGAAGAAACCTTATTTCTGGGGAATTTCAGCCCCTACAAATATTCGTGAAGTAAATAAATTTGTAGTAGTATCTCGGACATCGTATCATCCCCCTCAGTTATAATATATATGCGTTATGTTGCAGAAATTGCATTTTTCTTACCGTGTGTTTATCTTCCTTCCAAAAATTCTGAGCAAAAGTCGGTGACAATAACATGACCTGACCCCTAGACAAAAGAACTAGGTCAGTCACCGCCTTAAGATATGTTGCAGGGTGTATATAATATGCGCACGGAATTAAATTGAAAACAGTGCTAGAAATGATCGTGCTATTGACTTCTTTCATCCGGGGAGATCTGATGCTTCGCACCAGTTATGATTCTTGTATATTTTTCTTACACGCCTAATGATATTTTGTGTGCGCATCATAAATATTGCGTAATATAATTATATTATTGTATTATACAACTGTACAATAATGTTCACTCCACGCTGAAACATTGTCACGTGAACTCCCATAAATTTGCGTATTTCTGCAGGTGAGCCGCGGAATCTTACATCGGTCCCTCGACCAGCCCAATAAATTCTCCACGGTCCGCTGCTATATTTTTGTTATATTTGTTTTAATACAAACAACTCTTTGTGCGAGAGTGTGGAGGTTTAGGGACAATGATTTTTTAAAATATATATTCGTGTAATAAAACTAATATGGGGTCAAGATTTTGTAAAGTATCACTTTTATGGCACTTCAAAAATGTTATGACTTTCAACTTAGTTCATACTTAGTGCATTCGAAATAATCCCCCCCCCTCCGCTCGCGGATTTCTCATACATATTTTTACAGGTAATGCAAAGAAAGGGCAGATCTAATAAGACATTGTTACAGGTGCGGTTATCACGAATGATCACTATCAGATAATGATAAGATATTACGTACCGTACGCATTTCCGTATAGAGAAAATTGGAATCCATTTTTTCCCGCTTTAGAGACAGCATTATAAACATGGACAACGTTTATAGATACATAGGTGTTGTCATGGGTGAATGCTTAACTCTTGAAACTTGTGTTAATTTAGGGGGTATAGGGTATTATGCATGAATAAAATAAGATTATTAAACACGTATGTTTCCAGACTTCCGAAAATTGTATTAGGAATATTAGGAGCAGGGGTCACGTCTATGGTAATTAGATATACAAAATTTGTATTTTCGGAAAATGTTCAAAATAGGGCCTTGTGGTATTAACTTGGGATACATAAACTTACTCCAATATTGTTTTTAGGAGATTATATTTGTTGTCACATGAGTAAGCGTAACAGATCATTGTTCAAATCTTGCCACTTCATATTGAAACTGGTTGATTTTTCAATGTAGCTATTGATAAATGAATGTGCAAACTATGTATTTTGAACGGAATTGAAGATGAACTACATTTCTTGATATCTTGTCCTGTATTCAATCTCCTCGAAGTATTTTATTTGTCAGTGTCCGACAAATAATTCCAGATACTGATAACTGTAATTAATATGAACAGTTTAATTTAATTGTTCAGAAATGTTCAAAGGAATTATCACTTTGTATACTTCAGTGGAAATCAGGAAGATCGAATTGTATGTATGAATAAATGTCTTTATTGGTCGTAGCATTATATCTTGTACATAATGACTAAAGGACAATGACTTTCCACTTAAGCTTTTGCACTGTTTATTGTTTTTTTTTTTAATTTGCACGGTTGTGACTGAATGTACATGTACACCAGTAGGAAATAAATGATTTGAAGAGTCATGGAAGCATATTTTTGTTAATGTTTGTATTGTTATATGTCACGTGGTTTGGTCAATATACTAAATAATAAATACCAAAATAAATACCATATAATACTTGGTTAGTCCATATCAGCGGATAAGTTTCAGTTTTAATTTTCTGGTCTCGAGCATGATCTTCATGCTCTCTGTTACGGGTGTATGGGAATATTTTTTAACCCTACGGCCTCGGTCGTTCTACATGTATACTTTAATGCAGCCAGAAGGTTACGGACCGGTATCGATTCACCCTATATAGTCAAAATGGAGCATCAATGTGTTATATAATTTAGAAATCACAGTTTCTGCTCAAAATGCACGGTATGTAGGAAGGCTCTATTTTTATTTTGTTTGCTTGTAGGAAAACCATTTCCCTTCGTAAATGTCAGTTTCCAAAATGACAGAAGATTGCACTGGGTGGAAGCACAAAAGGTCCAGGTGAAATGCCCCCCGGTCAAAAACCCTTCGGTCATAATCCCCTCGGGGGAAAAACCCTTAGGTGGAAATCCCCTTGGGTCAGAAAAAACCTCTTTTGTATACTAATTTATAGGTCTAGTGAGCATCTGATGGTCACAAGAGATGTTAGTATAATGCCCAGTATGTTTGTGACACATTTGACTCCTGATGTTATTCAGGTATTTTGGTAGCCCATTGTGTGATTACTGTGTGATTACTGTGTCGCGACCAAGTGTTTTCTGGTGCTGAGGCAAGAAGAAACGTTATTTTATGACAAAAACTGTATTTAGATGGCATTCTTAAATGAAAATTGATGAAATATATTGAGTCAAAGTATATCAGATTATTTTTTTTTAAATCAGATTATATTTATATGTTGAAATGCATCAGTAATTCGTTTAAATGCAGTTTATTTCCATAAATAGTTTGAAATTTGTTTTATGGAAATCACCATTTTATAGATAAGGTCAACAATTCAAATTCATATAGAGCAGATTTGTTACATGCACTAGATACACTTTACCACCATTCAGACCAGCAAAATGTACCTCTAATCTACTCAGTCCAATGTGTCAGGGATAGCAATTTCATATAACACTAGATCTAAATAATAAAATAAAATGCTAAAATTGAACATGATATTGAAATGTGAAAAGGGGAGTTTTCATGAAGACCAAGGGGAATTCCGACCGTATCCCAAGCACAACTGGGTAAATCGGCCTTTTTTGTTCATCGAGGTATTCGCCTGGTGTTGGTCAAGTGCTCGAAGTGAACGATGTATTCCTACAGCATATGCTGATTTTCAAAATATCTCAGACGTCATATACAAGGCTTTTGCATATCAAATTCATTCGGAGGTAAGCAAGTATTTTCCAGCAAAACATCACAATTGAAGTGTGTGTGTGATTCTTGATGGTTATTCGTAACCAGATGGATTCCTTTGTTCGGATGCATTCGTGTGTGTCTACACCTACAGCTACCAGCATAGTCTAGGGCTTTTATGGCTCAAATGGGGTCAGATAGGAAAAAATTGCAACACTACATATCATTCCTGATTTGATTACAGAAATATATGTTGAACAACATATCAAAAGTCTAAAGTTCTCAAAATATGGGAAATTGGACAAAATCACAATTCTTTGGATCCCCCATTTGAGTAATTTTCCGCACCATTTCGCCATGTCAGAATTTAGTCTACTGTCAGGGTTTGGGGTAGAAATTTGGGTGTCAAAGCTGAATTTTTGCACAGTGACTCTAGAAACCATATCGATAACCCACAAAAGAGTCCCCATCAATCCCATGGGGGGTTTTCTAAAAAATCCAAGATGGCCGCCATTTATATGCGAAATAGCTTAAAATTGAACTAGCGAGTTATCTACTGCACCTACATTGGTGATTTAAGTGTCTACTCCCATGTTTTCTGACCCAAGGAATCAGATGGTGGTATTGCTGAGTTTCTGTGACTGTTGGTTGTTTCAAAATCTGAAATGGCTGCCATGGAAAACCTGGAAAATTCGAGAAAAAAAACACTATGTCAGTTGAAGGCAAACTATTGGTGTCTACCCCCCATATTAGACCCAAGAAATACAGTGGTGATACCGCCGTGTCTCTGTAACTGTTGGTTGCATCAGAAATAAATGTGGATGCCATAAAAATCAGAATTTTTTTTACTATATATCAGCTTCTGTTACAGATAGAAGCAAGAATTTGGTGCCTATATTGATGTTTATAAACAGGGAAAGGGATACCAGCAACATTTGACCCATCTTCAACTAATCAAACACATACATGGACCAACACATACATGGACTCACTACAATTTATTGATAAGACATAATGACAATCACAGTACAGACTTGCCTATTGAATTTGCAAGAAAGTAAGTGGACTGCATGTCAGGAGTGCCATATGCTGGAGACAGGCAGCTCAGCTTTGTAGTGACTTAGAGTAGCTCCACCTCTCGCACAATCATCTGTTTGATAGTAGCTTGTCAACCATTTTGATGAATAATGACTCCTCACGATGCAATGATTCGCGATTCACAAAGAGGCTTCGTTCAACCACTTTGATAATCCCTTGTCATATTCACAAATGGGAAGATCAGCTTATCCAGTTATTGTGGCCAGAGAGTTTGATGCTAATTTATGCGCGAAAGAGCATGTCAAAAATTTTGATGGAGCATGCTTACATATCCTTCTAAAGCAGAATATTGCATGACAGGAACTCTGCCACAACGGATCTGAGTTCATCCACATCCACAACTCCCACCCACAATGAAACCATAGGGCCTAAACAAGTGGTTCTGCTGAGATCCCTTCAACAACCCACATGTTCCTGTAAGTTCAGTTTTGGCATGGCATATATTTTGAGCCCAATGGTTTCAGAAGGGAACTACAACTACAAGTTCCTAAATGTTGGCTCGGATCGTGCTGCTGTTCCAAAGGAACTGCTCAAATTGATTTACTATGATTGACAACATGACGTGATATTTTCAAAACCACACGTTTTGTTGTGAAAGGTAACACGACAAGACGTGAAGTAATAGCAGGTTATGTGGATGATATTTGGGTATTGGTTCCATGTTTCCTGAGCACAGGACGCCAGCATGAGGCAGTCGCAACTTTGTCTAGAAGACATCGATGGCCTTGAAATGGAGCGACTTGTCGCAACTGTGCAATACAAAAAGGTTCCAAAAGAGGCTTGGTGGAAGCATTCCCTGATCATGAAGACCACTTTGTTAAGCCCACATTCCTCCAAGATCTCACGTGAGACAAGCTGGTCGACCATATATATTGTAACAGCTGCCAGCCAATCCAGGGTAGTGTCTATCAAGGCTACAGACTGTAAGGGTCGTTGGACCTCCACTGGCTGAGACATGGGCACAGACACCGAGTTAGGGGTGGAAAAGTGGCGCAACGCCTCCTTGGGAGGGCAAAAACGGCTTGGCAAGAAAGTTCTTCTGGGAAGGTTCAAAGAATTTTTGGAGAGCTTCGACCGCTTGGTATTTTCTCCCTTGTTCTTAAGAGCTCCCTGCCAACGGCGTTTGAAAGCTTGGCAAACACTCCAGCTCAGAGACAACTGCTGATGAGCTTCAGCTGGAGGTATGGGGAGGCCGCAGGCCACCTGGTCCACCGAAATGGACGACTTAATTGGGGGTTCAGGTGGGAACTGTGACCCCAGGCGTGAATGCACGAGAATGAGCTTCTCCTTGGAGAGTAAGTCCTGCCATCCACTTCCTGGGAACGAGCGATGTTGGAACCCTGGTCGAGCTCATCCACCCCCATGGAGTCTTCTGGTGACGGCATTTCAGTGGGTGCAATATCAACGAGAAATACGGATAGGGTGGAGCCAGTGAGAGTTTTATTGATCACTGAGGCTGGCCTGGTTTAACCAAGCACAGTAAAGGCAATTGGGATGTAAAAACACTCTGTACCAGAGTAACCACGAGAAATTGTTCCCTTGGGAACGAGCCCGGGCTGGAGAGCCTGGCAGCGTCGAAGCAGGGATGACAACCCGCTGCACATGGCTTCCCATGCTAAACCTGCAGGAAGCAGGAAGATACTGGGCGGAGACAGCTCTTGTGCAGGCTGGCATGTAACAAGCGACGGGTCATCTGAGTTTTCAGCTACTGACTCATAGAATTGAACATCGTCTGGGGCTGAAACGTTAGACGAGCGCCGAGGCTCAGCTCCAACTGCCTGAGACCTTTGGGGTAGGTCCTAAAGGTATTGTTGTACCATACGGAAATCCCCCGGAAAGGGCCTTAGCCGGGAGTCCCACTAAGCGTTTCCAAGGCCAAGGAGAGCCCGAAGGAGACTTCTAAAATCCCTCGTTGCAATGGCGGCAGCGAAGACAAGGTTCGAGGCTGAGACATCGTCTGGAAAAGAGGATATATTCGACCCAAAGATCCAAGAATGCAGTAAAAGATATGAAGAATCACTGCTGACAGCATCGGCATTGATTGTCCTAATTGAAAACCAGGTTCCTATCAGGATCCGACCCCGGGTCCGGAGCCAGACAGGGTCAGCCGACCGGCATGAAACCCATTCCGACTCGGTGCTCGAGTTCCTATCGGAGGCCGGGCCCCAAGAGGGATGATCCTGGTGATTCCAACAATCCCAGTTGGTGAAAAGGAATGAGAAAGACATGGATTATAAGAGTTGGTTATAAGTAGTGCTGTTCCGATGAGTATGAGATGGGAGAATTTGACACTATTCTTCCATTTCATGACTTTGTCGGGGGATTAGAATGGATACCGACAAACAGACAAATTCATAATTCCAAGACCTAATCCATGAATGAATTTTACAAAATCAGTGTACGAGGTCAAATCGAAGTCATAAGTATCAAAGTCAAAGCCATGTGAACATCACAGACACCCATCCAGCTGAACGTGGGATCATGTGCTCCGTTAGGCATAAAAAATTAATTATCTGTTTCTCGTCCTCCGATTTTTTCAAAACTGGGTAGGGAGGGACTTTTCTAGTCTATTCTTAAACATCAAAAATGTGTTATCACCATCACTAACTCATACTCATTCATTTATTCATTTATCCTGACCATTCATACCCAATCATATCTTCCATTCTGATCCTAGCCCTACGCTGCTTTTTCAGAATCGTTGTGCAGTGATACAACTGCAAAACCGAAAGTGTGCAGTCGTTCTTGCTTTTCTAGGCGATGCTCGTCCGGGGGTTCGAATAGTGGAATTTCGCACCACCATCCAAACTTACTTGTTCTCTGATATCATATATATATACTCCCTAGTTGTAAGTTTGTACCGTGTATTGCTTGTTTTGTGCTGATCCATGTTTGTAGTTATAACTTCGTCATAAACACCAATTTAATTCCCAAACTTTGAATATAGCTGCCGCAAACCCGGCCATGATCCCCTGTGTCTAATCAGGATCTGACATTACATGGGGTTTTATGGTGCGATATTTTATCAATACATCATAACAATGTTTGGGTACGTTTAGATATACTGACCTTTTTAGAAATCACCAGCCCACATGTAGGCCTACTTATATAACTAACAAGCAACAGGACTGTAGGAAAGGAAAGAGTAAGAATATGTCCGGTAGACAGTTTTTAACTCATTGCTATAATTATCCACCAATCATATCAGGCGTGACGAAGGCGACATGGGCGATAATAAGCATTTGACTGTGAGGGAAGGGAGAGGGGGAGGATGACTGTATCTACCAAGTAATGCCTCACGCTTCACTGCTGATCTTGTCTACGAGACGGGCACGCATACAAATTATACAGTCTTAGTTATCCATCAGGGCTACGGCCGGGGCCTAACATGACTAAATTGCTTTCTGGAACATAGTTTCACAATAGTTCGATTTCGGGATTTAATTTTCTGGGGAGCTTCTTATTCGGACACTCTATTCAGCAATATCAGTTCCTATATGTTCATTAAGGATTCCTAAACTGCAAAGTCGATAATAAGCGAGATATTAGCCACTTTTTGCTCTGACCTTGAAAATAAGGTCAAGGTCAAATTCAAGGTCATCAAAATATTCAGTGTATATCATTTTCCATATGTCCACAATTGGTTCCCAAGCTATAAAATCAATTGATATATTAGCCATTTTGTCCTTTGACCTTGAAAATAAGGTCAATGGTAGAATTCATGTTCATGGCAATATTGAGCATATATCATTTTCTATATGTTCACAATTGATTCCTAAGCTGTAAAGTCGATAATGAGTGAGATACTAGTCATTTTGTCCTGTGAACTTGAAATTTAGGTCAAAGTTCAAATTCAGGGTCACGAGAATAGTCTGTATAAATCATTTCCTATATGTTCATAATTGATTCCTAAGCTGTAAAATCGATAATAAGCGTGATATTGGTCATTTTGTCCTGTGACCTTGAAAATTAGACCAAAAGTCAAATTCAAGATCACGACAATATTCAGAATATATCATTTCCTATATGTTTACAATTGATTCCTAAGCTGTAAAGCCGATAATAAGCGAGATATTATCCATTTTGTCCTGTGACCTTGAAATTGAGGTCAAAGGTCAAATTCAAGATCATGAGAATATACAGCATATATGGTTTCCTATATGTCCACAATTGATTACTAAAATCTAATCTCAATATTAAGTGAGATATTTGGACAAATGTGCCCCATTATAATGTATAGGATCCGATAAAAATCTGATAGTAAACTTTAAAGATAAAATTGTTGACTGACGACGGACGGACGACGGACGACAGACACAACGTCACGGCAAAAGGTTTTTAAAAAGCGACATGGTCAATTTAATCACATGAGAAAGACGAGGTTTTTTCACGATACTGTATTCGGTTTCATCATGCAGCACTATCAACTCAAGGAAGTCATTATGTGGCGCGGCACGCTGTTTTCATTTCAATGCAATAATATAATTGCAATAATATAACTATACCCCACTAATACTACAAACACCCACTGAACGAATGACATATTCAATCCGTGTGACCCATTTTTAATATTCCTGAAAATGTTATAGGCAGAAAAACTATTTTTTTTCGAATCAATTACATATATGCCTGTGGTCGTAGAAAAATAGGTTAAACTATGCTTGATCAGATGGATAAATCAAGCGTATGACAGTATTAGCAACCGATTTTCTTTTGTTTTGTGCGCCACTCAGAGTTACCTTTGATTGAACCTAGTTCACGTTCGATTGGCTCGTATACTAGTAAGTTGGAATCGCATTGCATCAAGGGATGCAAAGCACCGAGAAGGGCGGTAATGTAAACAAACGACAAACTATCTCCACCAGAAACTCGCAACTAAATCAATTAGAAAGGGGCCATTATTTGGGCATACAAGTACAAATATATATAACTTTTATGTTTTCGACGTTCAATCAGAAAGGTATGGCGAAATCCATAACTTTCTGCCAGTATCACTTCAAATTTAGAAGAGATAGTATCTTGCAATACATGGGCCAATAATTGGAAAAATATGTGATCAGAATTTAGTTTTTGACAAAAATGAACAATCAGAGTTTTGAAATATTTGTGTTCAGAATTTAGATATTAATAAAATTGTACAACAGTTCAGATTGTCTGAAAATGAAAATTCCTATGAATACGGAAAACGAAAATCTGTCACGCTTCAACATTAGCATTGGTATATTTGTAATATGATATCTGTGCGTGTAAGAGGGGTGAGATTTATTGACACTGCGAGCTGCACTGGCTATTGACTTACAACTGACGACGTCGAGCGTGGCCGTGACGAGGAATATTTGATCAATCAGAACGTGACGAATTATGGGCTGAGCGACAGAGCATTCACCCGCACACACACCACTGTAATAGGTGGCACTGCCATAACCACGGCATCAATACCGGAACAGGTAAAAATTGACTGATTGAAGCTGCTCTATTGGGATCGATTGTCTTGTGTATTTCTGGTTTCTATCCTGGAGAGATAGGCAATGACTTTTGATGAGGTTTCTTTCACGGATAGAAGACTACAAAGATGAGGCTCATCTTGTGCATATTCCGTGTTCTCTGTACTTTACAAACAAGTAAGTCTAGGAGAGATAGAAAGTTTGAAAACCGGATATCAAATTTTAACATTTAGTGACATTGGGAAAAGGGTATTATATATTTGCCACACATTTTTGATGGGGAACGGAGAAAACACATACATGTACTAGCTATATATACATGATTTCGTAGCGAGTTCCTGGTTTAGACTGTTTGAATTTGTTCACATTATCGCCATTCTCGATGCTTTGTGTTGTTTGATGCAACGTGTTTTCAGGTTATTGCATACGTTTATCAGAAATAACTCTTGAGCATGTAGAGTGGCGCACAAAACAAAAGAAAAATGGCTGGCGGTACTGTCATGTGTTTGAACATTATGATAATTCAATAATAATTCGTTTTGTAACTGTCAGTCATGTTTGTTGTTGATTTGAAACAAAAAGTTTTTCCCAGTGTCCCTTCAGGCTGAAAAATTTATCTACTCAAAGGCTGATTTACTGACAATACTGACATACATGCAACATAAAAGGATATCACAGACACAAAGCCATTGGGCTCGAAGTAGCTTGTGTTGTTCATTCCTCTGTATTAAATAAACTTGTAACAAGGATATATGGTATGTTTTCAGTGGACTTATAGTTTACGGAACTTACAGTACAACGTACTCAAAAGGCGTGATTTGTTTGGATGTTACCAGTTCTTTGGTTGTGTGTGTCAGCGATTCGTTCATGATTGTATTGCAAAGGTATGATTGCACAATTACTGGCTCACTCGATTCCCAAGTAATCCTCGATATTGTGTCACAATACATCCTAACTGGCAAAAAGCCATGACAATTTCTCTCATTATTATGTTTTCATTGTTCACAAGTTGTTATGACGAACTATACTCTGATATAATCAGCCCATTTATGTACGTTTTTGTAGATAGTTCAGCAGTGGTGCAAGAAAAGGATGGGCATCTGCTCCAATGTCAAATTGAAGTATAAAATAGGTTCTCTGAAAATACGTGATTATTCACGTATATTTTCTTATGGGATAGAAATGTTGTTGCAATTTTGAACAAGAAAAAGGCTATGTGAACAGTCTAGAGCAATCCGAGAATAGTCGCGAGCTATAGCAACACAGTAAGGTAGTACATTGCGGTGTAATCCAGAAGTATGATCGGTGATAAATTCCAATGAAATACTCTCGCTTTAGGCGTCGCCGGGTACCGTACTAGTGTTTGACATAAATCGGCGATATAACCATCATCAGTAAATGGATTTATTATATACTGGGTAAAATTTTAGGACCGCGACTGGTTCAAACCCGCCATGTGATAAAATGATATATTTGTCTATTTTGTAAGATCACGCTCTGCCATGAAATAGTCTTTGGTACTATCTCCCGGTCGTGAGATAGATAAAACGCTTGTTGGATCCTGTTCACGACACGTAACACCCACAATGCGGAAACCGCACACAAAGTCATCATGAATTTCAGTAACAAAGCTGCACAACCTAAAACACTGTACTCCCTGTCCCTATATTCGTGCTGTCTAAACAATATTTAAATTAATTATTCTTGTGTTCAATGGTGTTTTACTAAGGGTATTCATGAAGATGTTATGTAGCCTATTTAGATGAATATTTGTATGTGCTCTCTGGAGCTGAGGAATGTATAACTCAGCATGCGCCATTGAGCTTCGATTGGCTTTAATGCATTGTAAATTTTACCCAGTATAATAATAAAACAGCTTTTGCCTGTTGACCCAGGCAATAGACCAAATTATCTGAGCCTCGGGCTACGGCCTCGGGAAATAGTTTACAAACACTATCACATCCCTCGGGTCAAATAATTTGGTCTATTACCTGGGTCAACAGGCAAAAGTTGTACAATACGTTGTTGCTGGTGAAATTATTTACCTGAGGTAGCTAACCAAATCAAATGTCAGAGGCATATTCACCATCAACGATAATATTGTCCAAATAAAAACAAGAACTCTAAAGAAAAAATTATGCTTGAGAGCAGTTTGCTGACCCAGGTAAAATTGCCAGAAATCTCTCATATTTTGATATTAAACTGGGAAATATATCAACTGTGTCCAATGCAGACTGCTCAAAATGTTTCCATAGAATGGCTGTGATGTCCCCGATGGCTCTGACACAGTTATTGGCACATACACACTAAATTTCATGAAATATTTGCCCAACACGGAAATCTCGGGTTTGCATCAGTGGAGTGGTACCAAGCTATAGGCTGGTATCAAGCAACTCGCCGGCGATAATTCTATTATCCAATACTTTCCAACAACATCAATAACTATTGAAATAACTTGTCTTCGGTCAAATCACTTACATGTACAGAGTTGTACATGTGCCAAAATTCGTTAGAATAACAGGTCGTCTGCCGGTAATTTTGCTGGAGCAACGCTGCATTCGAAGTGCCGTGTTTTTCAGTGCCCATTCGATGATTGTGGAATCGGAAAAAAATCATCTTTCACAACAATCTTCATCGTGTACGGATACATTAAAGACATCGTTTATTTGCTTAAAATCACAATGTAAAATGCATTCCCATGTTAGAAGATAGGGGGAAGCCAACTGCTAATCCCCAGGGCGAATACATTCATTGCAATTTCTCATCGATCAGTACTTCCGCTTTCTAGCCCTGTACTTCGCAAGAAATCACCACAAGTATTAAAAAAGGAGATGGATATATTGGAAAGATATATTGCATATAGATACATTTGAAACATCATTTCTTTCATTTCTAATGAGGTTTTATAATGACTGTGTATAGTTATGGCAGATTTCACGTAACTATGAATTTTAGGGCCTTGAAATTTGTAAATCGTTTCTGTTTCGATAAGCTTGTCATATATTTGTCAATGCTGATTATTTATCAAGATATGTAATAAAATTCATAAAAAAAGGATTACATTGGGCATATTTGGGTTGTTTTTATGTGGAAAAACATATTTTTTGCATTGAAAATCGGACAAGTTAGGACGGACAAATCTACTTGGGTGCTCGACACACCTACTTTGGGGTGGTGCTACCAGCTACTCCCTGTAATTTCCTGTACACCGACGGGCTTTATTTAGATAGAAAAGACCTGTAGTATTGAATCTGATGTCTTTTGTGTATTTTATTTCACGTTTAACAGGTTTTTTCGTGAATTTATTGCAAACAATGCTAATGTAAGTTTTGTCTGTCCTTTCATTATAAATAACATTAGCAAAATTATAAGTTGACACAAATAATAACTGAACTTATTTATTGTACAAACTGCGTGATATATATAACAAGAAAACACATCTCAATCATAAGAACTAATTAATTAGATCTATATAGGTCCTGGTGCGACTCAATGTCAGAATGGAAATTGATAATGTAAGAATATTTTTATGTCTGTCCGATTGAGGTATTACGTTAACACATTTTCACAGCTTGATTATCGGAAGTGACATCACACTGAAGGCGCGGGCGACCCTCAAACGCACAGAGGACAAGTGACATGCTCCAGTACGATGCAGAATGGATTTGTGAATATATGGAAAACAATGTTACAAATGATGGTATTTTTCTGTCCTTAGAAATAACGATTGCACAACCTTACATTAGCAGCGGATGGACATACATTTGTGCTGCGTTGTACGTTCTCAAGAAGATCGTAGCCCTTTGTGTGCTACATACAAATAAAAATCCCCTGTTACCACTCATGTTGGAGCACATGCTTGACAAATATGGCGGGCGAATGATTGCACGTGACCGTGTCATGTCGTGCTAGTGTAATAATTTCTGTCGAAATAGACGGACATTGTCATGCAAATGCAAGAAATGGGACATGTTGCAGAGTGCTAATGTAACAGCTCGGACACTTTTATACCATTTGCTAGTGTAAATTAGGACGCCCTTCGTTGTATTTTAGCAAAATATTTTATTTCATGGAATTGAATCGAAGTAAAATAGAATATCAAGAGAGCACTATATTGAAACAGTTGTCCACTGAAGACGTTTCAATGCCCCAACTGCTTTCATAAAAGAGGAAATTGTTTGAAACAACATCACTGAATGCTATCGTAAGAAAAGGACGGACTAAATACTGCTAACGTCCATTCAGGACGGACTCTTATTGCTATTGCTAATGCAAGCATACGGACATTTCAGTCGATATGTCATGTCTAATATACCATGTTCGAAATCGTTTCTTATCTAGGATGAATTGATGAGATTACACCACCAAGCTGAATATAAAATATACCCGGGTTCATCACCAGCCAAAACGTTTGGACTTGTAGTTGAATGTGTTGTAATAAATGATTTTTAGGTGTTATGGAACCAAAATCAATCCCATACGTGATGTTAGGGAGTGTTACATTAGCATCTCATGTGCATCTTAATATTGCATCTATTTCCGGCAAAAGGTTATCTCAATCATCCATTGTAAGTCAATTACATTTTTGTATAATGCATGTGACTTCAGATCATAATTCCAAACCCATTATGCAGTAAAACATGTAATTCGTATGTAATGTCTGTCTCGTTGATTACGTAAAATAGTGCTAACGTAAACATTTATGTCCATATATTACATTAGCAGGGTTGACATACATTTAACAAATATTAAGCCGACGCGGCCTGAAGTACAAGAATATTTTATCAAACACTCAATATAATGTTAGTCTTCTTGACAAGTTGTATGGATGTCCTTCAGCACATAAATTCAATGTTTTACTGCGAAAAACTATGATATCGTTTGTCCACTCTGTCCAATTTCATTTATTTTTTATTCCCATATCATTACCTATACAACTGAGGTGTGATTTGTATCATTTGTTCACGTAGAAAAGCACTTGTGTGAACAAAATGGAGTGTGTATCAGCTGAGAGTCAACTTCCAGCCACAAAACATGACATTTTATTATCAAATATTTGTTACGTTAGCACAGTTCACTGGGTCATTTAAATATCGATTTTCTGCTTGATCCGACAATAAGTTATCTCAATAGCATGCTGAAATGATGGATGAGGTGTTTTACCAACTACCTACATAAATAATGGGAACAAATTCACAAGTTTTAAAGTTGGTGTTTCGAAGTAGATAAAATGACCACTTTACGTGAAATCTGCCGTATGCTTGTTTGAGTATATTAGTGAAAATTAGTCATAAATCTAGATGTTGACACTGCACACTTTACGGCTATGACATGGCAATCAAAGACCATCTCGGGGCCTCAGAACTTGATATGCAACTTCAAATACTTCGAACAGCGATCTAAACACAGGCGTGCAAATATGGAATGCTCTTCAAACAACTGTTCTAGACATTGCATGTGGTTTAATCAATGACGTCGGCTATCGTAACCGGGTACAAGACAAAGGGATGTGGCAGATTTACTGACAACAGCGGTACCAATCAAAACTTGGAGACCTTGACCTGTTCTAGGCTTACTCGATGGGGATGAAGCACGCCTCTACAGATTGATCCATCTCCATTAACACCGGATATGTCACTTCAGTTCAAATAGCACGTACACATGGGCGTGTGAACATGATAAAACGTACACCTCAGTTTATATGTTACCGTGCACAGCGTCCGATGATCTATTGACGTGGCCTTGCGTCCGTCGTTGTCCACACTTCTATCCCTAAAGTGTAAGATTGAATTTGTAAATATATGACAGATCATTCGATGGTCTTGAAGTTGACCTCAGTTGACCTTCAGTGGTTAATCTTAAGGTCAATCCCGATCTGAAATGTGCACATGTAAATTGGACTCAGCTTACAATGATTGCACACTGTAGTTAGAGCTCAGATATGTATTATGATATAGAAACTCAAATGTGCATATAGAAACTCAAATATGGTGTATTATTTGGCAACCTTGAACTTTGTATTATAATCATACAGAAAGACAGAAGTTTGGGATTGTATAACATATCTCTTGCTGACCTAAGAAGAATTAGAGTGTTAATTGTCGAGGTGACGGTTGAGGCGAAAATTGGCCGCTGAAAACAAAAGTTTTCCACTGTACATTTCTTTCTCAGCCCGTAGGCTAATTTTCCTATTAGATTCTGTTTCCTTGAAAATCAGTTTAATTTCCAAAATTGAATCCCACTGAATTCCAATATACCACAGTTCAATTTGCATGATAAATGCAATTTAAACGAAAACCTTTTTGGTTTTGCAAGTCGTGTTTTTACAGCACAGTGCCTGATAACGGAATGGTCGGTCCAGTCGATAGGTGGGACTGGGGGAGGCAGTCCCTGTGTGTTCCCCTTCACGTATAGTGGGTACACATTCACTTCCTGTACGGAGTACAACACGTCGTATGGACAGCCATGGTGTGGTACTTCATACGATGTGGACACAGACGGTCTGTGGGGATACTGCGAACTCAACGGTGAGAACCTACCAGGTTCCTGGTGTAAATCACATTATGTTGACGTAAAATTCGGACAGCCTAACTGCTCCACTCCTAGAGATATCCAGGTCAAATTTTCAATCCGCAGTTCGTGTGTATGACGCGCCGGCCGGGTACAGCCACTGTCACTTCCCGTACACGTATGGCGGCCTGCAGTACTACGGCTGTTACCGACACTCCTCAGATCCCGGGGGAAACCCGCTCCATAGACCCTTCTGTGGCGTCGTGGCCGACATCGACAGCAACCCAGATATGGTGGGATACTGCACTGAACAAGGTGATACATATTTCAGGGTCTAAAAGTAAAAATCAGCACACATTCACTAGTCTTGTGTGCTCTTGGAGAATGACCAAACTCGGACATAACATCAACCAGGAAACCAGGATTTCCTCTGGCTTCGTGAAACTAATCACACATGTGCATATTTGCTGCAGTGTTTGGATCGGGTGCGCTTGTGCAGTTCACTAGCGAGAACGTGGGGTATCTCGTGAGCCAAGACATATGGGGTAAGTGCCAGGGTCCCGCTTTGGCTCAGGACGAGATGTCGCCTGCCTCCAAGTTCCGAGACTACGCACAGGCTGTGTACTACGGTTGCTTTCACTCCACGGACCCCAGCACCACACCGCTCTGCTGGACGGATCAGCAATACAACGAACAGGGACACTGTGGTAGGGTGCCTGGTGATGATGCTATACATGTAGCACATATCAGGCAATATAGTCATAGCGCCAAAGTAGGGGTACAATGCGTTCTAATACCTCTCGCGTCCACACCTAATCGTGCTATTCTGGTTGTTTCAAGCTTTGACCGCGTCAAACTAAATAATCTACATATCCTCAGACAATGTGGCTAAAATGGGGCGATCATATGGTGCGACATATCGGGTGCACAACGGTGAAGACCTGGTCCCTCACAGAGCCATTGACCGATGGGCAGCACCGACCCTGGACAAGATCACATACTATTCGGCGGTAGACATGGTCAATCCTTGGTGGGCTGTAGGGCTGCAACATGTCTACAACATCACCTCAGTGGGAATCACAAATATTCAAGGAACGAGTGGTAAAGTTTGACTTGTCATTACAATAATGATATACATGTAGAGGTAATCGTGTTTCCGCGTTTCGAAGATTTCGTACCGCAGTTGGTAACACACGACAGGTGGTCTGAGCGACAGCACACAACACTCATTTACCGTGAACGTGGGCTACGTCTTCTCGCCGGCGGTGGTTAACCTGACCGGGTATCAGCAGTGTGGAAGTCAGGGCGCCACTCCGCTGTCCCCTGGGGTGCTGGGATACGTCACCAAGACGTTCACGTGTTCGACGCCGCTGTCGGGACAGTACGTAGTGATCTACAAGTCGGGAACTGTGGCCGAGGGCTTCACTCTGGCCGAAGTGGACGTCTTCGGTGCTTTTGTGGGCGGTAAAAACCTCGACATGTATCTCCACTTGCACGTATGACTATTACCATTAATTCTTTTAATGCCCATGTGCATTACTGGGCACTCATTATAAAATTTGTCTGCCAGAGATCGCAGGGATGCCCTTTCCAAAACGGAATTCAAGTGCGATATTGGATGGAGGTTCGACAGAGTCCGGGAAAACATTTCTGTTCCCAGGAACAGCCCGGTTTCTGGAGGCTGGGCTGTTGATAGCATGGACTTACTACACGGACACGTCTGGTGTACTGGAGCTGCAGATCTGGCGCCCCACTGGCAATCCCGGCGAGTACACGCTGGTCAAGTCGACTTCACACAATGCTGTCTCCAATGGGTACCATTTCGTGGATGTTGTGGTCGACGATTTTGACGTCTTTGGGAATGATCTCGTCGGTGTGACGTTTTCTGGATCCTCACCTACGCCGATCCTTCCTGTTGTGTGTAGTTATATTGATGATGACGGCGACGTTGTCCTACAGGATACAGCGCTGCTGTACGATGCATACACGTCCACGGTCGGTGACGTTCAAACATTCTCTAATTCTGGAGTCTGCAGGGACTACTTTGTACAAGCCTTGGTTCAGCATTATGGTATGCATAGTGGTTCGTCTATTTATTCTGCACCACAAATAAGACTGGAATGCATATATTTGAAATCATCGTGTAACAAGTAAAGTCTGTTTGTCACAGCTTGCCAGTCCCATCCATGTCTGAATGGAGGTACATGTGTAGAGGTTTATTCGTCGGCTCCCAAAAACGCCTTCATCTGTGAATGTTTATCTGGATTCATTGGCACCTTCTGCAACCATGGTGAATAACAAACAATAACACACTAGAATATCGCTTGTAGGTAGTACTTACACAAACACAGGTACCAGTGTATTCGACAGTACACTGTACTGTGCTTTCTCGTATTATCGGGCATTTCAGAACTAACGTCTTGCTCAGGAGAGATCTGCCAAAATGGCGGTACCTGCTCTGACGTCACCGGGGAAGTCGTGTGTACATGTGACACAGGCTGGCAAGGGAAATACTGTGAAGGTAATCGATAGAAACCCATAACACCCACATGAACGGGAAAGGAAATCTTGATGAATGAGTCTGGATTTGAGTTGTGTTAGTTTCGACATGAAATCAGTTCTTTTGGTATGGCATCAGTCGGTTTTGTGGAGTTACTGCCCATTCACCTACGTGTGTAGAATCGAAATCATTAGTAGACTTAGGAACGATATTGAGCAGTACCTCCTGCATATACGTACAGTTACAACCGCTATTCTATATATTCTGAAGTGTCTACGCTTAATGTTCGTACGTAGACACAGACGACTGTCAACCAGATCCGTGCGAGAATGGCGGCGTGTGTCAGGACGGCTATAACGACTATACGTGTGTCTGTCCCTCGGCCTACACAGGGAACCGCTGTCAAACAGGTGGGTGAATAATACAGCCTACCATCTTGCACATTCAAACAGGTGGGTAAATACAACCTGCCGCCTTAGCACATTCCAACAGGTGGGTAAATACAACCTGCTGCCCTAGCACATTCCAACAGGTGGTTAAATACAACCTGCCGCCTTAGCACATTCCAACATGTGGGTAAATACAACCAGCCACCCTAGCACATTCCAACAGGTGAGTAAATACAACCTGCCGCCCTAGCACATTCCAACAGGTGGGTAAATACAACCTGCTGCCCTAGCACATTCCAACAGGTGGGTGAATACAACCTGCCGCCTTAGCACATTCCAACATGTGGGTAAATACAACCTGCCACCCTAGCACATTCAAACAGGTGGGTAAATACAGACTGCCACCATAGTACATCCTGGTGGGTAAATACAACCTGCCGCCCTTTGGTGGGTAAATACAGCCTGCCACCCTAGCACATTCAAACAGGCAGACAAATACAACCTGCCGCCTTGCAATTCGAATAGGTGGGTAAATATTCAGTCCATAGGGCCTCACGGGTGACTACAGAACAGAAATATATTTACAAATGGTCAGCGTAAATGTACAATATAAGATACATTAATATAGCAATATACATTAGGAATTGAGAATAAAGTGACAAAGGAAGACACTGACAGCTTTTCTCATACTCATTACACAAAAAATTGTACAAATATCAAGTACCTCTCCAATATTACAAATTTCTTTGGACACATGGGATAAACTTCTCACCCATGGATGAATGTTTCGTATGGACAGGTCAACGCTACCTGGTGTTAAATTCTGTTTTGTTGCACTTGTACCATCATCGAGCAGTGCCATGTGACCGAATACTCGTCAGAATTTGTCAAGAGATATTGATACAATTGTTCAGGTTGACATGATAGGTACTATTGCTGGGATTTGACTATTATGTTCTGAGATTGGTTTGTGGAAATTAAACTGATTTTGCAATCAAAACACCATCCTTCAAGATTTCTACATGCACCATTGCAGGAAGTGTGAGTTTCGCAGGTTCATTTTCAATCATTTGGATTTCCAAGCAATCAACAGTCAAATGTACTCGTCAATGTCCCAGTTGAATTCCCCATCATCGAAATATAGGTATAAAACCAGCATCTAAATTTTAATTCATGTAGAAGCTGGAATATAGCCCAAAACAAGTTTTGAAAGATCACGTTGGAAATATCTTCGATCGTACAAAATGAACATATCAATCTTGTTCTTCCATTCAGAGATTAGTGTAATCACAATGATGTACTGTTTACCACGAACTCGCTTGTCACCACAGCGATCGATTCACCTACCACAACAACAGCGACTGAGTCATCCACCTCAACAACAGCGACTGAGTCATCTACCACAACAGCGACTGAGTCATCCACCTCAACAACAGCGACTGAGTCATCTACCACAACAGCGACTGAGTTATCTACCACAACAGCGACTGAGTCATCCACCTCAACAACAGCGACTGAGTCATCTACCACAAAAACAACGGCTGAGTCACCTACCACAACAGTCATTGATTCACCTAACTCAACAACAGCGACTGAGACACCTAACTCAACAACAGCGACTGAGTCACCTACCTCAACAACAGCGACTGAGTCACCTACCTCAACAACAGCGACTGAATCATCTACCACAACAGCGACTGAGTCATCTACCACAAAAACAACGGCTGAGTCACCTACCACAACAGCGATTGATTCACCTAACTCAACAACAGCGACTGAGTCACCTACCACAACAACAGCGACTGAGTCATCTACCTCAACAACAGCGACTGAGTCATCTACCTCAACAACAGCGACTGAGTCATCTACCTCAACAACAGCGACTGAGTCATCTACCACAAAAACAACGGCTGAGTCACCTACCACAACAGCGATTGATTCAACTAATTCAACAACAGCGACTGAGTCACCTACCACAACAACAGCGACTGAGTCATCTACCACAAAAACAACGGCTGAGTCATCTACCACAAAAACAACGACCGAGTCATCTACCAAAACACCAACTGAGTCACCTACCTCAACAACAGCGACTGAGTCATCTACTACAAAAACAGCGACTGAGTCACCTACCACAACAACAACGTCTCTTATTAGATCACCAACTGTGTCATCAACAGTGAATGAATCATCTACCATCATGACTGTCACTACCACATTTGCACGATGGTCATCAGGTATGAGTTTTTGCTGAGTGTGACATGTAAACGGTTCAAGTATCTAGCTAAGATTATCATGGTTACACTGATGCTGTACAGTGCCTTACCACTCCGAGGCCGGGGATGTGACAAAGGGCCCATTCACTAACCCGCCCAGCTGTCCACGGGAGTGGTGTCATCACCGTGGGGAGTGTGTTCATCACGACCACAGCTTCACGTGTCAGTGCCGGACCGGGTACACAGGACTACTCTGTGAGACAGGTCGGATATCAACGGATCAATTTCTGTTCATATATATCCACTCAGAGGTTTCTATAATAAAAGCATGACTGATCATACATTTCTATTCCATAGATATGGATGAATGTTCAACATCGCCTTGCAAAAATGGGGGAACCTGCTCCGAAAGACTTGGTTGGTTTTTATGTGTTTGTGCTCAAGGCTACACGGGCTTATTGTGTCAAACAGGTATTACTGGTTGTTTATTGGTTGTAACGCATAATACACCCTTGTATTAATCCAGTTGATCTGCGTACGTATACTTGCGTTTTGTCCGCACTATTTATTCAGAACACATGAATCACGCTTGTGTTTTTCCGTTTGTCTACACACAGTCGATAATATCACAAATGTGGCGCCAACGAGAGCCACGTTTGTACGAGCGCCGTACAGCTGGAAGCCCCGCGAGGTTTACACTTACGATGACACTCCGCCAGACGAACGGGTGTCCGCTAAAGCTATCGGGGGAAACATGTGGCTGCTGGTGTTCCTGGAGTTCACACTGTGGCTGGTCATGGATCTGCACACGTGTCATGAGGAGAGGATTCTGCAGAGACTACCGAGGAGACCGTTCGTCCGCCGTGTCAAAGCGCAGTACAGACGGATGAGGACATGCTTTGGACAGGGGGTGACTGGGGAAGTTTGCTCGATGGAACCGACTCCCCTGGGAGTATGAGTCAAGTTCCTCTGCTCTCGAATATATATTTATGCACTAGTACATACAGAAATATGCTCAATAATATTTTACACATAATCGTAGGGTAAGGTCACATTGGTTGTCCGGAATACATTTATGCAGATATTCTTCGGGAACAATGAATGTGCTATGTTCATAAATAGAATATTATAAAAGCTGTTGACTGCATCGAAGAATGATACCATACATAGTCTTCCGCTTCGATCAACTTCACGCATTAAGGTTTTGTTTCTATAATGAAAAAAACAACACAAAATCAAATTCTCAAGCAAATGTGCACTGTGATGTTCACGGAAAGTGACCTTAGCAAGAAAAACTGACAAGGCAAAAGGAATAAATTATTCTGTGTTCAAACGATATACTACGTATACATCGTCTTATTAAAAGAGATTAGTTGATATTCTGAAATTCAATGCTGTAGTCTGAGAGCCAAGATGTGTTATCAGTGGAGTTGACCAGGTGTCACCTTTTTTTTCACATAGAAGCAACTTCACGGCACATGAAAAACCCAGTCTTGTGTGTTCCATGTGATGGAACGGAAAAAGAGAGTTAATTATATTACGCATACCACTGAGGCTCCAAAATTGTTCGAACCGTTATGAGTGGTTACCACTCATGACGGTTCGAACGATTTTCGAGCACCAGACGTTTTGGTTAGGCTTTGTGAAGCCTGTTTATGTCTCATAAAGGTAACATCAAATGTTGTATACCGTATCAAAGATTATTCAATTCAACATAATTTGTGTATTTCTTCAGAATATTCACTTCTACAGAGGCCCTCAAACATACAGGGTTGACATTTGATATGGAATATATATATATATATATATATATTGTTTTTCATCAATTTTTTTTTTTAGTAATATGTCTTGCCTGGCGTTCATAAGCATATAACCTCATACTTAGTGCATTCTTTATCTTGTATTTTCAATCTGGTAAACACTGTGATCCAGAACAAACAACCCAACGCCAAATTGTGCCAACAATAGATTTATTATTTATATTTTCAAATTTGATATCTCAACAACACCCAACAGCAGATAGATGAAACTTTACAATATTGAGCGGCATTATGCCATCTAGCACCAACAATGTTCAGAATCGCGTATGACCTCTTCTGGTTGGTGTTGAGGGGTATATTGGCGCATGCGTCCATCACAGCCTGTCCCAATTCATCCACACTGGTTGTCGAACCAGGTTGTTGATCCGACGGGTTACTTCAGCCCATAGGTTCTCTATGGGGTTCATATCTGGTGAACACGCTGGCCATGGCAAGTGCTCAAACCCCTGATACTGAGAGAAAGTGGCCACTGTACGAGCCCTGTGTGCAGGAGCATTGTCATCCTGGTAAACAAAATTGTCCTGGAAGACCCCTCGAGCGAATGACAACATTGTTTGGTCTAGGATGCGTATGCACTGGTGTTGATCCAAATTGCCGACCAGGATCACAAGGTCACTTTTAGCCCATTACGTCGCAGGGCAACCCCTCCGTGATAAACTGCCGGTCTTAATTGACGCATTACTTCAGGAATATGTGTTTAAAATTTCATAGCTCCAAGTCATGGAGATCCTGGGATATGGACATAAATTTGACCAGCCCACATAATTTATAGCAGAACAAAAATCACCCCCATATCGCAGTGGTCAGTTATTTTGTCACCCCATTTGCACTCCCGTGGTGACAATTGGCACGATAATCGCCTGACATGCTTGGCTAGGCAGGTGACATGCTTGGCTGAACATCAGACCCTGTAACAACTTCATGATGTTTATCAATTTGAATCTATTGAATAACTGATACAGCTTACCCCGACCCCGACCCCAACCGATATATTCCATATTAAATGTCAACCTTGTACATTGACCACTCAAAGTACAAATAGTGAACTGTATAAATCATATTTGACTCGTATTTAATTAGTTTTTATCATGGATTTTTAATCTATACAATTTCTCCGCTGCATTTTTCCCATTATGCACCTTCAAATTCGTCATTAGCTTGAACATAGCAGAAATGTAATAAGCACTAACATGTAAGTTTATTATGTTTTTCTGGTATATCGGCCCCGTCGCCGTACCCAGCGCTCCCTGGCCCACATACATGTATATACCTGCAGACTTTCCCGCGCAGACTTAACACACTACACTTAGGCACACCGATATGCAAATCACAGCCGCCCTCAAACAGCATACACCAATCAAACAACATATACGTTAAGATTCGTCACACCCACACAGCCTTCAACTTGTATCAGTATTCTCCTCCACATAAAGCACATGTAGACTGTCTCCGCATTTGTCACTGTGTAGTTGGATAGAAGTTGTCAGAGATCGGATGTATCTTGAGTGTAGCCGTTTTTTGTATCTTTAGGTTACCGCACCTATGGTCCGATAACCAATTGGCATGGCGTTGCGTCCATCGTCCGTCGTCTTCGTCGGCGGCGTCCGTCCACATTTTTATCTTTAAAGTTTACGATCGGATCTTTCCGAAATTTTGCACAAAAATACCTAACAATATTTCGAGAGGGGTGTATTTTTTATTTTTTTTATTTTTGTATTTTTTTTTCAAAATGGCGGACATTTTCTACGTAAAACGGCCAATTTCTGACTTTGGCGGCCATTTTCTCAAAAACTGTTAAGACAGTTTTGAGATTTTTGTTTCAAAAGATTCCCCTCATATACCTCTGTGATGTGTATAAGTTTCGTTGGCCTTGAATCGACGGTCTGCGTGTGGTGGCCATTTTAATTTTTTCGACGTGTCCCGAATGGCACTTCCCCATGTTAAATTCTCCTATGCTTTATAATGGAACAAATTATCGCTAATATCTCGCTTAATATGGAGATTAGGGATAAGGAATCAATTGTTGACATATAGGAAATGATATATTTTGAATATTGTCATGACCTTGAATTTGACCTTTAACCTAATTTTCAAGGTCACATGACAAAATGGCTAATATCTCCCTTATTATCGACTTTACAGCTTAGGAATCAATTGTGAACATATAAGAAATGATATATTCTGAACATTGTCGTGACCTTGAATTTGACTTTTGACCTAATTTTCATTGACTTTATTATTATTGACTTTACAGCGTAGGAGTCCATAGTGAACATATAGGAACTGATATATACTGAATATTCTGGTGACCTTGAATTTGACCTTTGACCTCATTTACAAGGTCATAGAACAAAATGGTTAATATCTCGGTTATTATCGACTTTACAGCCTAGGAATTAATAGTGAACATATAGGGACTGATATATGCTGAATATTCTGGTGACCTTGAATTTGACCTTTGAACTCATATACAAGGTCATAGAACAAGCTGTTTAAATTATCGGTTATTATCGACTTTACAGCCTAGGAATCAATAGTGAAACATGTAGGAAATGATATATGCTGAATATTCTGGTGACCTTGAATTTGTCCTTTGACCTCAGTTTCAATGTCAGAGAACAAATTGGTTAATATCTATCTTATTATCGACTTTACAGCTTAGGAATCAAGGTGAACATATAGGAAATGATATCTGCTGAATATTCTGGTGACCTTGAATTTGACCTTTGACTTCATTTCCAAGGTAAGAGAACAAAATGGCTAATATCTGGCTTATTTTCGACGTTACAGGTTAGTTATCATAGTGAACATATAGGGAATGATATATGCTGAATATTCTGATGATCTTGAATTTGACATTTGAACTTTTTTCCGGTCAGATCACAAAATGGCTAATATCTGGCTTATTGTCGACTTCTCAGCTTAGGAATCAGTTGTGGACATACTATAAATGATATATGCTGGATATTATTGTGACCTTGAGTTTTCCAATGAGCTTATTTTGGGGGTCATGGGGGAAAAGGCTAATATCTGAAACATATATTGTCCGGTAACCTTTCTTAGCCCTTGGGCTAATTTGTTCTATATTAGACTGAGAGATAGTGGATAATAAATCACCGTATTGCGAACTATTGTGTGAATGCGAGTGTGAATGAACTGTCCATCGACCATCGTCTACGCCAGTTGTGTTTTCTGGGAAATAAACTATTGAAACCACTTTATTCCTTTGGCATAACATTTAAAGACTCATGTGGTGGGTTCAGGATTTTTTTTTCATTTGATACATGTAGTTGCATGTCACCACAACCTGTAAAGGTTACAGTACATGTATAGGGTGCCCCGTTCAATCATACCCAAATCCATAATCCTGAATGGAAGTCTGATAATCGTTAAATTGGGCGGGATGATGGTCAGACTGACCTTTCACTCAGTGGAAGGACTGCGTTTTTCAGCCACATAAAGTAACACTTTTTTTTTACTACGTCAAAGTTGGTTAACAAAACGTATGTTTGTTGTGCATAAATTAG